>JAAWXA010000001.1:59609923-59642559 GCA_038090715.1 Florisuga fusca
GAAAAAAAAAAAAGGGAGGGGAGGGGGGGGAAACAAAACAGGTAGAATTCCTCTGTTACTATTAACACCTAAAAATATGATCACGAAACAAAAGCTTTGCTCCTCTGTCCAATTTGATGTCTTTTTCATGCTGCCTCAGTGATGGCCAAATAATTGGTTGTTCACTTGTGTCCTTGTCTCCCCCGACAGTTCCACAGATGCCCTGAACAATGCTCCAAAGGCTGCTTTCAGTAGGGGCAAATCCTCATTAATCATTCCTGGCTGACAGCACAAGGGAACACCTGCATCTGGTGCAGGGACCAAGCAGTGGCTTCTGGGAGCAGGCATTAAAAAGACCAACCAATTCAAGTTGTGGGAGTAGGCTTCTAATAGCCATGTGAAAAATCTGTCTCTCACTGGATTTTCCTTTCATTAAATATCTAAAATTAGACCTGGCTCGTGTGGAGATTAAAACACCAATGTATTCTAGGCAAATCAGGAAATGAACAGTACAGTATGTTATGATAAATGGCTGCTAAATTCTTTATGTCTAGATCAAGCAATGTTAGCATTAAATACTGATGAACTGTCACATAATTTTCATTTAGAAATGACTGCACTTTGAGCTTCATGTCCTGTGGTGCTCATAAATATTTTCCCCTGCTATATTTCACAAATAGACTACACTGACTATACGGATATTTTTACCATGCAGTCCAAAGTCCATCCTGTGTACAAACTGTATTTCTGCACAAGCACATCAACCTTTCATGCATAGCATTATCAGAAAATGTTCATAGTGCAAAAAGGTACCATTGGCACCCCAATAAAGCCATGTTACAGTTTCCTATTATAACAATTTCTTAACAGAATAGTTGTCAGGTTTTTCAAAATGTTTTGCATTGCATTTGGAGTACAGTGAGGAATTTTCCTCCTAAGGAGATTGGGAAAGGAGTAAGGAGAGCAAAACAAAGTTGGTGTTTTGTGTATGTTAGTTTGTTGGGGTTTTTTTAATTTTATTTTCATAAAACCGAGTCTGATATTTCCCAAAACATGTAAGGCCATTAAAATCTATGACTGGATTCCAACTGATTTCAATGGGCTTTGGGTCAGGCCCTTAGGCCCCACATCTGGTCTGTGATTAAATAAGCACACGGCTCCTCACAAACTGGAGAGAACCACCATGGTCTGAGGATTACAAATTACTAACAATGTTTTGGTTTGGGGTTTGTGGGGTTTTCTTGGCACATATGACTGAGTGCAATCACTTTAAGTCTGTCCATAAAATACGTTCACATCTCAAATAAGACAGCACTCAGCTGATACAAAAATTATATTTTAAATTTTTTTAAATGCAGAAAGTGCAGTCAATTATCACCTATACAACATGGTGAAGATTTTAGCAAATGTCAGAAGGGGGAGCAAAGGAAAAAAGTGTATCAGAGAAAAAAACCCAGAACTACAGAACTATGAGCACTAAACTACAAATAGAACTGAAATGCTCTATACAGTGTAAAAGAGCATAAAACACATCTAGGATATTAATCACAAACTTAATTTAAAACCTTGCAAGTTGATAATGACAGAACTGATTTGGAAAAAAATTACCGAACCAGGATTTTGTAGTGGCATTTTTTAACCTTAATTAGAAGAAAAACTTTGCACCTTTATTTGCAAAGTAAATCATGTTCTGTACAAGCAAAAATAAAGCCTGCATGAAGTAAATTTACTAAAAAAATCTGAAGAGTTAAATATACATATATATATGCCTTACATGTATTTTCAGAATTTATCTTAGTATGTTTGATAGTAGGTTTTTTACAGTTATTGAACAATACTTTAAGTATATTTGTCTTTTGCACCTCCTTGTCAGTTATAAACAGTGACATTTGAAAAAGAAATACTTCCTCCAAAATCCAGAAGCATCATCAGGACAATATGAGAAATGCTTCCATTTAAATTTTACTAGTTAAGGAGATAAATAAAAGCAGATAGAATAACACAGACACCTATTTGACCTAATGTCTGAAAGCTACCAACACAAAGTGTCTGTTCTTAAGCATTTCATCCAAGTGTGGAGGAATTTTGGATTATAACAGATCCATTTCTTTTAAGTATAATATTTTCACAAGCTCTGTAAGAATCTGAGATGGCTGAAGTCCCTGTTAGGACCTTATGCAAATATGTACAGAAGTCAGGTAAATAAGTGACTATGTGGATGTAATGAAATTATATTCACATCTGTTTGTAAGGATAGTAAAAATGCTGACACATGCAGAGGGCATAGGTAAATCGCCTTAATAATATACCTCAACTACAGATGAGAACTACCGAATGTGGGAAGTTCCCTTCCAATTTTTTCAACTAAGATGCTTAACAAATTGTCACACAGGCAGGAGGGTAAAATGAAAACTTTAGCTGCCCTCAGGCAAGTTTCATTAGCCTGTCTGAAACCTTTTCAAACTTGCTGTGTAAATAATTTCACATATAACTTGACAATATCTCCTGTTCAAAAGGGACTTGTTTCATGTTTACTTCAAACATATGGGGGGAGTTCTTCAAAGAGACATTCTTAAGGTAAAAAAGACGTAAAACATCATCTTGGTTGTTACTAGAAGCTCTGATTATTGTATCAAAATAAAGTTTTCAAATAACTTTGAAAATCTGTTACTTTTATCAGAGGTATCACTCGTTTCTCTTACATTGGACAATCAGAGGAGTGTAGCAAGAGCTGCTGCCTGCTCTTACATCAACTTAAAACTAAGAGGGATCAATGAAAAAGTCTGCACAAAATTAAAGATGAGATTCAAATTTTAAAAAAATATTTTTTTAAACCCACTTTCATTCAAATTTTTTAAACTCATTTATTTAAAGCACTTCAGTTCATAACCATCTTTAACATTTTTTTCAAGACTCAGGTCTAGGGACATATAGGGAGCGTGCACAGCAAGCCATGCTCACCCCCTCTCCCACTTCTTTTAAAATCTGGAATCAGTCAGTTTTTAGAGGCAGACTAAAATTTTACTGATACATTTTTTCATTTCAAATATTACATCATCTCCAATCCTGAGGAAGAAGTGAACTCATTCCAATAGGAATTAGGACAGAACACCAAAAGCCAAAATATAGTCCTCCTTCTTTATGTCCTGTCTTCTGCTCAGCCTTTCTCTGCCAGCCCCGCAAAGATGTTCTTGACCCAGGCTAAACTATGTGCAGAGATCATACACAACAAAAGGTTAAAATATCAGGTGAATCACATAGGTAATCTTCATACTAGAAATCTGCTGTCCAAAATAAATCTGTAACAGCTTTTTAGTGACTGTCTTTGTCTTAGTAGTTACAGGAAGAGGATAATATACATAAGAAACTAAACATAAAAACACCCTCCCAAGTAAATGTGGTACTCAAAGATTTCATCTTGCTTTTTCACTTCATTCTTATTCCCTAGACCTGGTAACAGTCATCTGGAGGTCAATTTATTTGGGTGAGAGTGAGAGGAATGAGGGGCGGCTTAGCTTAAATAATATTAGAGCAATTAGTGTGTCAGAGAAGTTGTTCTTGCTTTTTTCCCCCTACACTCCTTTCCTATAATCCCTAAAGTATAAGGCATAATTAACTGAAATCCAATCAATGTTGATTTTGAACACCTGTTTCCAAAATCCTTTGAATAACTTTATTTTATTTTATTTTATTTTATTTTTGCTCTTTGTTTTAAGATGAAATACATATCCTTATTCAGTTGCTCTTAGGAGCCCAGAGATTTGCATTCTCTAGACATGAAGAGAGCCTGTTGTAAGAGAGCTGTGAAGACTTAAAAGACCACAAGAGCCTGGTATGTATATTACAGCAGCAGTAACTTAACTCTTTCTTTTCCAAATTTCATTCCTTCAGAAAAACAAAATTATCAGCACCTCCTCACACGCAATTTTGTCATGATAATTACTGCTTTAGAAATCCGCTATAGTGATGGAGCAAAGCAATCATTTCTGGCTGAACACGCTCACCACAGCCAGCCTGTCAGGACAGGCACTAAAGACACTGCATCTTGTTCAATAAACACCCACTGCCTCTGAAAAACGACTGGCCTCTGCTGCTCACTGCAGGGCTGAGCACCTTTCACCCCCATTAGGTAGCTCTCCTGGCCTCCTGTCCTGCAAGTGCACTTGAGGAGATGGTCTCCTTTCTTTCCTTTCCTTCACCCCTTCTCCCTATGCAAAATGAAACAGGTCCCGGATCAAAGAACAACTGATTTCTACAGCATATAACTGTTCACAAGTGCCATGGAGAGTTTTAAGAGGATTTGTGTTTATATGTTGATTAGGCATCTCTAAAAATCCTCACCTTGATAGCTTAAACACAGCGAAGACAATGATTTAGCGAGACTTATTACCACAGACCTGTTTTGAGGTTAGAAATAGTAATTAAGAAGTAATTAACTCTAAGATGTGATTGCAAAAGTGTTACCTACTAAGCACATTTTGGAATAAAAATATTTTTTAAATTCAACCATGGTACCACACTCCTATGATGTTTAACTGGATGAAAAGCCTTTCTACTTAGTATTTGGATTATTTTATTTTTTAGTTTGGTGTTGGTTTTGTTGTCTTTGAAACCATCCTGTTTTTCAGAGAGCAGTGGAACATGTGAGGACTTTACCATTCTTTATCCTTAAAAATGTTAGATTATTTAGCTGAAAAATAAGACATTCTTGAATATTATTCAATTTTTATTTCTTACGTATTAAGCAATTTCCTGTGAATCGTGTAATGCATGCAAGGGATCAACTTGTGTGGATACTGATTGCAGTATCAGAGGGGCTGTCTCATTATATATCTTGAGCCTTTTTCATTAGAGCAAATCTGCAAACAAACCTCGAGTGTTTAGATTATTTTCCACAGTGCTGTATGTCTACCCACAGATACAGAGTATACCTACTATTTTAACGAGATGCTAGAAAACACAAAAGGGTACTTCCTAAAATACTGACAGTGAAAAGAAAAATTTCATTATAGAATCTGAAAGAATTGGCAGAAAAAACCCTTTTGCCCCTTTAAAGAATAGCTGCATATTAAACATCTACATTTCTGAAGCTTCTTAAATAATTACCATTAGCATTACAGCCTTTTATAAACAGCTTAAGAAATTCAGAAAGAGGTGCAAAAGAAGGAAAGAAATAAATAGCATTACAGAGAACTAAGTAAAAAATTAGTCTTGAAATACACAAACTGTCATAGGTAGGAGCCAGGGGTGCAGAGGAAAGGTTACATATTTCAAAGATTATCAGTTCATTTCATGAAAAACACTTGTGTCATTACAAAGCTGTTTAGCATTCCCAATGGTGACTTAAAGTTATTATGAATTGAATCAAAATATTTTATGCAGTGGAGAAAGGATTACTGGTGTACATATCTACTTCTACTATTTCTTTTGCCCTTTTCTGTTTTGCTGGCTCTTTTTGCACTGCGTGATTTGTACATAATTTTTAGGGGTGTTCTACCTTCTGATGTTAAAAATGTATAAGACTCCTGTCAATACCGGATGGAGATTCTGGAGAAAGACATGAAAACAGATTCCATTCTTCACACATGAGCAGGACTACTGCAAGGTTCAATGTATACAAAATGAAAACTTCCTAGACCACAATAAGACCAGCATATCTGTTGATGAACAGCACACACATGCAAGAACAACAAATCCAGACTGAATGTGTTGAAGAGTCTATGTGCTGACATGCAACTGTTGAAAGCTACCACATCAATCCACAATTCTAGTGCAGGACAAGAGGCACATCACAGATTTTTACACGATTATATCTTTAGAACAGTCTTCATCTTGTACAACTAAAAAGCATCCTCTTCCAGAAGAACTGCAAATGCTGATACTCCACAGAATGAAATAAAGAAGGGAATAATCCAATACCAAGAATATTTAGGAAAAAAAACAATAAGGGGTTTATCATTTAATAAAACCAAAACCCTACTCAAAAAAACAATGGGGGAGACAAAATGTATACAGCCAGGAGTTAGGTGCAGGATTTTTTTTTAAAAAGCTTCTAAACAGGTTGTCATTCTCTGTTTCATAGAATCATAGAATATGCTGAGTTGGAAGGGACCCATCAGGATCATCAAGTCCAACTCCTGTCCCTGTGTAGGGCACCCCCAGGTTCACACCATGTTCCTGAGAGCATCATCCAAATGCTTCTTGAACTCAGGCAGGGTTGGTGCTGTGACCACTTTCCTGGGGAGCCTGTTCCACTGATCAACTGCCCTCTGGGTGAAAAACCTTTTCCTGATATCTAACCTAAACCTCCCCTAATTCAGTTTTCTGCCATTTCCCCAAGTCTGGTCATTGGTCCCACAAGATTGAAGCTCTTCCAAGTAAAAAGAAGAAAGAGATCTGCCCGAGTAGGCTGGTTTCATTCCCCGAGTTAGGTGTCTTTTGATATTGAAAACATCCTTATGAGAGGAGGGGAATTAAATTTATTTTTCCTATATTAGATATCAAAGTATTTGAGACACATCTCTCTTATACAAACAACCCTGAATATACGAGGCTCTGAAGGAAAACTGTTTTGTTCTACCAGTTTAACCAAACTCCCAGTGACCTTTCACCTTTGGAGATGCCTGTAAATACCTATGTACATCATTAAAACTGGAGGAAAGGTGATTCATAGCTGTGAATTATAATGTGCATGGGTGTAGAAACAGAATGGTAGGTAAAGAGGGGATTCTTACTTGCCTCTGCATGATTAACTTTCCAGTTCTGCTGTTCTCATAGCCTTCACATACCTACTCCCTTTTCAGAAAGGCTTGTAATGCTCCAGAGCATGGAAATTACATTACACAAAGGAAAGGATGGTCACTATGTTTGCATGGAATATTAGGAATAAACTGTGCCAATGCATGAGCTAAAACTGAAGTATTTTATGAAAGCTTTCCAACCATTGAAACACACCAGGCAGCACAAGATACGCCTAATAATCAGGGTGTCAATAGATTAGGGAGTTAATTAGAGAAGGAGATCCTCATGGTAAGAGCCTGAATAATCAGGATTCTATTGTTTTCAATATCAACAACAAAAGAGGGAAAGTTAATGGTAACACAGTCACTCTTATTTAGTGCTCTTCTTAAACGTTACTATTCCAGTGCCTGCTGTCCAAATAAAAAATTCCGTATGAATTCAGTCCCAGTTCAGCATCTGCAGGTGCAAAACCCAAATAAATTACTGGGAAGGGGCAGATGCTGACAGGATTGCAGTCTAGACTCCTCACTCTAAATCCATTTAGTGCTATTAACCATGACTGTGTGTAATAGCTCTGTGTACATTAGCACCAGGATAATTTTCCCTATTTTGCTAAATATCAAATGTGTGTATTCATACATCCTATATAAAGAAAACATCAGAAACAACAAAACAAAAAGGCTAACATGCCTCTTTTCAGTGCAGTCTATATTTTCAGATGTTAACTAAGGAAAAAAAAGTCCTAGTAGGCAAGATGTCTTAAAATATAGTTATATTATTACTGGATTAAATAGCAACACCAGATAAAGTGAGTCCTTTCAATACAAACAGATTTTACACGCAAAGAGTACAAAATTTAAAAATAATTAAAAAAAAAAGTTAAAAGTTGATATATACACTTCCCCTGCACGGAAACAACAATAGAAAGCTCACACAATCAAAAGATAATCTCATTTAAGTGACTGTGTTTGCTGTGTAACAACCCATATTTTATGAAGTTGCCCAACACTTTTGAACCCTGATAAGGAAACAAACCTATTCTGAGGGCAACACTGATATCTGCTGCAGAGATTATTCCTACTATATACATGTACCCTTGTTAAGAGGCAAGGAAGAAAGGTGATACACAAACACAGAGTGGAAACAGAAGCAACACTGAAAGTGATATTGAACTAGAGAGCTCTCCTTTGTGAAAAGAAATAAAGCACAGATTATCTGGAAAGAGGAGAAAGTGGCACCAAAATGTACAGAGAGGCGGGAGGTGCAGGGGACAGAACAGTCAGGGTGTGTGGTGGCTGGGAGGGTCAGTTTACACTCAAAGAAGGCAGCGAGATCTGAGGGTAAAAAAGCCAATTAATGGATTAAAGGGTAAGTATCCAAGTTCTGAAACAGAGGGGTGATAATATAGGCAGCTAGGGAGAGGATTAGAATAAAGAAGTGATAACAGTATTCAGCTGAGAGGGAAGGCTGTCAAGAACTGAATGGGAAAAGAAGGTAAGACAATGAAAACAAAAACCTGTCATTTAATCAAGAGCTGTGATGGTGAGAGCTCAGATGTCAAAAAAAAAAAAAAAAAAAAAAAAAAAAAAAAAAAAAAAAAGAAAAGAAAAAAGAAAAACCCCAAAACAACAACAACAAAACCCACAAAAAAAACCCCACAAAAAAACACACCACAGTTTGGTTTCAGCTCCAAGTGTCCTGAAATCATTGTTGAAGGGCAGAGACAGATGGAAGATTTGGCCTTGACTGTACAAAATCAAGTGGGTAACAATGGGTTTGAAGCAATTACCACATTCAGTTCCTCAGAGCTGTTAGAGCTGTTTCTCTGAACTGTTTTCCACTCAGCACTTGCTTGTCCCAAGTGTATAGAGCAGAGGATGTGCAACAAAAGATACAGTGCCTATTTATAGATCTGTATGAGGAAGTGTGGGCTATGCATCTCCTTTCTGGGGTTCCACAATACCAAAGTATAAAGCACTACTTTTGAAAGAATTCACATTTTCCTAGGTATATAATCTCTTACTGTATGGTCTTGGCTTTCATTGCATCTCTAACACTTTCCCAATCATGCTTTCAGCTCAGCTCTTTTCCATTAAAATATTACAGAGGATTGCTAGGGTGGCATGGGTGAGGACTGATTTTTAGGGAGTTTAAAGTCCTCTTTTGCTTCTTTCTCTTTACACTTTCCTGAACTGAGAATATATTAGTTTCTTCTTCTGTCTAATTCCTATTATTATTGTCCTGTATTCTGTATTTTAAATATGATAAATCTATAGTATCAATTATAGCTGTCATGTCATATTTATTCCAAGGGAAAATTTAGGAAGACTTCAGAGTTGTAGAAAGTTTGCAGTGCTTTTAAGTGACAGCGGGATGCTCTTATACAATCTGAACGAGACAGAAGTTAAGATCTTTTTACCGGAAACATATCTAAGAAATTATGGCAGGTTATATCAGCAAATTTTAACTCAATCCATTTTTTAAAGGAAAAATATTTAATAAACAGAAGTGCTCCCCTTGGCTTTGAAATTTTAGATCCTTATAATGCTTTAAGCAGCCTTGAAATCCATCTTTTCATGTATCCTATACTTTTCTCAGTGAAAGGAGAAAACGTTTTTTCTCAGTATGATTCATATAACTGACCAGAGAATGATGAAAAACGGTGAACAACCATCAAGGCTTGATTTTGCCTTAAGATACTGACATCTATCTTCTACTGATGTCCATGACCCAAGGTCAAAACTAAGCCATAATTGTCAGGCAAAAAATGTCTAATGATAAAAGCACAGGACTGGATCTTGGAAATGGCTGTGGATTAAGACTGCCTTCTTTTGCTGCCCTGTACATCAGCGGGAACCTCAGCCTGTCTCTAAAATGATCTTTATGTATTTTCCAGAAAAGACAGGATTCTTTCACTCAGCAAAGCTGGGACCAGGGCAAGAATTTAAATGGAAATGGGACAGCAGCAAAATCAGTTGTCAAAACTGGGCTGTCCATACCCCAAGCAAATCACCTGAAAACTGGGCTAGAAACAAAAGCTAGTGTTTCACCCCACCTGTTGGACTGTTCCATGTGTACAAGTACGGAAAAAGTTACCCAGTCATCTTGAGGAGCAGTTTAAAATAACCCATCCAGTTTTGCACTGCAGCAGATGGGAACCATGGAGCAGTTCATAAACACAGTGCTACATTGAAGGGAGGAAGAAAGGGAAGTGCAAGTAGGGAGACAAAGAGGTAAGGAAGAAAGTAGAAGATAGGGATGAACAGCTGGAAGGGTAGCTTCTGAAACTGCTGCACACAGCTATGCCATAAAAATCTGATTGCATCCTTATATTTTTTTTTAGACAGAAGGAAGTTTAGCTGCAGATGACATTTTTCAGACTTTCCATTTTTCAATGACTATGATATTAACAGTTAAATAAGAATTAATTATCAGAACCAAAGTTCTGAACTCAAATGACAAAGATGATCCCAACAAACTTAAGCTTGTGAACAGTATTAAATATAAGATGCTTTCTAGAGTCCCCCTACAGTCAGTAGCACTTTTCCCAAGCAATATCCAGGCTTAAGTGAATGGGTTGAAGAATCCTCTCTCAATGGTTATTTTACCCTAAATTTCAAAAAATGTAAGGCCTAAAATTATAAAATGCAAGTCCCTTCCAACCATTTCCAGGGAAGGGCCTTGTATCATCTGATGCTAAGGCAAAGCTATCCAAATGCCTGGTGACTGATCATTGATAGCTGGCTTATAGGTGTGTTAGGAGGGTGGAGTTCCATAGGACATTCCAGGGTACTACAGTATGCATTTGGAACTGATAAATCTGGAACTGAGTTTATGCTGGAAAATCACCTTTTAAAGAGCACTGAAAAAAACCTTATGACAGGAAGTTTAACACAACTTAATACAGCAGGCTCTCGCCTTGATGGAACTTTAGTTATTACTGCCTCAAGACTGAAATCATATTCTGAAGCCATCTATTTTTCTCCAGGAGCTTGGGTTGACTAGGGTTCTAACTTAGACACTGCAGTGAAGTTTTTGAAGTCGGGATCTTCAGTTCCTAAGAACTCAGTATACTTATATTGTAAATTGTAAGTACACTGAAAGTACCTGACTCATAGAAGGGATTATCCCCCCATGCCCTGTGTTTATGAAGGAAACTTGTACAGTACACAAGTATCAGAAGAAATTTTGAAAATTGAAAATAGAATATAATATAGCTAGCTACCAAGGGTACCTAATGCATTCTTAAACTGACAGATATCCTTGTCCAGAATAGAGAGAGCAGTTCTCTCATCCAGGTTATTGAAGGAACTGGCAGAGTGCCACAGGAAATTACTGAGGAAGTTGTACAAGATGGGAATTAGAAGAAAAGCTGTATTGGGAGAAAGGAACTAGTTCTACAAGACAGAAACAGGGTACAGTTACAGATTTATCCCTTTTCTGTGAGGCTAGTGCTAAAATTTTTCATTTTCATTCTTGAGATCCATCTTATTAAATCAGAAAAAAATCAGAACTGCTTGATGAAATATGCAGATGAAAATGTTGGAAGGTATTTTTCAATACAAAGAATTATAATATCATGCAAGAAAAAATAGAATATCTCTAGGATTGGAATAATGGAAATGGTATGACATTTAACTGTTCAGAGTGCAAGGTCAATCACTAACAGATTAATAAAAAATTTTGCATTAAATTTGGAGCTCATCAGATGTTAACAGCATAGGAAGAAAACTACCTTGTCCTCTTTTGAGCAATCAATCTAGCAATGAAGACCTGTACAACATGGTTAATAAGGAAAAAAAAGAACAAAAATAAAAACCCCAAACCCCAACAAAGTAAACACTTTGGTTAACTGGACCATGTTCTGGAATAGAGCATTCAGTTCTAGTCATATATATTTGAGCAAGAGGGGTCTGAAATAATAGAGTTACTGAGAGCAGCTGAGACCTTCACCAGAACGGCATGGATCTTATGAGAGAAAACTACATGACAGACTTTCTTATAAGTAGCACAATAGTGTCAAAAGGGCAATAACTGGCTTCATTAGCAAGGGATATACCTGGAAAAACAAAGCAGCCCCTAAGATGTAGGTACATGATAAAAGAAAAATACACTGTCTGTGTATTTTTTTACTCACTCATTACTGAATGAGTAATGTTAATTTGGAAACTGGGTGAAAAATCTTACATGAAATGAAGTTCTGATGGCAGCTTCCCAGTAAGACCGGTGTTTTAAATTTCTAGAAGGGATTAAATATTCCACCTGTTTTGAATAGCAGAAGAATGGAGTATGACCTCAGAATTCACTTGGTTTATGAGAAGCCTTTTGAAAGCAGAGCCAGGATAAGATCTAGGAGCTTACCATTTATGCAAATAATGTTAAGACAACTTATTTAGCAGTAAAGAATATTTTGCAACGTATGCTGTCTGTATACACGTGTGGCTGAAACTATGTAAACCTAATTTTTAAGTCTAAATTTTGCCATGTAAGCATGACTGGGCTCCACTCTTGTGTACAGGACAGAAGAAATAAAGGAGGAGGAGGATATATCTCTTTCTTTCAGTTAAAATAACAGCAGAAGGAATCCTGAATGAAGTGAGCAGAGGGGCTAGGTTTTGACATATCTTGGGGCAGGATGTTTCAAAGAATATCCAGTTATTTTTAAGCACAATTACCTTTTTCTGAAAAGTATTGTTAGTCTGCACATTTCTGCAATCATCTTGCAGAATCTTGTAACTCCCACAGATAAAAGACTGGAAGACAGAGGAAGACTGGGAGATAAAAGGAAAAACAGGGATGAGCAGCTGTCTTATCCAGTGGTCATAGACAGGAGTCCATACAACTACTCTATGGAAAATCAAATGAGAACTTCCCTCAAAGATGCTGTTCAGATATTCTTTGAGAGCTTGAACAAACCACAGCAGGTATTTTTATCTTGGCCGTAACAACTGCAGGCCCTGGTACAAAAAGTTACCTAATAAAGAAGACTTTTTTGGAGTGGAGACCCATAAACAGGTTGGCTTTGGAGGTAACATTTCTTAAGGTCTTTTGCACTTTTCCCCCCTGGATTGCAGGACCAACACTGAATCACTCAGTATTGCAGGGCCACAAGAATGTGGCCCTGAATTTCCCATTCATGATCCAACTGACTGAAATGGTTTAAACCATCCACTGAGTGGATCTTCTAGAAGATAAAATATCAATAAGCTAATTTGGTGCCCCTTAAATCATTCCTGCAGACTTACCATTTCCTGATGCAATGCAGGCAAATAAGCAAATTAAGACTTCCAGCTTTTCAAAGACCCAGATGAGCTTCTATTTTTTTGTTTTGTTTTGTTGTTGTTTTTGTAGCTGTCATAAAACCTTTATCCTCACAAAACATGGGCAGGTATCTCTGCCCCTCAAAATCAAGAAAGAAGTCACCACCTGCTGCAGCAGATACTTCTGACATAAATATGTTGTTGATTAAGATGGTAAGAAGTCAGCAATTACAAAACTTTATGTCACAGAGTAACCAGAATTACGAAATATTTAATTCACTTTTCTAAACTCCCAAACTTGGACAGAAAGGACTGAGTCAGTAAAGTCAGAGGCACAGCTTCTGACACATCTTCAAAGGTACTGATTGGAAGGCATCAAATGCTACAGTTGTTTTGTTTGCACTGAAGTTGTCAATGACTGCACTTAATTTCCATCCTGGATCAAGATTTGGAGGGACCTGGTGATTTGTGACCTGAATGTATATGCATATGTATATGTATAAGCATACTGCCTGAAGTGCCAGGCAGTATGAAGGAGGAAGAACAACAGTCTGTGCTACTCATGTTGTTACCAATTAAAGGAAACTTGCCATTTGTATAAACTCTAATAGCTAATTTGCCAGCAGCTAGTAAATTGCTTAAGAAGCCAAATGTAGAAATTTCAAGAAAAAAAAAAGAAAAAGAAAACTATTCAACAGGACTCCAGGAAAAAGGTGAAATATAGACTTGCACACCTTAATAATAAATGTGTGGGCAAAGCTGTCAGAGCAACTTCCCATGGCCAACTATCCGTGACTGGAGGCACAGATAAAATTGGTATAAGCTGAGGATATTCTAGAAATGAAAGACCATTAAAAAAAAAAAAAAAAAAAAAAAAAAAAAAAAAAAAGAGTGACATAATTGGAAAATTCAAAGGAGCAAAACATTTATTTGGTGAAGTAACTGTCCCAAGATTTTCTTGCCTTCCTCCTCCTCATCAAACTGCATCACAGCCAAAAGGAAATTCAAAAGAAGGTTTCATGAGACTCTGTACATCTCATCCCCGTGAGGATGGAAGTTCAAAGAATGCAAAGATGACATTATAGAAACTGTCTTGGTGAGGCTGTGCACAGGGACTTGATCTCTTACCCTAGTCAGTGTGCAGTAAGACACCCTTTTTTTCTGACTGGAAGAAAAAGGCACAGTTGGGCACCACCCAAATGCTCAAAGCTACTCAGATCTGAGACATCTAACAGATTTACCTCTTCTGCATCTCTTAACAGAATTTAGATCCGCAAGCATTTTCTGAAGATAAGCTTCTCTGAGAAAATAAGGACTTGTACCATCTGATAAAGGTAGAAATTCCCAAAATTTATAAAGCAGTTTGAGAAATTCAGCTATGAAGCCATGAAAGGAAGAAAAAAAGGAGAAAGAAAAAAAGGAGAAAGAAAGAAAGAAAGAAAGAAAGAAAGAAAAAAAAAAAAAAAAAAAAAAAAAAAANAAAAAAAAAAAAAAAAAAAAAAAAAAGAGAGAGAGAGAGAGAGAGAAAAGAGAGAGAGGCAAAAGAAGACATAATACTCCAGAAAAACCTGTACAGGATAAATATAAATGCAAGACCAAGGCAGAGTAGGACATGGTTTAAACCCAGGATGCATTTACCATGTGTTCCCCCTTTTACCATGTGTTCTGTCCGTGGCACAGGCACGGGCATCGATGCACCAGATGGGTAATGCTAAAGTAAAGAGGCTTATTCACACCCACAACAGGAAGATACATATGAAAAATCACCCACAGGAAAAGCAGTCATCAAAATGTCAATTAAATCATATGTACAGTTATATAAAAAGCAAATTTATATAGACCTGTAAATACGGTGAGCAAATCCTATTCTTGATGGTAGTACTGTTAAGAAAAATGTTCCTCTCAGCAATAGGAACAGTATGTCAGTTGATGAAGCATGTTACACTCAGTGGGACATAATTCCTACTAATTCAGAAACTGACTTAAGAGATGAGAAAGAATGCACACTGTCCAACAAAGAAGGAAGCCCTTAAACTCCTTGATTTGGAAGGAAAGAACAGTCAATAAATAGGACAACAAATTAAAGGGAGATTCTAAAGCTGAGAGAGATGTCAATATAATAGGAAAAGAGCAGAGAAAGGTCCTCCTGTAATTATGCATATATTTTGTGCTGTTAAACTAAAGTGCATCTGTGCAAAGAAAAACAAAAGGCAACAACAGTGAGATCTGAATTTTAAAAAGTTATCGTCACCACTGCAAATATCTTTTTTCATAACAGAACAGACACCAAATTCATCTTCAAAGTGACTCTTGGGTTCACAAATCTGAGAAGTGTTACACAGGTACTTCGCAGATACAAATTATTTTACTCCTTTTAATGTCTGTGGTGGAAGTTTTCAGTTAGTGAACGATAGTCTGTTAATGTAAAATAAAGGTATGGATGGAATTTCAGAATTTGTCACTCAATAAATTCAAATTAGTTTTTTAAACCTTCCACACGTGAGGAAAATGCAGCTCTCTTTTAGCGTGTGTCAAAAATATTTTCCATAATTACTACTTAGTAAGCCTAGGGTCAAATTTTCCTTTCACTTATACCAGCGAAATGAGACTTGAGTAAAGTTTCTTTGCTGTCTCCGAGACAAGAATTTTGCTCCCAGTCTTTTCATTAAGTGTTCTGTTTAAAAAAAAAAAGTCAGCGTGTCAGATCATATCAATGTAGCTACCTCTGACAGAGCTGCAGTGATTTACTCAATATCAGAATCTAGCCTACTATCACAGATTAATACTGAATTTTTAAGCAATACAATGAGAAAGGAATAAAATCCTTTCCACTGTTCATTCTATCATCATTAACAGGATACAGGATTTCCCTCACATCTTTCTACTGTAACTTTAAATAATCTTTCTGGCTACATATGATGTATTATTACCCTTAAGTATCCCTGCAAATGTCACAGTAAAATGAAAGTTCTAAAAGTCCTATACAAAACTTAGTGTTCATATTGCCTGAGAGATTACTTTTTTTAAATGGAAAGAAAATTAATTTTGAATACTTAATGAAATACAAATTTTATTTATATAAAATTAATATGTATATATACACAAAGTATACTGTCACATGTATATACTTGTGTACACAAATTTCAACAAGAACTTTACACTCAATTAGAATGCAGCATTTTTAGTACTGAAATCTCCTGGTTTATGTTCACCATCATATAACTTTATACACCTAAGTTATCTTCATATATTTGGATGGACCTATATGAAATTCGTACATAAGGGATACAAACACCTTGTTTCTATTTGATCTTTTATACTTCCATAACCACATACATATATAAGACACAAAACCATTTTATTTCTTTTTTTTTTTAAAAAAAAAAAAACAAACCTAAACTTAATTCCATTTTTATTCTTCATTTTTATGCCAAATTCCCCTGGTCCTGTTTGGCCACAGCTCAAAAATGCAAGCACACATACAGATAGAGAAACACAGCTTGGTATAAGGTAGCTTTGGAAATCAGTGCATAAGGTAGCTCTAGGTAAACACACATAAGAATGTTTATTAAGTTTCACAGTGACAGCACTAAAAAAACGTCATGAGCTGAATGGGAGTATCCAGTGTCTCCTTAATGTCCCTGTCCTCATGGCAGAGGGCAATTTCTAGCCCAGCCTTTTCCAGCCTGGTGCCATTTCTTTGCTGTCCATCAGCTGCTCTTCCTCACCCTTCCCTGCTGCCCCTCAAGCTGCAGCCTGCGTGGAGGTTGGCTGCTGACTGGTTCATTCTGGCCATTGCCTCAAGAAGTAAGAGTAAGCTGTAACCATTTTCCAGAAAGGTTGAGTTTCCCTTCTCTATTTAGATGTCCATTTTCACTAAATTTGTAGAATACTCCAACTTTTACGGTTTCCAGTCCTCTATCAAAATGTCCAATGGCTGCACAGACTATTGAGCAGTGGGCTCATGAGAAGCATCCTTAGGAAACAAAGCTAAAGTGAGCAATACTCACAAATTCCAAGGACTTCACACTTCAGGTAGCAATGCTATCTATCCTTGTTTATACTTTCTTCATGCCTTTCCATTTACCATTGCAGACAATCATTAAGAAGAGAGTTTATCAGAGATTAATGGTGCTACAGCAGTGCAACAAGGAAAAACATTTCAGCTACAGATCTCAGTCAATCCCTTTCAGGTACCAGTTGTCACCTTGTTGGTGCCCAGTCTTGCATTTTTCCTGCCCCAATTCTTGCTCTTTCCTCCAAATGCTCAGAGCAGTGTATCCTATGTTATCTCTCTTTTGGTACAAACCTCTCCCTGCAACTAATGACCCTGTAGAAACCACTTCATCTTTCTCAGCTATGTGACAGTGTAAGCAGGAGAGCAGCTCTCCACCTTGGACACTCAGTTCATACAAGAAGCATTTCCAAGGGAGTCCTTAAACACAAAATATTTAAGTTATCCACCACTGAGGACAAAAGGAAAATCCACTCAGGCCTGCCAGCACGTGTAGAACAAAACAGCTGGTAAGCACTTGGTACATCAACCCTTTTAGCATCTGTACTGAGAATAACACTGTATACAACAACTAAATAATGCCTTTCTTATGGATCTGAAAATCCAGGCTCTTACTCTCATCTGCAGATATGCTCAGCTGTAGGAATGGGTGGAAAGTAGTGCTTTTTTAAACTTCTGTCATGTATAAAAGCAAAAAATTTTATCTGAAAAAGTCTCAGTCCTTACAACAAGGAATCAAGGTTGAGCTCAGGTTTAGCAGCTTGCAGGACTTAAAGCTTGTTCAACTTTGCAGTGCATTGAAAATTAACCTCTGTAAAGTTCACACATAATCACTAACCTTAGTTCAAAGATATTAAGAGGTTAGGGAGGAGACAGAGACAAGGTGGTTTTTTTTGTTGTTTTTTTGGTGTTTTTTTTCTTCCTACCTAGGTAAAAAGAGAAAAACAAATATGATGGCTGCAAAAACCTGTATTCCACAACAAGTCCTTAAGACTCCCATGTGCTACATCAGCAGCAGTACATCCTCGATTTTTATTGTAATCTTGTGGCTTTTTATTTGTAACTTATATGAAAAGAATCACATTGATTGGGGCAGATTTAACTCAGTAAAACCTATTCTACTGAGACTGTCTGTGCTAGGTGATTTTATCAAGTTCTCTTTTGGTTTCATTTTCTTCCTCATCCCTAACCCCAGGGGAGATTGCAGCCCAGCTTGCAGAGCAAATTGCCCTAAATTGAGTTCTTTCTCTGCCACATACAGGCCTGCCTTTGGCTCCTCAGCTTGAAAACTTTATGCATTCTTATTTTTCTCCATCTTCCTTAACACCCCCCCTTCTCTTTCCAATTAAAATGGAGAAGTTTGCACCGATACCTGCTCCCAATTAAATGAATACTGCATTACCAGCCACACTCTCCAGATCTCCTTTACCCTCCCTTCATTAGCCCTATTCCTCTGAGGTTTCCTGGCTGTCTGCCAGGGACTTATGGCAAGAATTCAAAATCTTGTACACTTTATCCCCTCAAAATCATTCTTGAATTTAAGCAGCCTGCTCCTTGGGCCCAGCATGAGAAATGCTAGTAACTGATTCAAAGGGGAGGGGAGGAAAGAAAGAAAATGATTTATTTAAGAGGTTAAAAAGCTGCCATAAAAGAAGCTAAGCTAAAAGAGGTTAAACTTCCGGGCTAATTGGCTTCCATTTCCTTTTAAGAAATCTTTCTGGAAGACAACAAATGACAGGAAGGTGTTCCTGTTTTATTTAAGAGTATTCATGCCTACAGAAAATGCATCATTCTCTTAACACCTCAGGCATGTTCACTGCTGCTCACTCAAATTATACACCCAGCACAGAAAAAATCTAGGCAGTCACAGGCTTAAGCAGCTGGGTTATTGGGGGGGTTTTAGGCCTTTTTTAAAAAAATCACCATCTAATTTTCCAACAAATGTGAGCACTGCAGTACCACGGCATCAGCCACTCTCATCTGACACTTAAAATAACTAACATCATGTCAAGCTGTCAGCAACAATAGCCATATTGGCAAGTCTGAAACAGCAGAGGGAAGTACTGCTGTATCCTTGCATTACTACTTAAAACTATATAAACTCTCTTCATAGGTCATATGAGTTTCCTGCATTTATTGAACAATAATTTTTCAAGTGGTTCAGCATAAGTTAGTGGCTGGAGGCCCAGGAGTGGAACTATAGTTTTTCTTGTGTCCTGATTTGAAACAGTTCTTCAAACTCTTTAAAGCAAAATTCTGATGCTCAGTGACTACTTGTCTCAAAGTCATGCTCCCAAACCAAGATCTCCTCTCCTGTGGACTCTACAATAAGATTTTATCTTTTAAAATGCTGCAGTATTTTTGTAGCGTTGCAGTAGTCCTTTCAGAAGTTTCACAAGAGAGATTTTTAGCAACCCAAATATCTTCAGATGGATTTACACTCTCCAGTAAAGAGAGGGAAACCAGAGGTTTTGTAGCATTTGTAGCTCCTGCCTTCTCTTGGCTGGCCATTTCTCACAAGCCACAGATTCCAAGGTAATGGTGAAAATAGTTTGTAGGAGGCAAGGTGTGCATCTGCGTGTGTGTGTTTGGCAGGGAGTTAGCAGTCTGCTTTTAAGGATTTCATTGACATGCAGGCTACAATTTTAACTTTCTCCATCTCTTAATTTTTCAGCCAACATTTCTTGATACAAGATAATACCTGCCTAATGAAAGTCATCTCCTTGGAAAATTCTTTAAAAGTTTTTGTGGCAGTTGCTTCTGATCTTTTTTTTTTTCCTGTTATGAAATCTTTCTTTACCAATTACTGCCTCTCATTCCTTTTTACAGACAAAAAGGGGTATTATAGCTATGAGAGCTGATTCGAGAAATTATAAATAATAAAATATTCGGGTCCTATAAACCTTCTTGTAAGATCTCAATGCATTAACTCAAGTCATGGCCAAAAGTAAGCAACAACACTTCTTCACCCCTTCCCTTGCAGATAGGTAACAGAACCCACATACACAATTTTTAGAGCAAAAAAATGGAAAAAGGAGCTACTATGTGAAAATATACAATACATATGTAGCACTCAAAAAAACCTAAACAGTGCATTTGATCAAGCTAATAAAATGCACTCTGAGATTTGACATAGTGTGTTAAAATACAAAAAATAATTATTATTAAATAAACTAAACTTATTATATTCATATTAGAAAGTCTCAGAAAGAAGCTACCAATGTTTTAATGCTCGTATAGTGCTGGGCTACATTCATTATTACTAAAAATCTCTGCTCAGGAAAAGCTACAGATAAAACAAGTCATGAAAGAACTGTACTTAAGAGCTTCAGGTTAAATAGTTCATGGATAAATTGTATGTGCACATTGTAATACAGTACTTCATGGAGATGTGTGTGACCTACAGGCACCATCAAGATTTGGATCCTATGTAAGGTGTTGTACAAACAAACCAGCAGTGTTTTCTTGAATGTTCATGCTAATTTAAAGATTGGCCTTCGAACAAATTCAGGTCAGGATTTAAATCCTGGGGTCTTTGTTGTAGTGTTTCAACAGATTCTGTGACTATCCAAGAAAAAAGTACAATCCTTAAAAAAGATCTGGCATTCTGGTATTTTAAAGTTTGATGTTGTCCATCAGCAACAAGATCATGACCAGGAACAAACTTCAGAGTTTAAAAGTTAGTTGCCAAAATGAGATTATTTTCATGTTTCTGATTCTTGGAGATAAATCAAAAATCTTTTGTTCAGTTACCAGGTAATAATAGTACCTGGGGAAAATTAAGTCTTTTAGTAGGAGCCAGTGATTTCCTGAGCTGTGAAACATAAAATGTTTATATTCAATAAACAACTACCTACAGTGCATGGGAACTGCTGAAGACCATCTCTTAACCTCTGTACCCAACCCTCCTAACTCAGGAAATGAAGCTGTGCTGTACCTCTGCCTATAGGGGACCAGAACTTCCTTGCCATGTTCTCTCTCCACAGAGGAACTTATGGTTTCCCTCTCTCTTTGCCATACTGAGTCTCATCTTGGCTGAGTTTCAACAGCAAGATTGAAGAGCATCCTTTCCACTCAGAGTAGCCTTGCATCTAACAGCATAAGACAGATTTTGGACAGTGTTGAGTTGAACCTACTTAGCTAGAGGAAGGAACTGAGCCAAAGTTTTAAGACATTAAAGAAAGTTCTTAAAACATGTAGTCAATCTATAAAAGGGTAAATTGTTTTTCTACTGACTTCTTTTGGAGTCTGCTATTAAGTGAACAGCCATATTTTCACAGAGTTTACCACAATTACCATGTGTGAGGCACATGCTGAGATTGTCAACTGATGAAGATTCTTAGAGTTATACACTAAAACCAATTGTTTCTGGACATCATTTGGATTGTACCTTTTGTACCTTCCTATCAGTTCAATGAGGTCAAGGCTGGAATGGTCTTGAATAATCTCACAAGTACAATTATACCCACCCAAAGAATCTTAACTTGAGAAATAAGAAACCTACATCTTTCTACTTAACCCCATGGTCAGATGTAGGATAATTCTCGATTTTCAATTTTACTCTTGGGTATCTAAGTTGACTTTAAAGCTGGGTATCTAAATTCCCCAACTTTTCTTGGATATGCCCCTGGATTCACTGAAAGTTTTTTTGTCTTAGATAAACTCACACTGAAGCCCAAATCTTAATTTTCCAGATCAAAATCTCTATCCAACAAGTGTTCTCCTTGCTGGTTAGCTTCTACTTTTAAGAATTAATAAAAGCCATCTACCTTTTCTGACTCAGATAAAAATACACATATTTCTGGCATGTAAAGCACAGCTTTCAGACTACAACAAACACATCCAAAAGATAGACCATTGCCCTGCATTGCTAATGTTTATTGAAAATGAATATTGCTTAGATTGTTTTCCTTAGACCGAGTGAGACAATTTTGCCTTACTCCGAAAATTACCATCATAGATCTTCCAGTGCATGTGCAGTACAAGTATATGCAGCCCTGAAAAAAAAAAAAAAGTAATCTAAAGATTCAAAGTAAATGCATTTCCCTCCTAACTCAGGGATCTCTGATGTTCTATTTTGAGATGTGTTTACCTTCAAAGGTTAGATGAATATATTTAGAATGCTGTTTTAAGGAACAGTACAACTAATCTTTTTATGAATTTCAATGACAACACACTTCCCATTTTTAACTGGACCACATGCTTGGTTTGTTATTCCTCTGTTGGCAAAAGGCCTTGAATATGCTCTGTGAGACACCTCGCAAATATTAAGCAATTAAATTATGCTTAATATTTCTGTAGTTTGTTGGCAACCTCAAATGAGACACTGAATCACATCCATCTTACTCTATTCAGACTCTATCAACATCACAAAGGAATAATTATCCATTGATTATGTCATAGTAAATCCCCTACATTATGGAAGCATTTCATCCAAGAATTTTGAAACAATCTTCCTTCCCCACCAAATGTTTCCCTTTTGCAGCTACAGACAGATCAGCTGGAATACTTCAGATGATGGAAAAATTTAAAATAGCGGCAGTTAATAAGATATAGTAACAAAAAATCATTAAAAAGAAAATACTTTTTGTGGAACTGAAAGTGGCACATACTTTAAAAAGTGACAAAAACTCAAAAAAATACTATTTCAAGTCAAAGGTTTGTGTTTTTTTTAAAAAAAGCGTGACAACTTATGTTAGATCACAAAGTTGTATTGATAACATATTAATTGTAACCCAATGTCCCAATTATTTCTGATGCTAGAATCTCTTTCCTTCAACACTGTGTTTCTCAAGGCAACTACTATTTGAAGAAGGATATAGAGAAGCTTTGATTATTGTCCTTACAGTAGTCTATTAATGGGAATACCTTAAAGTATCTCAGGATTTCCACTAAAGCTTCTGTATTTTGCATGCTACCTAATAGTTAATGCATCTTTGATGACTCCAAGACATGGGATTACAGTCCTTTGTCTAAAATAAATTAGTGATACTGAAGGCCACTCTGTAAGATATTTCTTTGTATCTTTAATTCCTATGAACTTCCTTGGGAGTCTGAAGGTGATATCCATTTCCTAGTTTAATAATTAACTGTTATTATTATGACTATTCTTAATGTCTGCGGGAGGAAAAACTCACTTTATACTACTAAAAATTATGATATTTCTGCTACAACTGGAATGCTGTTTTCAGCAATGAAAACCAAGACACATAGTGAATAATTTACTTGTTCAAGGTCATACACCGAGTCTGCAGCACAGACAGGATTGGAATTTCAAGTTCTTGAATCTATGTACCTCAGTAACCAGTATCCTTCTCATAATACATTTTATGTCATGGAAGGTATCAAGAATACTTGTACATGTCATGAAGTGCTAAAACATATAATAAATAAAGCAGAACAAAGTAGCACCACATGAATACATAATAAATTATGTCATCATGCAACATTAAAAACCTTTCAGCTCTTCTGGTTCTCACAATTCTCTTAGCCAGGCATAAAAATCTTGGTTCTACTTGCCTCTTGAACCTGAAGCAACCACTGAACACACTGAGCCCACACAATATCACATGGTTCTCTTTGTATGCCTTGTTCTGAAGTGAAGGACTGCACAAAGGAACCAAAGCTTAGAGCTCAGGTGAAGAAACTTTGCAGCCTGGAAAGAGCCAGCCCAGGTGCCAGCAGCATGCTTTTAGAACTAAGAATGCCAGGATGCCCAAGACAGCCAGATGCTAATTAGCTTGGCCTTTTAGCTTTCTGAAGGGTGTGAGAGGAAAAGCCATAAATTACCAGCAGACCTAGCAAGGAAAGAGGAAGGTGATAGAGATTCATGGTAAGTGTCCCTGGCCAAAGTTTGAAATCTGGGCTCATTTATGTCTGTTGTCTGGCTACCAAAAAGTTGAAACCACCATGCTATAAGTGCACCATCACTACTATTTACCTTTCTGCTATTAATACTTAGGTATGTGAAAAGAGAAAATAAATAAGGAAAACAAATGATAAAACTTTAAGAAGTTCTGTATTTATGGCCAAAGAGTAAGGTGCTATTACCATATAGAGAGGCAAGTCAGCTGATCAGTGATACATTTCTTTGAAGATAAAATTTCCTTACTTTTGCTGATACCACCTCATCACTGGAGTGCAGCAAGTTACTAAACTCAGCAAGAGCTGTCCCTTCCCAGACAGACGGGAAACCAAGCTGCTTGATATAAGGTGACACATTTCACTTCCAGCTCCTGCAGAAATGGGAAACCATTTTTGCTCAAACGAGAGTTAAGGGCATTTTATTTGGGCAGAGGAAGTGAAGGAAGAAAGATCCTCCTGCTGAGACCTTTCAGCCTTGCTCAGCTGCTTGCAGAGAGACCTGCAGGCCAAGGTAGGTGGTTTCTATACCTCTTCATTGTTTCACATGGTTAGCTGACTTCCTTCTGATTACCTAAATGTTATTTTATATATGCATCCTTGGTAGTTGAGCAGACTTCATTTATTCTTCTAAGTACTATCTGCAATTTAGTGTCTCATATTGTTTTTTACTACTAGGCTTATTCCACTTTCCATTACGTCAGCGTAAACCCAGAGTAATTCCATTAAAATCAGTGAATTTTCTTGGTATAAAAATTGAATGCAGTTAAGTAATGACTTCAAAATATATTTTATGTTTGAATCTCTCTGACAAGTAAAGGTGAATTTATAAAAAGAATGTGAAAAAAATTTCATGTTAGGATCTTATACTGTCTGGTGTACTCATATTGTTGCATTTACTACCTTAATCACATAAACAGGTATTTTAAACAAACAAATAGCTCTAGAATCAGTACTTATCTAGATAGTTCATTTTTAAATCTTTAATTATGATCAAATAATTTTCTAGTTTTTTGAGAAGAGAGGAAACTTAAAAATAAAAAAAGAGAATGCTTAAACAATGTAGATCTGTTATAACCTCTCAAACATAAGGCAAATTTGGGATACTATCATGTATAATAATTTTCAACATAAGTAATTATAATGGATGAGTCACAGTGGTCTCTAAAGCTGCACACAGGTTTGAAAGACTGGTATTAACATGTAAAATGTGGAGGAGAACTTGGGCATGTCAGCATAATTGTTTTTCTTTAAGAGTTTTTTTAAAAATAGCAGCCCAAACTGCAAAAAGTTTGCTTTATTTGTTTTTTTGGGGGAAAAAGGGCTCAGAGCTATCCATAGTTTATAAAGGCATCTCTGTAAATATCTCTGAACACAAGAACTGTTTCAATCAGAAAACATAGCACAAATTTATTTACTATGACATGACTTCAGACTATGGCAAAGCAACAGGAGCAAAATGAAAAACTTTTTCATAACTCCCTGCAGAGCTCATTCCTGAGAAAGACTTATCAAAAAACCTTATCAAAAACTTATCAAAAAAAACTTATCAAAATTCAGAAGACAGGAAACCCTCACTTGATCAGCTTTCACCATACCACCATAGGTTGCTGCAGCACTGGCAAAAGTAACAGGATCACAACACGTATGAAAATTTAGCTACCAATAAGAAGTTCAAACATCCATTCAAACATCCATTGATGCCACTGGAAAAATCAACTGTCCATGAAAGAAAATCCAGAAAGGAAATTTATTATTGAAGAAAATAATTGACTAAGCTAGTTTTGTTACTACACAATACATCATTTGTAGTTAAAAAGAGATGAAAAGCAATAAAACATTTACAATTACAGATAAATCAGCATAGCAATAACCATATATCAAACTCATAGCAACTACGTGTCCTAAATTTTGCTGCCCAGATAGTAATATCATTTTATTTTGTTTGAAAACAACACATGCATGATGGCAAGTAGTGATGAATCACTCACATACTCCATACTTCAATGACCTGACCAACCCTCTTCAGGGAAGTGAAATTGTGGTCACACATCTTTAGTTCATGCATCAATAACAATTATATTCTAATGTGTTTCTTGAGACTTCTACTATGATAAGAGGTGTGGGGGATGCTTGGTGTTTTTGTTTGTTTGTTTGTTTGTTTTAAACAAGTTCTCCTTCACATAGGTGAATCAAAACATCCAGAAAACAAGCAATGCAAGTCAGACAGCATAAATTTTCAGGAGGAGCTGTGTCACACTCTGGGTTGGAATAAAAATTAGTCTCTCCCAGCCTTTAATGTGTTACGTCACAAAAAGATAGCATGCATTTAGATTTTGGTTTTGAGGAAAATTCATTGTAAGTAATAAATTTTCAAATTCTACAAGATTAAATCAACATAGAATGAAATGCCTATGTGGAACTCTAAGCAATGTTTATCCAGTGTACAAATGACTAGATCGTAGCATCTAAGTGTCTCAAATTAAGCCTGATCCCAAAGGAAACACCAAGTAAATGGATGAGTCTGTAGAATCTTCTCACTTGCCCTTGCTTTACCACTTGTAATCAGATATGCTTTGGAAGGCTGGAAGTGATGATATCCTTCCTAAAGGTAGGAAACTCTTCTTGAGTTAAATAATACTCAATACTGATTTTGGCATAGTAAAGTAAAATGTTACGGTTATCTAGAGTACTTAAAATAATTGCCTTCAGGAAACGCCTGCCTCTCAGTTGGCAATGGAGTGAATGTAAGAAAACTGGGTTCATAACTTAGGAACATATGTATTAAAGACAGAAGTACTCAGTATTTACAGATTTTCAAATTAAAGCAGATTTTAATTTAGAATATCCTTTCACTACTCAAATGTAACTGCTGGAAGAGAACTCAATATAGGAATATCTCTGCTAAGTCTATTTTTCCTATGTTATTTTGTAAGGAATTAAAACTCATTATCTATTTCCAGCTCGAGTGAAGTGATGGGGAAAGATTCTACCTTTATTCCCAGTTTTCCTGAACTGAAATGTGACTTAATGCAATGTAGTTCACTGCTCAATATTTTATCAGTTACACTGACTGAAACACAAACCTCCACAAAAAGAACTTCATAGACAGGTAGCGTGATTTGGGAAGTGTATTTTTATATAATTCAGTTTTGGGAATGGATTTGTTGTGCAGATTTGTAACTAAGAACTGAGTACTATGATCAGTATTTGGAGACTCTTGTTTAGCACCATATTATAAATAGTAATTGCAAAAAAAGAGTAAAATACCAGTGGAAGAATACGCTGCTGGAAAATTGAGGATCTCTGATGCTAAACTTAAAATATTTCTAGAGAAGAGAATGTTTATTATTGAGTTCAAGTGTGTCAGAAAGGTCCAGTTTTTGACAGGTCACTGAATCAAAACAATTGACAAAAAGAACCAAATTTTCTCACTCCACATTTGCAATCAGTGTCAACTGCCCAGATTAAAGACCATTAGAAAACAACCTGATTACTGACAACAGCAGATTTTGATGCATTTCATGGGCTCAAGAATGTGCTAGCTCAGATAGATAGCTCCACTATGAAACTACATTGCAAAACTGTGAGTTCTGCTCTGTCATCTGAGGGTTGTATTAAATCTGAAGATAACTCAAGAAAGTGTGAAGAATTTGCACTTTATCCAAGCGCTGTCAATCTTAACTAATTGAGTTTGTGAGAAACACCAAATTGTTGTTAAAATTTGGCAAGGGAAAGAAGGGATAAGAAAGGACTTCAAACGTTATTTTTAGACCAGGAATTTCGGTGTCCCAGGGAACATTTTCTGGCCCTATGGTCAACTGGCATAGTGTGACTGGCATCCATAAAGCTTCTCTACCTTACCTTCAAAACCAGACTGGCCATATGCTGATTGCCTGTTGAGAACAGACCTTGACTCATGCTACTCACTCTTCTACACTGGGGCAGAACTCTGACAAGGACCATGCTAGCAGTTTAGCAGTAGGAATGAGCAGAGGACAGCTCCAACCCCGTGTACTTTACCAGAATAGATGTGGCAATAGATACAACTGTGAGACCAGAATTAACCCAAAATTATAAGCAGAATATGCCAAGCAGCAAGACTTACTCTCTCCAGAATAATGCTTACAAAAATGGACAATAGGGATAAGATTGAAAATCCAGACTACTGAAAAGATACCTAAGGCATAATAACACAAAATCAAAGCCACTTTTGAAGAGCCCACAGGCTTGCACAGACTATGAAAAATAGCACAATATCTATCAGATGAAAAAAGATTAAAGACATGCAGCAGTTCATATCAGTGCAAGAAAGTTTGCAGGCACCAGTCAAGTATGCACAGCACAGAGAGGCTAACTGCATCATGACTTCGTTGAATGAATTTTTCGTGGCAGTATTGCCCATCATTGCACCAGAAGATAAATAGACTGTCAACCTGAAAGTAAATGGGACATATATTAACTTTAAGCTGGGCATTAGAGCACTGAGTAACTGGGATGTCAAAAACAGTGTTACTAGCATTAAAAGAAAAGAAAGGCATAGCAAAATGCAATTTAAAATGAATACAAAATAAAGATGAAGGTAAATATTAAACTGCAAAAAAAATATCATCTCCAGCAGTCATTTGCAGACGCAAAGCCTTGTGTTCATTAAGTTTGTGATACTCAGGAAGCGTCAAGGAGTCAAAAAACCACATCAGAAAATTTGAAGACTTCTTGGGTATTGAGAAGCTCTGAAGAAAATATAGCAGCTGAAAAACCCAACAGGTCCACAGTTGAGATTCCTGGAAAAGTTGCACATAGGAAGAAAGAACCAGATTAGCTGGTTGAAGAAGTAGCAAGCAGTCTTCTGAGAAACAAAGGAAGGTGCCTTTTCCTTAAATGTAAATATATGATATAGCAAAATGTCTACTACAAGCATAAAAGATCGAAGGGATCTTCTTGTAGACCAGGTTATTGAACCAAAATCTTAAAACTCACTATGGTGCAGAGCTGCAGACGTGAGTAAATACCGTATTGAATTGTAAAAATAAATTGGTTGCAAATGGTTCAATGGAGTGAACTGGCAAAATTCCCATAATGGCAGTTATGGTAAAATTGTAAATCAGTGCTTTACTAAGTTAGGCCACTGACAAAAACTGAATCCAGTGTGAAGAAATTGTTTTTGTGTTTATTCCCTGACACAAACAGATTCATGACTTTATGTATAAAAGACCAGTATTAGCAGTAAACAGTGTAGCCCCAACCCAAAATCAGATAAGTAAGCACCACTCTGAGAGAATGGCAATTATTAAAATTTGGTGATTTGCAAATTAATTACAAGCCAAAGGAAACTTGGTGACTGCATGAGAATTCTCTAGAATATTTGATAAAGCTTCACTGGAATAAAATCCAAAGCCAGAGCTACTATCAAACTGATCTTATTACAGAAAAACTGTAGGTTGCAACAGCTCAGGATAAGAATATAATCATTCCAGCACAGTCTAGCTGGAACAGCACATTTCATGCCCTAAAAAAAATCAAGGCCTGAATTCATACAAGGAACTTAAAATTATCAGAATGGTGAGTTGACAATATTACAAAAGTGTATCTTAAAAAGTATAACTGAAAGATAAATCAGAAGAGTGAAAAATCCAAGAGACAGGATAGAGACATTAGATATTGCTCCTGAACAGTGTCACTGGGGAATTTATCCAGGCTTTGTCACATATGGAAAAATACAGGTTCTGTAGGTCCAAAGAGACTATATGATGGTCAGGAATAAATTGTACCCTGGAGTAAAGCAGTCTTCAATTTACTTAAACTGACTAGGAAGATGTATAACTTAATTCTAGTTATTTAAATTTTCCTGAGATAGCTTCAGTAGATTGTATTGCAGTTAAACAGGTGATTATGCAAATGTATTTCTGCTACACATAGAATATCTGACACAGGGCCAGTTTACTAAGGAGGACCTGAAACAATTTGCAGTAAAATATGTGTTTACCAACGTGATCATCTTTAAAGGGCTATTGTAGAACAATCTAGATCCAAAGAACAGGAACATACTTAGTTTATGCCTCATTAAGTCTTCCTAGTCCCTTCAGTTTCTGTCATCACAACAAAACAAAAAAGTACAATATTCATCATTTCTTATATGAGCATCTTTACCCAAAATTTACCTTCTTGTGGGAAAAGTAAGCAAGTCAGAAGTCACTCCTTTACTGTGTTTCCTTATGAGCCAAAAGAACATAGTAATATCCTGACCGTGGCAAATGACTACACAATTCTTCTTGTGAAAGAAGATGGAGAAGCCTCTCACTGGATGAGAGGCTGTTGTTACTTATCAGTGCCCCTGTAGAACAAATGATAGGGATGATAAAGTGAATAGGAGATACATTAACAAAATTGTCATGTGTCATGGCTATGAGAGCAGCTACCTGGTTGTTCTCTTTCTGGCTTGCTTGATTTTACTCCTTTGTGCATTCACCTGTTCTGGAGCTAGACTCATAATTGCCCCACTTTTACGCTAGATGTTAGGCTACAAACCTCTGCAAAAATAGCATTAAACCACTGGGTTAGGCTGAATTCTGGACAGCTGTTGTCTTAAGAGTCTGTGATCACCAGGATCAAGTGACTTGACAGGCTTCTTTTTTAAGCTTAATTTCTCTTTAAAACAACAGAAGCAGGTGGAATGTATTCTATTTTCTACCAAAGTTGTTTGTATCAGCTCGGTTTCCTTAAGAAACTCTTTTCTTCTTAAAAAACAACAACACAAAAACAAAAAGAAAAACCAAAACAAACAAAAAAAAAACCCCAAAACTCCAGTCCTCTTCTCACTTCAAACCACCTACCTGGACACCAACCTAAGATATCAGAAGCCATAAAGAGAGGTGGGCTGGTAAAATAATTATCTTAAACTTCTGGTTTCCTTAGTTGTTTAAGGAGGAGACCAGATGGGACAAGCAATAGACAACCTTGCTTTAGAATCCCCAGGGCTGTGGTAGTGAACCATTGTGCCAGGTTCCTGTGAGGCAGAAGGTTTTGTTTTGAAACAAGTCAGAAGAAAAAGGCAAAAAGCCCAAGTCTTCTACTTCATGTGTCTAAGTTCAAATCACTAGGCTCTTATGCAGAAGGTGGATATTAACACTGCTACTATCATTCTTTCAATTGGAGATAGTCAATCACTGCTCTCTCCTCAGGTTTGTTCTTTGAACATACTTATGAGATCTAATTCAGTGAAAATCTTGCCAATTTAGGACTGAATTTTCACGTTTAGATCAGAAAAATCTATCAACCTTGTTGCTTAAAGAGCAGAGTACATGGAAAAGGCACTCAAAGAAAAATGAGACATCATGGAAACTTACATCATGCATTTGAGCTGCCAAAGTTATCATAAGAAGCAGATAAAACTTTAGGAGGTGTGATTATTGACCAGTTCAATTTAGGCACTTCTACAATTAAGCTGTGCAGAGACGAAAACTCTCTGAGATACCATGAGGCTTAAGTGTCTGAAAGGGTGCACCCTTCAGCATGGAAATGCCTAAACTTTTTGGATTTGGCAAAATGACTTAGCAAAACAAATGAAGGATGACACAAAAAGACTTTCAATTGTAAATGAAATTTGAGAAATATAGGGATATAGCTATAAGTAAAAGTCTTCATTATGTGTAGTCAGCATAAAAGGTTTTTCTTTCCTTTTAGAATTAATGGATATACAAACAATAATGGAATGTTGGGTTTTTTGGTTTTTTTGTTTTTTTACCAATCTATCTTCTTTTTCCAGCAAAACAAAAAACCTGAAATATTCAAACTTTATTAAGACAAAAATTAAGTATTTTGCTCTGGGGTTGTTTAGCTCTTTTGTTTAAGTTTCATTCTAAATAAAGAATGTATGCTTGAAACAGAAAATACAAGTTGTTTATTTTTAAATATCAAAATTGGTTTTATTGTCAACATTATTAATAATGTGTTCATTGCAAAAATTTCAAAAATTAATATCAGTAATTTTTTTTTTCAGCTGAAGCATAATCTGCCTTTAAAAGAAATAAGCAAATTACTAATTTTCAAAAGCCTTTTGCCTGGATCTGTAAAAGAAAATCAGTACCATTCCACTAGTACCATAAGATGATCTTTGTGGTACTGTAGCTGCTAACAATAAAATGACTTTTTGTACTAAAAGTCTTAAGGGAGCTATTGCAATGAAGAACCAAAACAGCAGATGTTACACAATATAAGTACTGGTAAGTATCACCTGAAAAATAACACACAAAAGATAATACAAGCACTTAAGCAGTAGGAGATATAAATAAGCACAAAAGTGTATGCTACTTTCAAGAAAATATAGTACCCAAAGGCACTAATTGACTCTATGGACTAAAGTAATGTATTTAGCAGTGTAAAAACAAAACCTTTATCGTCTTATAGAAGTATGAAAGAACACCAAAACCCACAAGCTCTTTTGTCGTCTACTGAGTAGCAAAATTTTAAAAAACAATTTATAAAATAAAATTCTAGTCTGATGACAGTCATTGCACAATTTTGAAAGATTTATATAACTGGGGAGAGCAAGGAGAAATTTTAAATAAGAAAGATTTAATTTTCCCTTATGCTACTGGAAAAGTTTTATCACAATAACAGCCATGTTGTAGTCATCTTTAATGGCTCCAAATTCAAGTCCAAAAGTGTCATTCTTGAAAACTGTGAGGCAGAACTCAAGATTGGGATTGTGTGATTATAAAAGTACCATTTCAGTGGAAGTGTGGTTAGAGGAATACATATTGTAGTGACATGTGCTTGTT
>JAAWXA010000001.1:59642578-59753254 GCA_038090715.1 Florisuga fusca
ACTCCATCCTAACCAGATGGTATAATCTGATTGTATCAACCTAGAAGTATATAGGATTTTATTTTAATGTTAAAAAGGTCAGTAGCTTTGGAACTTAAATTCTTTGTCTTCTATACCTGTCTCTTATNGTATAAGAGACAGGGGTTGGTCAGGTCATTGAAGTATGGAGTATGTGAGTGATTCATCACTACTTGCCATCATGCATGTGTTGTTTTCAAACAAAATAAAATGATATTACTATCTGGGCAGCAAAATTTAGGACTGAATTTTCACGTTTAGATCAGAAAAATCTATCAACCTTGTTGCTTAAAGAACAGAGTACATGGAAAAGGCACTCACAGAAAAATGAGACATCATGGAAACTTACATCATGCATTTGAGCTGCCAAAGTTATCATAAGAAGCAGATAAAACTTTAGGAGGTGTGATTATTGACCAGTTCAATTTAGGCACTTCTACAATTAAGCTGTGCAGAGATGAAAACTCTCTGAGATACCATGAGGCTTAAGTGTCTGAAAGGGTGCACCCTTCAGCATGGAAATGCCTAAACTTTTTGGATTTGGCAAAATGACTTAGCAAAACAAATGAAGGATGACACAAAAAGACTTTCAATTGTAAATGAAATTTGAGAAATATAGGGATATAGCTATAAGTAAAAGTCTTCATTATGTGTTGTCAGCATAAAAGGTTTTTCTTTCCTTTCAGAATTAATGGATATACAAACAATAATGGAAAAATTTATTTATTTATTTATTTATTTATTTTTACCAATCTATCTTCTTTTTCCAGCAAAACAAAAAGCCTGAAATATTCAAACTTCGTTAAGACCAAAAATAAGTATTTTGCTCTGGGGTTATTTAGCTCTTTTGTTTAAGTTTCATTTTAAATAAAGAATGTATGCTTGAAACAGAAAATACAAGTTGTTTACGTTTAAGTATCAAAATTGGTTTTATTGTCAACATTATTAATAATGTGTTCGTTGCAAAAATTTCAAAAATTAATATCAGTAATTTTTTTTTTCAGCTGAAGCATAATCTGCCTTTAAAAGAAATAAGCAAATTACTAATTTTCAAAAGCCTTTTGCCTGGATCTGTAAAAGAAAATCAGTACCATTCCACTAGTACCATAAGATGATCTTTGTGGTACTGTAGCTGCTAACAATAAAATGACTTTTTGTACTAAAAGTCTTAAGGGAGCTATTGCAATGAAGAACCAAAACAGCAGATGTTACACAATATAAGTACTGGTAAGTATCACCTGAAAAATAACACACAAAAGATAATACAAGCACTTAAGCAGTAGGAGATATAAATAAGCACAAAAGTGTATGCTACTTTCAAGAAAATATAGTACCCAAAGGCACTAATTGACTCTATGGACTAAAGTAATGTATTTAGCAGTGTAAAAACAAAACCTTTATCGTCTTATAGAAGTATGAAAGAACACCAAAACCCACAAGCTCTTTTGTCGTCTACTGAGTAGCAAAATTTTAAAAAACAATTTATAAAATAAAATTCTAGTCTGATGACAGTCATTGCACAATTTTGAAAGATTTATATAACTGGGGAGAGCAAGGAGAAATTTTAAATAAGAAAGATTTAATTTCCCCTTATGCTACTGGAAAAGTTTTATCACAATAACAGCCATGTTGTAGTCATCTTTAATGGCTCCAAATTCAAGTCCAAAAGTGTCATTCTTGAAAACTGTGAGGCAGAACTCAAGATTGGGATTGTGTGATTATAAAAGTACCATTTCAGTCGAAGTGTGGTTAGAGGAATACATATTGTAGTGACATGTGCTTGTTAATGGAAGTATTGCTTAAGACAAAAGTAAAAATAAGAAATTATGGTGACTCCTAAGATTAATTCAGATTTTAGAATTTGTTGCTTTCAGCAAAAAAAACGTGATGACAAAAATCAGAAATCTTGAAAGCAGATCTTCTGCTGGAATAGAATTGAACGCAGCTTTGTATACTTCAGGTTGAATATTTTCCTACTAGATGACCCTTGTAAAAGGAAAAGAAACATAGGTAATGTTTTTAGAGCATTGCAAAAGCATGGCAAAGCCAAACGGGAGACTCCTCATGGCAGAGAGAATGTGAATATCTGAAAGAAACTTCTGGAAACTATTTAATGTCCTTGCCACAAAGTTCACACTGTGATTTTCTACAGGAATTCTACATAACTCACTCACACTAAAATTAACCCATCGTGCTGTGACTGCCTATGCTGAGAAATAGGTCTTAATCTTTTTTAATCATCCTTTACCAATGAGGATTTCTGCTCTGTGTGCATGAGCACTGGTGGATAGGTGGTTGCAGACTGTGGAGCAGAGAGAGCAATGTAACAGCTGCAGAAGCGAACAGATATTTTTTTTATTATTATTTTTTTTTTAATTTCTTTTTTTAAGGAAACAAAAGACACAGAGGAAGGGACGGGAGAACTAGAAGATTTACATTTTTTGTGGCTGCTTGTTTTGTTCCCTTCCTCCCAAACTCACTATGGCTCTGGAGTGTAGACTCAGAGCAATGAGCTGGTGGTAGGTAGTAAATGGAGGCTGCTAATCAGAACAAGATGATGCTTGGGTTGAGCAGTGGTTAAGAAGATCTGAACCTAATAGCTTAAATGGTTCAAAGATTTTAATAGAGATCTTTCTCAGTGGACTGAATTTCACTCTTGTTGAATGCTATGACAATAAGATTATACTACAAAGTCAGAGAGAAAAACTAGAAGTGACTTCTTGTGAACCATGCTCAAAATTGGAAAAATTAACAGGATTTTAAAAAAACAAGAGGGCTTGTTCCCCTTCTCCATATGTTTTTATTTCTTTCCCCCTCTCCTATCTTATGCACAATGGTAAGAACTGCACTACAGGCCTGCATACACTTTCCCAATAAGGGCTGTTGTCCATGATAAAAAATGAATGAAAAATTAGGAACATGGGAAAAGGGATAAATGAAGACTGTCCTTTTTTCCATTTGTCTATTCAGTAATTTCCTGTTTTAAATACACAATATTGAGTAACTCTTGGAGGTTTTAGAGCATGTATGAGAATGACTTTCCAACAGCAAGAGACAAGATTCAGAATGAAAAATTTCACTGCCAGGCAAGAAAAATTTGCAATAATTTTCTGTAATACAAGTAGACTTTTTTAGCACTTTTATTGCAGAAGCAATTCTAAATAACAGAGCTTGTCTTATAATAGCATTTCTATAATAATGGTGTTTTATAACAGAAGTGCTATTATTACAGAAATGGTATTATAATAGTAGCATTATTATTGTAGAATCTTTTCCATAACAGGAGTGCTAAATAAGCCCGTTTGTATTACAGAAAATGATTGCAAACTTCTTCCATGGTGCTGAAAATGTCTAAGCCTTTATGTCTAATGTGATCCAGATTTTAAGGTTCATAAAAGTCTAAAAAAATCCTTCAAAAGGCATCCATACTGCAGACCAACTGAAAATCCTGGCATGGCTCAGCAAATTATATATCTGTCACCAAATTTTAAAAATCTAACTCAAATTCCAAACCAAAAATAGTTCAATGCAAAAGTTAAGAGAACATGTTTTCGGGAAAAGTAAAATATCTTCAGTGCTGGAATAAAGCATTAAAATGTTGGAATATCATCTGTTATTGCATATTACATCTTTTTACCACCTCAGTTATACTGCAAAAATGCTCTGGAAGAAATCTCATACCTGTATCAACTACATTAATATAAATTTCACTCATCATTCAATAAATTATATATTGCTTTACCATACACTTAGGAAGCATTCATCTAAAGAATTTAACTGTATATATAGGAAATGAATAAGTAAATTTTAGTTTATAAAATTCAACTTCTTTTTATTAAAGTTATCTGGTAATACTTCAGTGCTGAAATTCCAGTGCAGTATAGAAGACAAAGAATTTAAGTTCCAAAGCTACTGACCTTTTTAACATTAAAATAAAATCCTATATACTTCTAGGTTGATACAATCAGATTATACCATCTGGTTAGGATGGAGTCTATGAAACAGTAAAGTAAGAAAATTCAATAAACTCATATCCTCTCCAGGCATTTTTACATTTTTTAGACTGTCATGAAAGCTTTAGATATGTGTTTGCATGAAATGAACTTATTTTATTATTGATTTCAGGCAGAAAGGAGTTTTGCTGGATCCTTCTTTGCAGCCTGCATAGCTATACAGAATAGTTTTCTTTACAGTAACGGCCTTAACTCAAAATTAAAATTTTCATGAGCTATGTTTCTTTTTTTAAAGATTGAAAGATAACGTATGACACAAAAAGACATAATTTAAAATGCATCTTTAAGAAATAATTCTAAAATAATCAAGTAAAAAGTTATTGATTAGGTTTTTAAATTAAGTTTCTGAAATACACATTTCAGCAGTTGGTGTTCTTCCAACCCATGTAGCTAACAGAGATTTTAAATTCATTACAATAATAGTAGTAAAAAAAATGTAACAATTATCTTGCAAAAAAAACCAGCTAACCCTAACTCTGCTGCTTCCCCTGTGCTTATGATTATGGTGTTTAATTACAGGGATAAATATTCTTATATTCAACTCCCTTGCCTCCGTCAGGGTTTAGTTCTGCACACATGGAAGAGGAGGATCACTCAGCCACTCTGAGAAGCACATTGCAAATACTTCTCTTTCTTTAAAGCTCAGGAGAGTGTTTTCCCTCTCCACTTGGATTTCTTTCTTTCTGTCTCTCTGATTTTTTATTCTTCCCACTCACCAGTTAGTCAGGTTACCCGCAAAGTTCATCACACTCTGCTATTTCTTCTGTGGCTCCTACACACAGGCATCATACAGACTGCCTGGTATTTCAATACCAGTTTTAAAGGTAATACACCAACTGTTTAACTTCTCATTCAAATCAGTGCAGAGTCCTGCCAGATCCCCTATGTCAAAATACCACTAAAGGTGCAGAATTAATGATCACGTTTTCAAAATGAAAAGTTTTACTTGGTACCAGGTACGGCCTTCCCAGTGCCTCTTTTTTTCCCTGTTCTTTACATTATGTAGGCTCTTGGGGGCATGAAATGTCTATTTCTGTCTTTTTCACCTGAAAGAATATGCATTTACTTGTTAAGAAATGACAAGGAGAAATCGGAGAAAATACCAGAATGCTGTATTTTTCCTAAATAGCCTGCTGGCAGCACATTACAGAGAAGTTTCTGAAGTACCCATTCATGCCATGCTCTCTCCTGTCAGTTTTATCTTGCTTTTCACAGCACCAGAATCATTGGTGTTCTTTTCAAGCATCTGCAGTTACCCTGCACAATACTTTTCTCAAATATTTCATTTTCTTTTGGCAACTCTGCACATATGTGCTACACTTGGCTGCTGCAAGTCCAGTCCATGCCTAGCTTAAGCCAGTTTTATCATCTCCTCATATACTCTGTTTAAACTCTTGACATACGAATTTATAATTTAGGAAATGAAAGCAAAGGCCTCTTGTTTTTTCACAGTCTGTTGATGTAATACTAACTAGCAAGAAAATATGCTCTCTACCAGGCTTCCTACGCCTCATAAGCAAATCCAATTCAAAATGAGATCACGGTACAGTGACCTCATTCTGAATGTTACCTTATGCTTTTGGCAGCCCAGAAGAAACCCCTTCTGCCCCCCTAGCTCTTGGGCTGTGTTTCGATCTCTTTGAATCCCTTCAGGGGTTTGAATATCTGCTGAAAAGCTCTCTGTTGCTCTGAATACACCAAAAGAGGAAAGGGAAGCAAATGAAGGGAGGGGTGTGAAAAGTGGGGATTAGGTGATGAAAAAAATGTCAAGCTTCCTGCAGTGGAGGCAAGAAGGGGTCGAGGGTAATAAAGCCAATTAGCAGAGCAGAGGATAATAAGCCACATTTGAAATAAAGGAGTGATAATTTTAAGCAGCAAGGGAGAGATTAGAATACAGAAGTGCTAATGGTATGCAGTTTGGGAAGGAGATGGTAAAATACTGGATTGAGAAAGACAAGATGAAACCAAATGCAGACCCTAAGATTCCTCCTAGATGCTTCAAAATAAAGCTTCTTTATTGCTGTACTATCCTCCTTGAAGAATGCTGCACAGATTACAGAGATCTCACAATTCCCTTGCTTCCTTTGCTTGCAGTAGGATTCTTGCACATATTAATGCTTTTTGCTCATTTCCAAGCAACTTCTTCCCTTTGTCTTTTATAATAAACTGATTTACTAGAATTCCTTTTGAGTAATTCCTTCTGGTTTGCAAGGTCTTACAAATACTCAGTGTCAAGCACTACTTTAATATAACCTTTTTTTCTATTTTGAAGTACATCCTATAATTACTTGTTTGATTTTGTGGGCTATTTGCTGGTACATTACTAACTTGTTTCCGTATTTTACACAGCTTGCTACTTGATAGTAACTGTGCAAATAGCACAATGCAAAATTTAAGCTTAATTTAGATTCTGCTTATATTATTCTTTTCCTTTTTTAAAAATTCTTCAGTCACTGAATACACTGGCTTTGTTTTTTCACTGTGTTAATCATCTCAAAGAATAAAATATATGCAAAACATCCCAGTCCTCACTGCTTTCTGAAGTAACTTGCACTCCCCACACTGTCGGTTTATGTCAGGGGCACACCTGTAACTAATTTATGGCTTTTAAATTCCTGACAGCATTTTTGTAGTTACTGGGATTTGCTCATACATCTTGTACAATATATTTGGAACTTAAATAAATCCAGCTCCCATTTTGTTGTACCTACTAAGATATAACTAGCTTGAATGTAAACAATCAATGACTCAAAGCACATGGTATATGTCAGTGGATATACAATGATTCTGTATTCCTAACTTCAAAATTCAGATTGACTTCAGTAGGATCAGCATTCCCCCCATGAATCCAAGATCTCATGTTCACTAGAGAAGCAGGCATAAAAATCCTGTTTCACAGACATTCTTTGCTGGAGAAAAGTCTAAAAAATATATCTCAAATTCAAATAACGTAAGCTGTTTGATTAGTTGGGTAGTGAAGAATCACCATGAGTTAGAAGTAAATACTTATAGTTTTTGAAGAATTCACTCATAGAAATTCTGGTCTCTTAACTGTGGTATGTAAATGACCATTTAAATCTGCTTTCATAGAAGGAAGAGGGAGATAGCATATATATCTAAAACACCGATTCATTAAAGATGTCTCGAGAGGTGATTTGGGAACTAAAGACTAGAAAGTCTGACTTCTTTATCAAACAAACTGTTACAAATTAAAATTACAAATATTGTAGTAAACATGAAGCATCAGAAACCATTGCTTTTTTTTTAAAGATTGATGCTTCACAAATCTATTAGAGATTTTTGAGATGTAGGATAGAGATGATCTCTTGGATACATATTCCTTATGTATCTTGGATACATAATCCTCAAAGGATTTAAAAAGCAAACAGCAAAAATTGGGGGACAAAATAACAATGAATTTCTAAAAATACCTTCTGTTTAAAGGACAGCAAAACATATTGGAAATAAAGAGAGGCTATCTAATTGTAAATTAAACCTAATCTTAAAAATGGGGCAAATATTGAGGTGAAAAAGCAATGGGATGACTCAACATTATTTTACATACCATATATTCTGCTGACTAAAAATAGTTGGAGAATTACAAAATAATTTAGAACGGAAGGTCATCCGTCTCCACTTAAAGCATCACCATTTTGAAGTCAGATCAATTTGGCCATAGGTTTGTCTGGCTATGTTTTCATATCTCCAAGGACACTAATTACAAAACTTCTTTGCAACTTGCTACAGCATTTGGTCACCCTTGATGAAACAAAACAACACAAAAAAACAATTTTTAACAGTCTAATTGGAATTTTCTGTTTCATAGTTCTGATCTTTTCACTGTGTACTTCTGAGATGAGTCTGGCTCTGCCTACTGTGTAATGCCCCAGTGACAATTCAAGCCAGTGGCAAGGTCCTCCCTGGGCCTTCTTTCCTTAAGATAAAATAAATTCACCTCTCTCAACTGCTCCTTCAATCTCATGTGTCCATTAGGGTAGCATAAAACTGGGCAGTGTATTCCAGCAGCACCAAAAGTGCTGAACAGTAAGAAAAACAACTTCTCTCCATCTTTAGACTATGCAGGTAGCCTTCCTCGCAGCAATGGTACCTGCTGACACGTTCAGTTTGTCCACTGGGGTCCCCAGGCTCTTTTCTATAAAGTTTCTTCTTATTCTGCCAGTACTCAGCCAATTCATAACACTGAGTGACCTACTGATCAAATAGCAGGTGGATTTCAAAGCAGTGGATGTGAAGAACAAAAACAGAAAAGTCAGCTTTGAGTAGACTTCTTGGTTGCCACTCAGGAAATATTCTGAAAACATCTACAGATAATTCACAGCATAGAACAGTTCAGGTTCTCTTCAGGAGGCCAAACAACCCCATCTCTTTAAGACTTTTTAAGTGAGATGAAAGGTACTCCAGCCCTTTAATCATTTGGAATTGGACCCAGCAGAGCAGATAAGTCTCACCATTGATCCAAGCAAAGACCACCTCTCCCAGGCTTCTGGCAATGGTATGCCTAATGCAGCCCAGGATGTTGTTGGCCTTCTTTGCTGTGATAATACATTTCTTGTTCATGGATAGTTTGCTGTCCATCAAGACTCTAATGTCCTTCTCTGCTGAGCTGCTGCCACACTGGTGCAAGGGTTATTGTTTCCCAGGGGCAGGACTTGCCATTTCCCTTTGTCAAACAATGAGATTCATCTCTGTCTCATTTCTTCAGCCTGTCCAGGTACCTCTGAATGGCAGCACAGCTCTCAGTTTTGTATGGTCTGCAAACCTCATGAGAGAACAATCTCCCCCATTATCCAGGTCATTAATGAAAGTGTTGAACAGTATTTGCCCCACTATAACCTTCTGATCAGCAGTTGTTCTCTCATCCACCACCCTAGTCAGGAAGTTCAATTCAATTAATTGGTCATAAAGTGGTCAGTAGGGTCATAAAGGTAGAAAAATAAAAGAAATAAATTTATGGTAAAATAGAAGACATCACTGCAGTATTCAAGAAATACATCTATTTCATCAACACTGCTTGTAACCCCAATCTACCTTTCTTAAGAAAAAAAAAAAAAAAATAGCAACAGAAAAGTAGAAAGTGGCAACAGTCAGAGGCAGGTTAGTGCTTTCAAATGGGAAAAAACTTAGCAGACTAGGACCTGACACTGACATAGAGGGCATGACTAAGTGGCAATATAGTAGAAATCCAGTCATAAACACAGGGAAAAAGAGGAGGCATGAATAAACTCTTACATAAAACTTCATAAAACTGAAACTCCAAACACGCAGTGGCAGCATCAAACAATGCATTTCTTTTTTAAATGAAGAAGTCTCACTTTTTACGATGCATAATATGCAGCTGAGTTGCATTTTTTCTCTCTGATTCTCTAGGGGCAAAAAGCATAAATGGCTTCTGAGAAGGACTAGACTAGTTGATGGAGAATAGGTACTTTGGCACTTATTAAACACAGCAGTCCAACAGTAACCTCTCACTCATGCAAGACCTAAAGCATTGTTTGCTGAAAATCCTAGAGTCGGAACAATTCTGTATGTTCTTGTTATCTGCCTTAAGTGTCCACTGTCTACCAGCATTATCGATAAGATGCTAGCCTAGGTATACCTTTGATATGACATATTTCAACCATTCTTACCTTATGATTATTCCATGTTAACTAGACCCATGAACTGTGGAGAAAATAAAACTTACAGTACTGCAACTCTGGTTTAATAGCAACCTATAACTATTTGGTAAAGCTGGTTTTAGGGCTGCTGCTCAGAATAAAGTTGCCTGCCTTCACACAATATGCCTAGAAGCATAGTCTGAGGTCTAGCCAGCATACTTAAACTATTATCTTGCATGCCAGGCACTCTGACAGTAGTTCCTCCACAGACTACACATAGACTATCAGTGGATGACAACAGGATAAGAAATGGGCATAGGTGTGGACCTATTGCAGTCATGGATCTGTGACAAGTAGTGCAGGACCCTAGAGAAGAAAAAAACAGATTCAGTGGATATTTCTTTCTGTAGCTAAAGCACTCTCCAATCTCCTTTCTCTCACTGCTTACTTTGAGTTAGGCAACGACTTAGCTCTAGAATAGTTAAAACTGTTTTGCTTTGGATTCATGGACTAGGTTCATATACCAAAGCACCCCAAGAATGTTCCATAACCATATCTTGTCTATCCTGATTATACTCCATATTCAGTGGGTACAATTTCTAGGGTAAAGAAACTAAAGGAAATACAGTGTATATATGACAGAACATTCTCCCGTCCATTCCAGAGAAGTGCAGTTCCATACAGTTTAAACTCATGTGAAATAACATTTAGCAAATAATTATCAATAATAATAACAATAGCAATAACAATAAAAACCCAAACAACACAAACCACTGGAATCATGGCTGAGATGTTTCTTTCAGAATACTTATTCCAAGATGATGATATTGAAAAAAATCTGTATATCTAATAACTAAATAAAATAAATAATGAGATTCACAAGGACATCACTTTAGTATAAATTGTAAGAATTTGATGTTATATAGTTTTCTCCTGACATAAAGAATAATGGTGGATTTTTCCTTACTCCCATAAAATTGATTTGTAATCTAAGATACACATTTCATAGCTTGGAAGCTGGAAGACAGCTCATAGAAAAGCCCTTCTTCAGGAGTTTTTCCAGGACACCTTCTTATTCTTGTTGACACGCAGACTACAGCTATGTGAAACTGACTTTTTTCTGTTTTTTGTGGGGATTTGGCATACCTCTATCAGCCAGGTTTCCTTTAGAGATCAGTCTGCTGCATTGCTTCTTTACCTCATCTTCTAGGTTCATGATCTATTTACATAGTCTCTTCCTTACTATGCAAACTACCTTTCTCATTTTCCCTATCTTCATCAATTTATCTTCTAGTCATGGCTAGGAATTTTACCAGATATCTGACTTTCCTACTGATTATTCTCCTATACTCTCCCTCATTAGCTGGAAAGAATGTGGTCCAGGAATCAGTCATCATGACTCCCTAAGTCCACCTTTCAGATGACAAAATTTACTGAATGTATGTCAACAACTATAGATAAAATATAGAAAAAATATAGATAAAATATGAGGTAGTGAACTGGACAATGAAGTTGCATCGGGAAAAAAATTGCCTTTGGAATGTCTGGTGGTCAACCCCCACTAGATGTACGAAGAAGACACACCCAAAAAAAGTCTAAAATACTATTGTGCCTTTTCTCTCAATCTGTAAAGTTAATTCAGTTGCTGTCTGTAATTCCTGTCAAGGAAGTTATACTACCCAGACACTATAAAACTCCTCTGTGTTGCATCTTCTTATATTGTAATTTTTCTTATATTGTAATTTTTCTTCAAAGAATTTCTCACACCCTTTCAGAGTATATTTTTAAACCATCAACCTTCTCTTCTTAATAGTAACTTTTCCTTGTTATCTGTGTTACCACAACTTCTTAGAAATTCCAGTAAGATACTAGTCAAGAATTGTCTTAATATTCTGTGATGACAATGAGGATAGAAGAGATTGCAGCTCCATTTTTTACACTTGGGACAACTGGGCTTCTTTTACCTAAATCCCCATCAAACTTTCCCACATCTAAAGAAATTACACTTTCCTTGTCAAACTAGTCAAAAGGATTTTGTGCAAGTATTAGATCATTATTTCAGCATGCTTCATCCTGCAAAGGAGTCTTTTTATTGCCTGTCTCTAGGCATTCAGTTTCTAGATTAGTTAGACAAAAAGCACTCAGCTCCTTACTTTGTAGTACGAACTTCTCTGCCTTGTTAGAGCACAAAAAATTAGGGCTAGAAAAGCATCCGGTTCAACAAATCCAGTCACTCAACATTCATAGTAATCTGCCCTACACATCCCGTTCATAAATGGATTATACTAGAACTATTTATTTCTGTTATTCCTTTAGACAGTAATTCCAGAATTGATGTTCCAGTACTGTACACTTAATAATCACAAACATTATTTCCATCTTAAATATATCCAAAAACAGAAAAATACATCTTCTACATTTTAAACATCAACTTTCATTACTAAGTTTATGAGGCTAACTGATTATGTGAGCATACACTATACATTCCTGGTCATATCTTACAATGCAAGAAAATTAAAAGGGAATGAGACTGTAAATGAAAAGGCTGTTATAGATGGATGTCTTCTAAGTGATATATGTGATAGAAGTGATTAGCATTAACTGATCTTCTTGAAGAATGTACAAGTGTAATTCATTATAATGGCTTAGAATTGTAATTAGTGAACTATAGTGTAAACGACACTGCTGTTCATAGACCTACCCATAAGAGTAATTATATTTTGAAAACTACTTAGTGAAAAATTGATTGAATGGGTCCCATGGGGATAGATAATTGAGATAAAAATATGTAAACAAATGCCCATTAATAAGTTTTATGGCAAATTTATATATTTACTTGTTTAGTTAGTCTGGGAATATACATAAGGAATGAGAATTTTCTGCTGTTTCATTTTGAAGGCACATTTAAACGAAAAAAAATTATGCCTTTGCAAGCAATAGTATTTAATTATTCCTACATTGCACAGAAAGATTCGTTGTCATTTTTCCCTTACTCTGGCAAGATACTTCAAAAATAGTAAAATTCAGGGAAAAAAAACCTCAACAAACAAAACAAGAACTCAATTATCCTTATATAACTTTAAGAAGTTTCTAGATGTGCAACTTGTGTGTGGTACATACAAACAGAACAAAACCTGCCTAGTGGTGGTTGGAGGGATTCCTGGGGCAAGAGATATGGTTTTTGCTATAATAGTAACACACAATATGTAAACAAACATATTTTACAAAATAGTAAGTTCTGACAGTATTTAATTTAGTATGTATTTATGTATGTATTAAAATATGTAAATATGTAAATATGTATTTCTGACAACACCTTATTGGCCTAATTCTGTTTCATTAATAAATACTAATTTATTGTTCTTTTTGAGATCTCCAAGAGATTTTACTTGATACACATTTTTCTTCTCAAAGGGTGTGCTTTTTCTGGAGATTTAAGTGAATGAATGTTCAAATCAAAGGTTTAGTTGACTTTGCAAGCACAACAAATACTGTATGGTGTGCTTTTTCCCATAAAATGTATTTATCTGATTACTAGAAGGGCAGTGTTTTTGGTACAGCTCAGCTTACTTAATTATTAACATGGGAAACAAGAATGATTTAAACATGTAAGTTCAAGGGTTAATTCTGAGAACGAAGTTGACGTGGAAAGGTACAAGACTTACTAAGACAAAAATTAATGCTGTATAGCAGTAGCAAAATATTTCAGTTTTAGACCCACAGGAGTCCCAGTGCAAATTGTTCCTGTGAATCTGAACCCTTCATCAATCAGATGTAAATTACAGCATGCATGACTGGCTGCCTTTTCTATTCTAGAGTTCCCTACAGAGAACAAGAGAGAGAACTGCTACACAGGCTCAACTAAACTGCAGTCTCTTTTTTCCTCCCTTGAGGAGGAAACACCAACATATCAGAAGAGACAGCATCCACTTGTATGCCACATCAGGAGATCTTATAAAATCATGGGCAATGAGTCAAGACAGCATCTTCTAGAAAAACCTCTAATAAAGGGAAGCAGGAAAGGAACCATAGGGGAGACTTATAGTGATACAACACCAAAAGCTTTCCAACCAACAACACTTTACTAACTACATGCCCAAGCTTTCCTTAAATACCTGTCTCAGAGAAATCTAACACCAGAGGATGGATACTTGCAGAAGGATAAATTCCTTATAAAGAATAGGAGCTTAAGACTTTATTCCCAGTATTCACAAGAAACTGGCTGTCATAGACTTCCATAAGTAGCAGACAGGACAAAACCAGATTTTTAAGTAAGGAACTACAAATAGAGCTGTTGAAGCACCTACCTGGGGATACCTGAGCTACTGTGCAGGAGGAGACTACCATTAATTGAATTTCAGCCACAGAGGGTAAAGCTGAAATTCTTGCTGTGCTTGTGATCTTCACTCACCTAATTATGGACAGAGTTAATGTCTGAACAGCTCCTATGATCTGTAAAAGCAAACCACAAATGTCAAGCTCTGTGAAGTCAAATCAGAAGACGACTAGAATATTTGAGAAAGGGTGCAACTTAATGCAGTATTTCTCAGACTTTCTAGAAAATCATGACTTCCTTTAGCCTCACCAGTCTGCCTGAAACTTTCTGAGTCAGCAGCAGCTCAATTTCTGCAGAGCAGAGGCTGCTAACAACAACCTGAAAGCATCCACATTCACTTACCCATCACTGAACACTAGAGATGCTGTTTAATTATGGGTAGTTAGCAGTTAGATAGCTGAGGTAAACAGCTGTACCTTGTAATTATCTCACCTATTATCACCTCTCACTCCCAATATGAATGCCTCTGTGACCTATTTAGGAACTGTCATCTACAATTCGTTTAATATGTATACATCAAAGCTTGATATGAGGCATGAGCAAATTTACTCCTCCCATCATGCAAGCCATTTAACCTTTTCACAGGTTTCCTTTGTTGATCTTGCCCATCTCTATAATAATCTTGCTCAGAAATTAATTCACGTATGTTCCTACAGTATGAGGCTTGCACCAATGTCTCTCAAAACACATTAATGCTATTTATTACCTTCTCAATAACGATGTCTCATAGAATTTAAATTCTGTTAAACTATTTTATATAAGCAAAACAAAATTTTATGTGGTAAAGTTTTGAAAAGGTAGAAAGCCTTCTATTTATTCTATTTATTTCCATGTCTTTGCCCTACTATATTCTACTCATAATTTAACTTACTGAAATAGAACATTGCTACCTGGAAATAAGATTGGGAGTTGCAATTTCATTTGTTCTTGGGTCTTTAGATCAAAGGTCTGGCATGAAGTCTCCAGTTTTTAGAGAAGGCTTATGCTGAGCAGCCAAGAAACATAACTGAAGAATCTGAATATATATTTTAAGTTGGGTTGTGTTTTGGTTTGTTGATTTTTGGGTTTTTTTGTTTTGGTTTGTGGTTTGTTTTGTTTTGGTTTTGTTTTTTTTTTTGAGTAAGAAACAAGAACAAACACCAAAAATTTACATTTTTGTAATTATTTCTGAAAACTACAGACCTTTATCTTGGCTTGACAGCTAAGAGTCTGTGTGTTATTCTTGGGCCCACTAGAAGCCCAGTTTCTAGTGGGCCAGAATCTACACTACTAAACTTCTATCCAAACTAATGTAATTATTGGAAGAATTCCAGGGGAAATCCATCACCTGAAAAATGGCAAACATATGAAAGGTACTGGCAATGCAAAGCTGAAAAGCTTTATCTTTCTCTTGCTTTCTTTAGTGCCCCTTCTCTGGGCAAGTCCATGAGCTTTAATCTACTGAATCCAGAACACCAGATACTTTTCAGATTTTCCTGAATAAACTCCCTGCCTTTTTCTTTGTATGTTTGACCTGCACGCCTGTTTCTTTTTTTTTTTTTTTTTTTTTTTTTGAGCCAAAATATTAACTTTTTCTTAAGCCTGTGATTCTTCCTTCATTTGAGGTGATAAGAGCTATCTTTCTGCTGCGATAAGTAGTCTTCCCAGGATTCAAATAGGTGGCATATTCATTTCTTTAACTAGGGAATACTTTAGAGGACTCCACATTTCTGAGTCATTTTCTATACCTCTGGGACTCTTACTGTGGTATATATTAACTTTTGATTCTCAAATTCAGTTAAATTCTAAAAAAGGATGAAGTTTTCTATTGCTTTAATGCTTTCTACTAAACCTAATTTTAAAAAAAGATGATTTTTAAGGAAGGTTTAAAAAATAAAATAATGAGATACTGATTCCTTATCAAAATCAATGGATTCAAAACGCATAATGTGACTGTATGAAGAATCTACTAAAAGAATTTGATTTGTTCCAAACTAAAACTTAAGATTATGTGAAGGCTTTAAAATTGGACCTTTCTGCAGAATAAAAGCACCCTGAAATAAAAAGCCCACCCCCCCACCTCCCAAAAAAACTCCAAACAAACCACCTTTAAAATTCAGACCAATTAATTAGGCTTCTAGGAAGGATCTTAATGCTTGAAAAAGTATAAAAAGTGTAAGTGTTATTACTTTTACCCATATATTTTCACTATTGTCCCTTCTGGCTGACATTCTAGATGCTCAGTTCTGCCAGGAACTCTGATGAAGTGCTATTAAGCTAACTCCTCTTGCCTAGCTACCCAGAGCAAAGCATCTTCTTGCTTCTCTCCCAAATCCAGCCACAGAGTCATCACAAGCTGTCTTGTGTCTTCAGCCTTTGCATTCTTTGAGCTGTCAGTCTAGATTTACACTTCCTCATCAGTAATAACAGCAGCACCTCACAGGGCTCAAGCATATATGTCCCTCTTTTCTGTCCTTAACTCTGCACCCACTTCACTCTAATCTTCCATGTAAAATAAAATAAAATAAAATAATCAAAATAAGTCAAATACTTAGATAAATCACTTTCAAAATGCAGTGATAATATAATTAAACATTTGCAAAAACTTGAGGATTTTATATTGTCTTTATCAGATGCACATTCTGTGATGTTGAAATGCCTTTTAATGATCAAAAAGAAGCTGTAGAAGATAATTACACCTCTGGTTTTAGAACCATAATTTCTACACTGGCAGATCTCACTCAAAAAAAAATAGTTGCAACCACTAACCTTGCCCAGAATTGATATCAATAGTTAGAGCAAACTGGTTCACTGTTATTGTATCTTTTCAATGATGCTCAAATGTTTCAGCAAACCATTTCTTTGTCAGCTCTTGACAAAGTTGCTAACTATATGATGTATTGTCATAAAAAAAACTTCTGAAAGGATTTGAATCTAATTTCTCCAGGAGAAACAGCTTCCACAAGATTATAAAGAAAATCAGCCATGAGATCTGCTCTCTGTTACCTACAGCCTAACAATGTTTACAGTAAGGGAAGAGGTTTTGCACCTTTTTGTTTGGTTTGATGTAACTCAGATTTTAAGAACTTTAAAGCTGTTTACTTCCGAATTTGCTGTTGCCATATTTGCCATTCAAAATTTCACAACTCTTGCAATTATCATTTTTATTAATACATTTTACCACAAACTATATCTTTCAAAATTATACTAATCACTTCCATTTGTGATCCATTCTCAAAATGAATATTGAGTCTTTGAAAGCCACTCCATTATGATCAGCTTATGTGTCACAGTTTAACGCTGGGCCAGCAATTAACTGAATGACAGATGCTCTCTGTTAATCCCCCTCCTCCCCCTGATAAAGAAAGGAGAGAGAATAAGGGAGAGAGGCTTACAGGTTGGAAACTAAACTAGAGTGATTTAATGAAACAGTAATGATAAAAAAAGGAAAAATTATTGAATATATAGAAATATACAGAAAAATGATACCATGTTCCTTCCCCTTTCCTCCCCACTAACATTCACGTCACCACCAAGGCTGTAGGGCAGCCCTGGGAAAGTCCAGGCTGGGCTCCTAGAGTCAGCACCAGTCAGGAGCTGGAGGCAGGAACACACAGATTCAGGATTGCACAGATGAGGACCACAGACAGACAAATGGATGGAATCCTCCAAGGATGCCAAAGCTAATAGGAATAGGCTAAAGGGAAGGGCAAAGGGTGAAGGTGAATGGGTTTGACCCTCGTGATGTCTCAAATTTATACCAAGTGTGACGTGTATGGGATGGAATACTCTGCTTGGTCAATTTTGGTCATTTGTCTTGCCCACTCCTCCCTAAAGGAGGGTCGCAGGTGTAACCTCTTTACTTCCTTCCTCTCTTTGTAGCATAAGATGTTCCTTAGAACTGAGCAGTGGCCTCTGTTCTGCATAACATTCTCTATCCCTAACTACAAATATCGAGCGTTATCAGTCCCAGAAGCAGACACTGACAGAGAAACTTGCTGTTAATTTCAGAAAGCACAGCTACTTGCAAGAGACTTAGCTGAAAGCAAAATTACAAGACAGAAAATTAGCTCTATCCTGGCCCAAACCAGAACATTACATTTGCTCTTGATTTCATGATATTATGTTATATATATGATATTATGTTATGTTATATATGATGTTATGTTATATAATGATATTACGTTACGTACAATATTAAATATACAAGAAACTATAAAACTAAACTGAAGAAAACGAGAAGTAAGTGGTCTTGCATGAAAAAATAAATTAATTCCACTGTTATATTTAAATTGAGAAAAGTAATTTAAATTATGCTGATTTCCAGTAAGGAACAACATAAGAAATCACAAGTGTATTCGTAACAGTGAGACTTACAATTTTAATCAAAACTGCACAATTACCACAAACTACCAAAAGCTGTCACAAAAACACACTCCCCTCTCTCCCCTTTATCCCTTTCTACCCCCACCCTGAGAGAAGCATCACCCCTAAAGCAAGGCCTACACTGAATACAGACCCAAAGTTGCTCAAGTACACTTTACTCAAGAAGCTGGATGTAAGCCAACTCCAGCCTGGAAGCAATCTAAGCACGTTCATACAGTGTTGCATGCAGATTTATAAGCCCTGCCTCTCAATGTTGATGTTCCCCATGATGTTCACTAGAGGGTTTGCTACTGTTATTTATTTTATTTGGAAGGCACTCAGATGCAATGGTGATGAGCTGCAATACAAAACCCTGTGAGAGGGAGTGAGAGAGTGTGAGACAGAGATGAGAATGAGAATAAAGACATTTTTATTTCGTTCATCTTAGTTTGAAATTCATAATCCTGATATTCTCTGAACAATGGATTTAAACTACAGTCAGCAATTCAAGAGGAACAGATTCCTCACATTAGCCTCTTGGTGTGTGGTGCCAAAAGGTCAAAAACATTGAATACGATTTAAATGTGTAAGCTGAGATTCTGTACAGAAACCACACATCTTGAAGTGGTGTGAGAAATGACCACAAGCCCTTTTAACACTAGTTTCTGTCATAAAGCAAATCTTCTCAAACAAAAATCTCCTGATTATATTTTGCTGTTCCACTAGTTAAAAATGTAAGGGAGGAAACTGCATCCTCTTAAAGCCTCAGTATTCTCTGTTCTGTTCTCAAGGGACCTTTACAAATTGGGCTTTGGACACATAATTTTTTCCCCTTATTTCAGGATGCTACAAAATTGAGAAATAAACATTTTCTTTCTTTTTTTTTTATGGTAGCAAATACTTTCTTAATCTATTTTTTTCAAATATATATATAAAGAATATACCCCACATTTACACCCTGTTTATGTGCGTAAAATTGACAGAAACAAAGAGAGTCACAGTTTATTCTTCTTATCTGGTAAGAAAATAAGTTTTAAGCTTTTTTACAGAGTGATAAAATAGAACACAAATTTTATAATTTATGGTTCACAGGATGCAACAATTGATATTATATAGAAATTTAATCAGTCTTGCAGAGCTCACAGACATATCACAGTAGGAGGTTCTTCTGACATTTCATGGAGAACTGGGCAAGATGAGGTACAATGTGTGCATATTTCAGCACGTTATGTATTTTCTTAAGCTTTTATCCTTTCAGGAGTTGTTGTCATCTTGAATGAATCATTTCTTTAAAAATTCTAAATACATGAAAAATTGAAGCTTTGACTTGTTTGAGACAAAACAGATCTATAAACACCTATGGTGTGTAGCCATTTTTTTTTCTAATACAGACTTCACAAAACCGAGACATTTTTTGTACTTCTTGAAATCTGTCAGGTCTGCAGCACCTGTATCACAGGTACAGCACAGCTGTAGTCACATAAGCTGGATACAAATGTAATGTCATGTAGAGCTATGACTTGGAACATTTTGCCACAAAGTTTATTAAGGTTGTAGGACAAAAAAGTCAAATCAAAGCCATGGACCCTTACTAACCCACCCAACAGCTGCTCCATTTCTAAATTCCCAGCAACTAAGGCATGAACCCAAGGAGTGGAATATAAAACTATTTATTTCCATTCTAAACTGTAATATTCTTCTTTGCAGTATGTATTTTTAGGTAATGGACAGACATGACATAATTTTATTTCACCTAGAAGTATTCCATTAGTCTAAATTGAAAAAATTTTGCCTCTGAAAATTGTTTACATTTATGACAATTCCGAAAAAATGCTTACACACTATTATGATATTAGTCATTCTTGGACGGGTAATCTGAAGCCCCTGATACTTTATCATAAACCAGTGATTATGTCTGTTATCCTAGAGCTTCTCATTAGAAATGTAGGTAACAACCTAAGCCTTTTGGTAAATGTTTACTAATTGTGCTTCTATTATCAAAATTATAACTTTCTTCATTTTTCTATTCTCTACCATTTTCTCTCATATCCTAAAGTTGTATCTCACATGTACAAAACATAGTATCTACCTTTTTGGTGGAATCAAATTCAATTTTCAGAGAGCCACCTTAGGAGTCTTAAGAGTAAATATGAAACACTAGAAATAGCTCAAAATTATATATCTGTCCAGATAACATTCAACCAGCTTAATGCAAGGCTCTACTATGTTATTAGGTGACAATATTTCTTGAGATTATGCAGCAGGAACAAGAATCACAGCCATTAATGACTTTGAGTGGAGATGGATGAAACATTTTTTCAAAATGTCTTTTCCTCAGGAAAAATATGGGACACTTGTATCTGTATTTCAAGTGAAACTATGTGGTCTTAAATTATATGTTGAAAAAGTATCAACCCAGTAAAGAGTCCAGCTACATGAAACCAATGATTAATGAGTGTGGATGGATTACCATTGCCTGGTAGCTGGCTGGAATGGTTTCCATTCTTAGAATCATAGAATCATAGAATCGGCTGGGTTGGAAGGGACCTCAGAGATCATCAAGTCCAACCCTTGACCCACTACCACTGCGGTTACCAGACCATGGCACTGAGTGCCACATCCAGTCTCTTTTTAAATATCTGCAGGGATGGAGAATCCACTACTTCCCTGGGCAGCCCATTCCAATGTCTCATCACCCTCTCGGTGAAGAAATTCTTTCTAATATCTAACCTAAACCTCCCCTGGCACAACTTGAGACCATGCCCTCTTGTCTTGCCGATAGTTGCCTGGGAAAAGAGACCAACCCCCCCCCTGGCTACACCCTCCTTTCAGGGAGTTGTAGAGTGATGAGGTCTCCCCTGAGCCTCCTCTTCTCCAGGCTGAACAGCCCCAGCTCCCTCAGCCTCTCCTCATAGGATCTGTGCTCGAGTCCCTTCACCAGCCTGGTTGCCCTCCTTTGGACCTGCTCCAGCACCTCAATCTCCGTCCTGAACTGAGGGGCCCAGAACTGGACACAGTACTCAAGGTGTGGCCTCACCAGCGCTGAGTACAGGGGCAGAATCACTTCCTTGGACCTGCTGGCCACCCTGTTCCTGATACAGGCCAGGATGCCATTGGCCTTCTTGGCCACCTGGGCACACTGCTGGCTCATGTTCAGCTTCTTGTTGATCCAAACTCCCAGGTCCCTCTCTGCCTGGCTGCTCTCCAGCCACTCTGTGCCCAGCCTGTAGCGCTGCATAGGGCTGTTGTGGCCAAAGTGCAGGACCCAGCACTTGGCTTTGTTGAACCTCATTCCCATTGGAATCAGACCAACTCTCCAGTCTGTCCAGGTCCCTCTGCAGAGCCCTCCTGCCTTCCAGCTGACCCACACTCCCCCCAGCTTAGTATCATCTGCAAATTTGCTGTTGATGGACTCAATCCCCTCATCTAAATCATCAATAAAGATATTAAACAGAACTGGGCCCAACACTGATCCCTGGGGGACACCACTAGTGACTGGCTGCCAACTGGATGCAGCCCCGTTCAGCACCACTCTCTGGGCCCGGCCCTCCAGCCAGTTCCTAACCCAGCACAGGGTGCTCCTGTCCAAGCTGTGGGCTGACAGATTTTTCAGGAGAATGCTGTGGGAGACGGTGTCAAAGGCCTTGCTGAAGTCCAGATAGACTATATTCCTAACTTCCTCCTGAGTAGTTAGCCCTTTTTTCCATAATCAGTAGGCCCTCTTCTTAACCCTAATTTCTTTCAAAGTCTCCCTGTTCAGCCAGACCGGTTGTCTTCCCCATCAGCTTGCCTTTTGGCACACTGGGACAGCCTGCTCCTGTGCTTTCAAAACTTGCTCCTTGAAGTACGTTCATCCCTCCTGGACCCCTTTGTTTTCAAGGGCTGTTTCCCAGGGTACACTCTGAACTAGTCTTCTGAATAGGCCAAAATCTGCACTCTGGAAGTCCAACGCAGAGGTTTTATTGATGACCCTCCTTGCATCCCTGAGTATTGAAAACTCTATTATTTCATGATCGCTGAGTCCCAGACATCCACTGACCACTACATCTCCCACCAGCCCCTCTCTGTTTGTGAAAAGAAGGTCAAGCAGGGCTCCATCCCTGGTAGGCTCATTTACCAGCTGGAGCAGGAAATTATCCTCTTACACTCTAGGAATCTCCTAGACTGCCTCCACTCTGTTGTGTGGAGTTCCTAGCAGACGTCAAGGAGGTTAAAGTCACCCATGAGAACAAGGGACAATGATTTTGAAACATCCACCAACTGCTTGTAAAATAATTCATCACCCTCATCCTCTTGATTGGGTGGTCTGTAACAACCTCCCACCAGGATATCAGCCTTGTTGGCCTTCTCCCTGATTCTGACCCACAGGCACTCAACCTTATTGTTACTGACTTCAACTTCTACAGAGTGAAGAGACTTTCTAACATACAGGGCTACCCCTCCACCTCTCCTACCCTGCCTGTCCCTTCTGAAGAGCCTGTATCCACCCATGGCAGCACTCCAGTCATGGGAGTCATCCCACTACGTTTCCGTGATAGCGACTACATCATAGCTTTCCTGCTGCACAATGGCTTCCAGCTCCTCTTCTTTGTTGCCCATGCTGCGTGCAGTGGTGTTCACCCTTCTTATCTGCTCTGTGTCCCAGGAGGAAAGACAGTGACATTCATTAAACATCTGGAGAACCTCCACAATTTAATAAAGCCTTGGATATTAAGATAAACCTGCATAACTTTTTTTTGTAAACAGAAATAGCTGAGCAGCTATTCTTTATTTAGGTAATTTTCCCTTGTCTGGAACAGAGACTGGACAAAGAGAGAAAAGGTGGGAGCAGAAATGCATCCAGATGGGTCTTGAAAGTCTCCAGAGGAGACTCCACAACCTCTCTGGGGAGCCTGTTTCAGGGCTCTGTAACCCTCACAGTAAGGAAATTCTTCCTCATGCTGATGTGAAAGTTCCTGTGCGCTCTCCTGAATCTCTTGCCCCTCATCCTATCACAGGGCGCAAGTGAGAAGAGGTTGTCCCTTCCTTCTTGACGCCCAGCCCTCAAATATTTATACACATTAATTAGATCCCCTCTCAGTCTTTTGCTCTCCAGACTGAAAAGCCCCAGGTTTCTCAGCCTTTCTTCCTAAGGCAGGGGTTCCAGTCCCTTAACCAAGCCCAGAACTGGATGCAATACTCCAGGTGAGGTCTCACTAGGGCAGAGTAGAGGGGAAGGAGAACCTCCCTCGATCTGCTGGACACTCCCTTCCCAATGCACCCCAGGATACCATTGGCCTTATTGGCCCCAAGGGCACATTGCTGTCCCATGGATAACTCCTGCTCAGGCAGGGGGGTTTGACTTGGTCTTCAGAGGTCTTTTCCAACTCCTGACATTCTGTGATTCTGTGAATCACCCCAAGATGAACATTCACCTCCGTGAGACAGAACTGTGTAATAATAAAACAGTAGCAAAAAAACATATACAATTTCCTTATTCCATAACCTCTTGATCATTGGATCTACAAAACTGAACTCAAAATAGTTATGTGGTAAAATTCTGTGTTAAGTTATTGAGTTCCTCATGAGATTTCAAAAGTAAAGGTATTGACGATTCCTTATACTAATGAATTAGATAACTTCATCCTTTTATATCCTGACAAGTACTGTAAGCTTTTTGATTTTAAACAATCAAGAAAATTCAATTCCTAAACAGATCTCAAACATGGTTACCAATTTTTCTTTTTCTAAATTCCTTTTTGTTTCAGTGTAATTAAAAATTATGGTAGCAAACAACCAATTTAAAAAGCATAGAAAACAGTTGTCATGGGGGTTGGACTAGATGACCTTTAGAGGTCCTTTCCAACCCAAAGTATCCTATGATTCTGTGGTCTTAACCATATAAAATAAAGAAATGCGTTGGGGTTTTTTTGGGGTTTTTTTGGTTTTTTTCCAAGCTAACCTTGAACCAGGCGATGTTAAGCTATCAAAAAAATTTAAAATTTTTTGTATAAATAAATAGTTTACCTATGGCTCCCATGAACTTTTTTTAAATTTACTATTGTTAGATGTGGGAAGTTGAAATTTGGGTTTACATGTCAGCATTTGTCAGCATTTGTCAGCAAAGCACAAAACTTCATCTGGAGAAATAGAGCATGAAATCACTTTCTCACCCTGTTTCTGTGCATCATACCTAACAACACTGAAACTTAAAAAAAGCAAATCCACACCACTACTAAAGTGGTGTAAAAATAAATTGTCAGATTCTTTTCTCAACTCAAAATCAAATCTAGAAGTACACACACTCCTGTTGGCAGCTAGAAATCTGAACACTTCATTGCAACTGCTGCATTACCTTTACCTTTCATTTTCCATATTTAAAAAAACAAAAGCTAAAACAATCCCTAAAAATGAGATTTACAAAACAAGTTTAAATCCCATGCAGTTACATTAGCTGTAATGAAGAGAGACAAATTTTAATTGTCTCAGGATGCATATCCAGTTATTAGTGAGAAACATCATTGAGTTTTAAAGACTGAAATATATAAAAATACTACCTGAATTCTGAGGGCTAAGCAAAACTAAAGGTCCTACAAAGTTCATTGGGAGATCCAGGTAGGTTTCCAGAATACAGTACCTTTCCTCTTTCTACAAACTTAGTATTAGCAGAGCTTCTTCAAACTAGATATCTTTCAATTCTTTTAGAGCCTCTCTTGTAATGTTGAGCATAGCACAACTGAGCAGATCATGAAAATGTGCTGTATATAATGCAGAGGCTTTATTAAAAGATATGTTCAGAAGGCTTTTTTATGATATCAGACATACAAGAAAAATAAAAAATAAAAAGCAATATTTTGAACCAACCTGCTTAAGCAGCTCAAAGACTATTCCAGGTTTGAGGGGTTTTTTTATTTACTAAAGCCCTGTTACAACTCATCATTCTCTATTTTCACTTTCAGTCTCAAACTTCTTTTTCATTTCAACCTCAACTCTGACTTCCAGTTCAGTCTCACCTTTGCATGAAAATAGGGAAGCAAAAGGATCTGCCTATGAACTCATTCTCCTCCCAGGCTGTGAAACTGGTATCATCAAGGAGGATATGAGAGTGACATCCAAAAGGCACCCCTGTTAACAGCCTGCAATTAGAGGTAAGAAATGTGAGTGAAGAGTGAATGGGAGTGGCCTTGCTGTTTTTGCAAGATGCATGTATACCAAGGGAAGGCCTATCTTAGCTTATTGCCTTATGTGAACATCACAAAGTACAGTAAAGTCACAGTTCAATCCTATCTTGCTTCTAGTTTATATTCAGGCTTTCAGATTTACTCCACGGTATTTTATGAAACAAAAAAAAACAAACCCACAAACAAACAAAACAACTAACAATAACAAAACTTAAACAGTGAAAAAATCTAACTACTCAAAATCTAGTGCACTTTAAGGAGGTCTAAACTCTTATGTAGTATAGAAGCTGCTTAAAGGTTTTCACCATCCTAGGAAGTCTCAAACCAAGACTCCTACTACCTATTAGAAACTAGCTAGTACAATTAAAAGGATAAATTTAAATTACTACGTATGTGTTGGAAGAGTGAAATAAAAAAAAATCACTTAAAGCTTCTTCATTTGTAGCTGCTTACTCAGGCCTTCTTTAGCTGGCACAGTTGATTAAGAGAATGATTTATCAGCCAAATGACAGCTCTGTTCTTGTCTGCTGCTTTCTGTTCAAGCTTCCTCTGTTCCAGCCTTTATCCTTTAATCCTTCGCTTCTTCTCTTTATGCCCCCTCTATCTTTTTGTTATTATTGAAAGGAAAAAAGAAAAAGAAGGTTTCAATCTTTACTCCATGTTTCCCTCAAGTTAGAAGGAAATGATCATCAAAAAGGGATAGACTGGATACTGTGGTTAGCTGATAATTCTTTTCATCTGTTCCAGGGATGGAGCCATAATTGTGATTGCCTATTACCTAGAAGAAGGGTATAAAATTGAGGTTCTTGCTTCCCTGATGCCTTTTTCATTCTTGAACAGGCTGCTTTAGTCATCAGGGTTCTCAGGCTGGACTCATGCTGAATATTTAATTCATGTTTAAAGAGGGAAGCTCTCACACAGTTGTAAACAGTATTACTGTACTGCACTGTTACAGTACTTCTGTAAACAGTGCTAACATTTTTGTACTGGGGATTTGAAACTTGAGGTGTTCCCACGTTGCTGCAGATCCCTAATGTAACTTGAAAGTTGTACATTTTGAAGGAGATGAAAAGATAAACATAGGAGGAGTTGATAAGACAGAATTCCAGCTCTTTTCATTGGATAATTACGCACAATTGGTTGCACCACCCTCGTTACAAGGCAGTAAGAGTAAGCACTACAGCTGTAATAAAAGCCAGTATATCACTGATAATCATTCTGTATTCTGCTCACTACCACCTGTATCTGCAAGCAGTATGTTTCTTTTAAACAGGGCTGGAAAGTGGCTCTCAGGATACCTTTAGGGGATATATACTTTTTCAGCTAATTAATCACTGGATGTCATCACTGCTCCACTCCACTGCATATGAAACAGCAGTTCTCTGGCACTTAAAAATCTTAGGAAGCAAGAGGTTCAAGTAAAGCAGTTCAAGAGAAATATAACTTAAGCGAAAAAGAGATTAGCAGCAGTTAATTCCAAGTGAAATGTATCAGTGTAGCCTTTCTATTTTGAATGTGTTTCCATCATTATCTGCAGTATTTTCATACATATCAACTGAGAAGTTTTGACTTTCTTTCCCTTTAGTAAAACACCAAGTGACTGCTCTTTTGGGGAAAGTGGTCTTGATAGACTCATATTGCAGAAATAAAGTGTTTAAGCTCTCTGCCACTGTGCAATGGCCCTAAGATGCTTGCCAACACACTGTTTTATTGTGAAGACAACATTTTTTTCCAAATATGGGTCTCTTTTGTCATATGTACAAATAGAAGTAGGACTCCAAAGCATTAATTTTCACTAGTGATCCTAAGGCAGAATATGAACCAAGGTCTCCAGAGGGGAAAGGCTAATGCACTAACCCACTGTACCACCAAGTCCTCTTCACTTTCCAATTATCACAGAACCTCTCCTACTGCTGTGACATTCTCCTTGCCACATAGGTCAAAAAGTGAGTTACTGTCAAAAGTGATTCATCTATCAGTTGGGTCAGGAATTCTATACAACAAAATGACTGGTTCTTTTTCCAAGTACAGTTGCAATACTACAGATTTACTTTCAGGCTTTTTATATCTGAAATCATTACTGCTTTTTCATTCATATAGTATCATGTCATATCAGATTTAGAGATATCTTGTAAGGGAAAAACCTCAGTGGTATCTCTTCTGTAATAAAGGGGAGGTTTACAGTTACTACAAAAGAAAGACCTCTGCTCAAATAGCTTTATTTCTAATATGTAAAATGACATATGAAAAGTCTGTTTTTAAATATGTAGCCACATTACAAATTAGATCCAAATATATTTTGGGGTTTTTTTTAGCCTGCATTTCAATTATGTAAGCTACTTACGAACTCAGAAAAGTAACATATACTTAAAATTCAAAACATCATGATAGTTTTTTTCCTCCCTAATTTTCCTGGATCCTGCACCTTATAAAAATAAATATCAAGTCACCCTATGAAATGATTCACAAGAATAGCTTATTTGTACAAAGTCCACCAACATTCCTGCTCTGATTAGAATAATATTTTCAAACTTGTCAGATTTACTCAGATGTTGAAAAGTCATTTCTCCAAATACTCTTTCAATAGTATGAGATATTTCTTCCTGGAATGATTTAAAAATTTAGTACTGCATATTAAACAATACTGAGTGGTTTGAACCTGTGAATGCTTCTTGCTCTCTTTTTTAGGTTATTGGCTTCATTTTGCCTCAAATTGTCATACAAGCTTGCCGAAGATGCTAAATATTTATGAAGTTCTTGGTCTTAATGATATGAATCAGTGAGACAAAATTAGGTAGTTAACACAGTAATCAAACCCTCCATTTTTTATATATATATATATAACAGATAGCTGCAGTTATTTTTGTGTTTTAAAACCTTCCTTTCTCCTAAACTTCCAGACACATTCCAGCTGAACCTTTGTTTTTAAGGGAAAAAAAAAATCTAAAAAAAAAAAATCACTTATATAACTTCAGAGTATTTGAATACGGTTTCTCATTCCGATCGCTTTATAAATAAGGTCTGTAAATCAGAATTCTGTACTGAAAATTTTCCTCTAGTTTCAAAAAATTCCACCGAGTGCTCTGCCAGCTTCATTGATCATACTGCAGTTGTATCAGTGCTGTGCCATCACTTCCCTCCCACTCCTTTGCATTTGCTTCATGCAGAAATGCTGCACATAAAACAGCCATTTAAAAAGTATTCCATTGTTTCTTTTCCAAATCCTGTAAATTTGCCAGCTATTGGTCATTTAGACAAATTTTACATTGTGCAAATTCACCTTCCTCAGACATTATTAGCATAAACCCTTTGCTAGTATTTGTTCTTCAGCAAACAACCAATTAAATTTTGTAAAAGAAAATACCTAGCAAAAAACTTATGAAGTTTTGCTTCCTTAAAAAGCATATGACTTTTAACAGATCTACTAGAGAAGTTCTAATTAGAAAACTTCAATAATGAAACTGAGGTAGAATTTTCCCTTTGTGGAACTCATCCTTCAAAAATTATGAATTAATTAATCAATCAAGCCTCTGAACAAAAGAAACAAGAAATAGTTTATTGTTGCTATCTGAAAATAAATTTCATATTCTAAATATATAATAGTAGAGAGTCTCATGAAAAAACCTCAAAATTTTAGTTGCCCTTTATAAGAAATGCTTCTGTACCAAAATTCTTCTTACATTATTATTCAACAGCACTTTCAGCCATTTACTTTTATTTAATGGCCTTATATTATGGAATGAATACATCAATCTTTAAATTATGGCATTTTTTAAGAAAACATTAATTTTATGTGTTATATGTGTTGTCTACATATATTAAATAAAAACCACTACAAACACTGATTCACAACAGATAGAAAAGGATTAATAACATGGACTAAAATATTAAAACAAAGACCTCAGGTGCCATTTTCTTAAAAATAATTCTAAAAGCCAGTATTTCTTGCCTTGAAGCAGATAACCCTAATGTTTTGGTCTGTGGAAAAGTATGCTGTAATTAGCAAGTACTATATAGTAAAATAATTTTTTTAAGAAATTCCAAAGCTACTTTTTCTTAATCAACTAAAATATGTAGATAATATGTTGTGTTGATTACCTATAATATTTAGTCTTCATCAGCTGAAAAAAGATTTTCTGTGATTTAAAATACCTAGAATTTCAGCTAACACCATGGAGTTTCTTTGCAAGAAGGAAAACATTTTAAAATAGCAATTACCACCATAATTGCAAATAGCTGAAAGTTTTTGAATTTTTGATGGTGTGATTCTAGGCTTGATTTGCAACATCACTTTTGATTGCTTTCCTCTGTGAATATTCTTGACATTCAGGATTTTGCTGCAGTTTTTCTTCGTTGTTTTTTTTTCTTCTTCTTCTTTTTCTTTTTATTATTCTTATGAGCATGGGTAGAAACTGCCATCTAAAAACTGTGGAAACAGTAGGTCAAAAGAACCAGGAAGGCTGAAGGTAAAGATTAAGAATTACAGGGGTCTGTGAGTCTTACACACAGGTAACTCTCATCTTTCAAAATGCCTGTAAAATATATTCCAGAGGGTTCTTCTAAATAGATTCTCTAAAGGAGGTACTCTATCAAATATTTTTTAGTTCAAATGAATTTGTAAGAAAGTATAAATAATTGCCCTAATAGACTCTTTTTAACTGCTATTCTCTATTTCATTTCATTTCAGAAGTTAAACTACAAAACCAGCTCATTCCTCCTCTCTCCTTGTAATTCAAATTAATATCTTGCTTCCTCAGGATGATGGAAATATTCATAGTCCTAAACACATGCTGTATGTCCATACTTAGCTCTTCTTCCTTCAGGTTTTCAGAAAATCTAGTTGCTTAGTACCATCAAACATAGCGATTACATTTGGCAGAAGCAGGTCTGTGAAATGTTCCAGAGTCTTTGGAAGTGGCTTCTGTATCATTGGTCATACGAAGTTTGGGAAACCCTTTCTTACTTGATAGCACTTTATGTAGTTGTATTTTTACTTCTCAGAAAGGGTAACTATTGATGGAGTCATGCATGACAAGTGACTGCACATGAAGTATCTTTAACTATGGCAATCTTTATACTGATTAACACTGATACACTGATACAGTCTAAAAGAAGCCACTGAGAAAGTGCAGCCAAAATGTGGATGACTAGATGAATCATATTTTTCCATCCATCAGAATCATAAAGGCAGACAACACATTTACCAATCAGTTATTAAACATAATGAGTAAAATCCATTATAAGTAAAGTGATACAACAATTAAGCAAGAGTAACAGCTATGCTCAGTGTTCATAATATGTATTACAAAATAAGAGCAATTTATTTACATTTATAGTTTACAGCATGTTTTACTTACTTCAGTATTTAATAACCATAAAGATGCTAAGATGAAATAGCATGAAGATGAAAATCCTGGAATGACTAAGGGCATGTCAAAGACAGAGATGAAAGTGTTTTGAGATGCAAAGTCTGATGAGTCATGTTTTATGACTGGCTAGATCCTAAAAAATTTCCTTTCACTCTCCTTCTTAAATTCTGTTTTTTCAAACACATTCTCATTTTTATATATTTGTATTTCAGACATCACAGGACTGTCTGATAGAATCAGAGATAAATGGCATCTTCCAGAAAGTGAAGTTTCAGTGTCAATTTATTAATTATTTGTCCTTTTCCTTTTGTAAAATTTCATGTGTGAGCAATTCATAAGGTGAGGAAAATTTTCTTTTTAATTGCCTCACTTTCAGATTTGTAGGCTGCATGAGATGGATTGAAAATCATTTCTTTGTTTATTCTTACCTGCAAGGAGAGATTTTTTTTAAGTCTGCATTCATAAATTTGAACAGAAAGTTCTTGTCTCAGTTATATTTGTCTAAAAATCATAACTAAGGGGGGAAAAAAAAAGATATGGAGAATATCCCACCTGTTTTGAAAGTAAGGCCATTATGAGCCAGATATGGTAATTATTATCTTCAGGGTTATGAAATGCACTGAGCATATGGCAATTTACATTTACTTAATTACATGTAGACTTAATTAATTGGTAGGTTTACCTGTACATTTACTAACATTTGCTCTCCTTTTTTCTAAAAAAAAAAAAATGGACATACGTTAAGCTTCAGCATTAGAGGACAATAGAAATCTGTTCTTTGATAGGAAATAACACTGCAAAATCCTAATAATGTGTACTTCTTACTACTACATGTATTTCTAAAAATTCAAAGGATAAGCTTAAGAGACCTAAATAGTTTACCAACTAGCAATGGATGCTTATGGAAGAACTTCAAAGGACCAGATACTTTCTAAACTGTTGCTCTTAAGTATCTGAAAAACAGTATTTTAAAATTGTCCTAGTATAAAATGCTCAGAACATAGGCTCTTAGTAATTTCCTAAAATGTTGAAAAAACCTCCATTAAATATGCCAATACTCAAAGGAGTTACATAGAAGTGGCAACCTTTCCTATTAAAAGAGCTTATATATTTGTGCCAGTTTCACAAGTTACAAGTTAATGAAATAGGAATAACAGAGTATGTTTAAGGATCACTAAGCTGGGTAATTTTATATGGGCTCATTAAGAGATCACTACCTGCCTTTAATTTACGAAGTAGAAATAGTAATGAGGTAATACTTTTCCAGTAATACTTCTATATAACTACAAATAAGATTTCATTCTGCTTTATTCATTCACAAAAAGCTGATAAATTTTACCTGAATGCATGCTGCAGTCATACATTTTTTGCCTTTTCCTACATCTACCTGGTTTTCAATCTTTTTCACTTTTGTTTTCAAAATTTTAAATAGGCTTCTTCTTGTATTTATAAATATGCAGCATCTAGTCAAATGGGGTCCATGTGGAAGTGCAAAGTTCACAGTAGATAAGAAAAAAGTATTAGCACCAGGAACATGGCAGAGCCCTCCCTCCCAGCTGCTGATTCCTGCTTTCCCTGAAAAAGGCACACTTTATCGACTTCAACAACGTGAGAGATGCATTCCATTAGTAAATGCTCACCATGGATACCTATACACAATTAATTCACCAACCAATTACAAAACTGGGCAATTTTCCAACTCCCTTACCTGCAGACCAAACCAGTCACACAGACGTCTTGGTTCTCTTAACAAAGTAGATGTTCATAACACCACCTCACATACGCAGTAAGGCAAGTTAAATCCTTTCCTTTTAATAACATCCAATCTGCCTGTCAAATCAAATTATTGTCTCAATGACAAGTAATAAAGACAGCTTGAACACACTGCGAGTTAGGAGCAATAACTGATCTGAATATTTTTTCTCATGCTATGAACCTTGTGCTTCAAAGGAGCTCATCCCAGCTATCCTTCTGAAAGCTCAGATCCAGTCACTTCAAAGCCCAGTGATGACAATACAGCCATGCTATAAGCAAGACCAGTTTATATCAGTTTCCTCAGAATTCTGAACCACTATACTTCATTAATGTGATTAAATCATGTTTTATGATACAAATATGTAAATTAATTTGTGTTTAAGTTAAAATTTGTTTGGATGAAGTCGCAGTTTCAAGAGGGTGGACTTTCCTTCGTATAACCCACAGGGGGAATGTTCACTTTTGACCCATTCAAAAAAATTCCTCTGTTTTCATGATAGAAAAGTTCATTTTAAAGAGGTCATTACATTTTAAAACCTTTTCTATGAGACATCATAGACATTTGCATACATATTTTTATATACCCCTTTTGATAAAAGAAATCTCATGTCTAACCTTCTGAAAAAAATAGTAGTTGCTATATGCTTTTTTCATGTTTTCTTCCAGAAGTCGTTTCCTTTCCTCAAATTCTTAAGCAGTTCATAATGTGATTTGTAATTTTCTTCTATAAATTACACTTCTTCCCAGACATGAATGTAAAAGGCACAGAAATTATTATTCTTTATTATTGAGCTACTTCTTTCAAACATAGAATGAGAATGATGCATTGTTTGCCAAAAGCCAACATTAAAAATAGTTTAAATATGAGCCCTATAGTAAGGGAAAAGCTGGCTGGCAGAATTGTAAAAAAGAAAATCTTCCTAGGTGAATTATTTCTTTGCTGATCTTTAGCACAGAATAGTGTAGGTTCTGAACAAGTTCGCTGCATAGACACTTCTGTTCTTCCCAGACAAAATGAGCCTGAGATCAATTATTTTTTTTTTTAATAGTTGAGAATAAGATGAAAGAGGAGGAACAGAAAAAAGAGGAACAGAATGCAGTGCAGTTTTCTTTAGGCAGAATTACAAATCAAATAAGAAAAGATATTTTTCTAACTAAATAACAAACTAGACACCCGCTCTCATCTCTATCACCTTTAGTGTGCACAGCAGACCATTAATAAGTAAAGCAGTAAAGATTGTTCTTATGCGAAATAAAAAAGTAATGTAAAGTGATAATTTATATCAGCAAGCATATTTGGATAAAATAAATAGGAAAGAGTAAGATTTACAAACTAGTGAGGCATTTAAAGCGGGACTTTGATTGAATACTGGGATGTAAATTGAAGACATAAAGACATACATAAACACATGAGCTTTTATCACTAATATTGCCTCGCATTCTGCTTCTGCATGTGTCCAGAACTACACCAGATAAATCAAGACTGAGGGATGGGATACCTAAACCTGAAATTCTCAGACTGAGCAGTTCCCTGACGTAAGGCTGGAGCATACCTGCCCCCTTACCATGTATTGCATTAGGACCCTTGGCACCTGACTCGCTACGGTACAGATTCCTACTTAAATTCTCCATGTATTAAACTTCAAGTATGCAACACAGAGAGTACTTTTACAGCCCCAACTCATTGAACAAACTCTTAAATACATATTCAGAGCAACCTTAAAAGCCTTTAGCACAGCAACCTTGGGAGTTTTTCTTTAAAGTAGCAAATTGAGTTAAAGTGTCTGCATTTCATACATTAATATCAGCCATTAATTTCTATATGTGATTATTGATGTGCTATTCTCAGTATACCCTATATTCATAGTCAATAAAAATAGCATTGGGTGTAATGGAAAAGCATATTTACAGGACATGAATTAACTATTGAGAGGAAAAAATACTGTTCCTGTCTCAATTCCCTAACACTTAACACCTCAAAAGGCATTATCAGCTGGCATACATATGCAAAACAAGATCATACAGATTTCACATTACTAATATGGAACTAGTTTATCCCAAAACACACAATGTCCTCTGCTGTGGTGAAAGGAGATATGCCCAGCATATCATGCTCAAAAAAAAAGATTTCAGGAAAAGACCCATTTGTTATAAAAGTACAATGCTAACAAATGCTCTCAACATCAGCAACTGATGAAATTGATGACAGCAATGCAGCTGTCAATTTGATATTGCACCCTCAATTTGATATTGAAAAGAAATGCAGAAGAAGGATTCAGTGTCATAAACTGAAAATTGTATTTTCTGCAATTCTCAGAAGTCCAACAGCCAGGATGTTCATAATCTGCTTCAGTCACTCCATAATATACAAATCTGCATTTTGGCTACAAGCCCCAGACATGCAAAACAGAAACAACTTCATCTTTTTCAAATGGATGATATAAGTACTAATAATCATTGTGGTTAAGTAGATGGGTTGAAAGATCAGCTGATGGTGTACATCAACCAAACATAACTAGGAAACTATATGGGCAGACAGGTGAAAAGTAATTTTAGGTTTCAAAATATTATATTATCTAATAAGTAAATAAAAAGCCTGACTTGATTTACTCAATAAACTATGAATAATTCATATGCCTATATTCATTAATTTTAGAACACTTCACATGCTTCTATATTGATTTTCAAATTTTTAGTACAAATTAGCTAACAATTATCAGCAAAGAAATTTTTAAGGCAATACTTCAAAAACATCTTTCACTTTAAAAAATTTCAATTATCTAATTGCAAAAATGTCAAGACTTCATTTTTCAAATTAAATTAGGCATCTTCTACTATTGACTCATAACAGTCATAGAATCGTAACATCATAGAATGGTTCTAAATTCAAATCATTAATTGCTTGTATTGAAAAATAATTTGGATGGAGAGATGAAAATCAAGTTCTATCATCAGCTTTTCTGGGACTGAGAATATATTTTAATTGTATAGCTCAATGTGTAAATTCTGTCTTTCTTTAGGAAGCTTTTAATTTTCATAGAAAAAAAAGAAAAATACTAAGCCATCAAGAGCTAGCAGTCAAGATTTTCAGTTTAAAAATCCTTGTTCTGTGGTTTTATTTTTCACGTGTTTAAAATTCAATTTAGAGGAAAAATCTTGAAAAATCAGTATATTTACTACCTCTGTAGTAATTCTACATCAGTTAATTTGTGCACACTGACTCTTTTAAAAGCATCCAGCTCAATTTTTCAAACTGATTGATATCTGACTTTTATCCTTTGTTTCTCCTGTTCTCTGAAGCAGTGAAGTTCTTTTGAAGAAATCAGTCAAAGCTGGACAATATACTCATTATTAAATACCTTAAGAGTAACATATATACATATGGATATCTGGATATCTATGCAGCATAAGAAGCCAAGTAATAAGGAATGTTACAGAAACTATCCCTGAAAACAAATCAATCTAATTAACTGATTGTAGCTAAGTCTCTTTACAGATGTTAAAGAAATTCAAGTAGTTAGAGGAGCATGACACATAAGAAACACCAGCTGTTTTCTGGCTTGTTACTACTAAACATTTTCAGGATTGTGCAGCTTTACCTGTTCTGGTAGTCCTATCTGATTTTTGGGTTGGCCTCAGCAAAAGCATTGCACCCATGAGTTCTTCAGGGTCTGATCATTGCTCTCTGGTGACATCAGTGGTGGCCTCCTTGCCTGTATCAGGTGAGGTTTCTGACTGTTCAGGCAGCACTTGCTGCTCAAGCAGCTGCTCCTTAGTCCTCTGGGAACTGTCAGGAGCAGTATATTGATTCAGCTAATTCATTTTTAGGACAGTAAATTATTTTAATGGAGGAAAGATTTGTCATGATATGCATGCTCAGTCTCACTGGGGAGTGGATCAAGGTCCCATTATCAAAAATAGGCTGCTTTTAAGGAAACCTTTTTTTTTTTTTTTTTTTTCAAATGGCATGACCCAAATTCAGTGTTCAGAAAGTGTGGTTGACAAGGCTTTCCCTTTGCAAGAGCAATGATTTCATTACATTATCACTAACAGCTCTGTTTTCATATGAACAAGAAAAGGAGACACCTGCAGCTTTAAGATAAAATACCAGCTAATTGCAGGAAGATCATTTCCAACTAAAGCAGCAACTTCCCTTTAATAAGGTAACTGATATTGGTATTGATGAAATACATATCTGGATTTCAGCAAGGTATTTTATACAATGTCACATGTGAAAAGGTTACTTACAGCTGCAAATACATAGGCTAGCAGTGAAACTGAAAGGTAGATAACGAATTGGCTAAAGAGGAAATGTCAATAAGTTGTAAGGTGACACACCAGACTGAAAGACAGTTAACCAAGCTGGAAATTTTGGCACAAAAAGTATTTATAAACTCGGAATGAAAGTATTAGGATGGGAAAATGAGTTTGTTTATAAAACAAAGTCCATGAAAGGCTTTCAATCAGAACAAGCAAAAACTTCTAAGAAGATGGAGTTTGCTAAGTTTATGGTGCTAATACAAGAAATGTTGAAGCCAAGAAGGTCGGTTGGTCCTAGGCTTCAGAATTTCCCATATTCTTTTATCAAATTCTGTTATCTTAGCCATCAGTGTATCAACACATCCCATACCTACCCCATGTTCTCTTAAGGCACATTTATCTCCTGAATTGCCTGATTTGAATTCCTCAAACTAATATTCTCAGGACTTACCACTCATGACCTATGTGATAAGGTCTCTCACCCTCAAAAGCCCATTTAAGCCATTTTCAGTGAAAAAGTAATCACTGCATTTCTTCAATACCTCTAGCTTTACTGTTGTGCCTTTTCTCCTTCTCTCATTCTTAGTTGTCTTACTCAATCATCACCATTTCCTCCTGCTTTTCTGATTTTTTCTTAACATTCATTAACACTTGTTAACACTGTTTTCCTTAGCAAATCTGAAGAATGACAATAGCAATGATTCATTCTTCTGCATACATTGCCTGCCAGATTCACCGTTCAAGTTTGCTTTTAGAAAGTATCTTCTCTAAACCATGGATATCAATAAAAAAAAAAAAAAAAAAAAAAAAAAAAAAAAAAAAAAAAAAAAAAAAAAAAGAGTGCACTAAAAATGTATTGTAGCACAAAAATAGGGGGTAAATAATCTGGTACTGTTCTTTGCATATGCATATTCTGGGTTTATCTGAAGTTCATCATGCCTATTTCTGGAATCACTGTATAATGGTAAGACATGTATAATCAAGTCCTAAAATAAATTTCTACCCTGTTCTGTGTACAGGTGTTCTGCAGGAATCTGTTCTGCATGTGAACTAAAAATTAAAAAATATCCTTACCTTCAGGTGGATCTCTGATAAGCTTCTCTCTGCTGGAAATCGCTCTCATATACATCATGCACAAGCCTTACAGGCTAGCAGACCAGTACCTAATAAAAAATTCAAAGTCACTGCACGTAATAGGTAATGAAGTGCTGGTTCTAGGCAGCAGCACAGGAACTTCAGGTGTTTGCTTAATATTCACTACGCATATTCCTAAATAGTCCATGTACATTTTTAAAAATTTCTTTCACATAATGCTGCACTTTTTTAGATCCTATAAAAGACACTTGTTCAATAATATCCACTCAGTAGCTGGGTCTGGGGAAAAGGTATCATTTGAATAAAGAATTAGAAAGACATTTAGGTAGAAAATTACATATTTTTGAATGTAGCATTCCCGTGCAATACTGTAGAGAACTTAGGCAAAGCAAATTAATGTTTGCATTACTTATATTTCATCTGCAAAAAATATTTTTACTTATTAATTTTAACATATTTAAAACCTTAACAGCATAGACAGGCTAACTTCTCATGATCATATATGTACATTTTAAAATGTAGTGTAAAATATATGTGAGCTTTTGAATTAGTGAGATAGCATACAGGAATAAAATAAAACATACCTCTTCTTTTAACAACTGATTTTTTTTCTCTTTCCACATTTCTAGAGTCACTTAGTTTTCACAGATTTTTGCCACCCAGCTTTTGTATACTTCTAATGGACTGGTAAACACAGAAAATTAAAATACAGGTGGCAAACTGAAAATACAGAAAACCCATGAGTGAGAGAAACTGATGTATGTTGAGATTATCAGCTCTCATTATCAATGTCATCTCGATTTATAGCTCAAAATTTAAAAAGCCATTAAAATAGTCATTTACTTCTATAAAAACATATATTGTTTTGGCTTATAAAAAGAGACAGTTCAGAGATATTTTTATATGAAAAAGCTTGCTGACAAAATTATTTTTAAATATTTAGTGTTTTAAAGTGTTAAGAACCACACAAACATGTAGGCTGCACCTGTGATTCTAACTCCACAAGCGCAGTCTCTTTGTGAGTAATAAAGCCTCTAACTTTAGCCAGTCTTACTTGACTGGCTGTGAACAACATGGCAGAATCTAGCCCAAAATAACTTTGGAACAATGTGTAGCATACACCTTCTTTCTTCATAATTCATACTAAAATGTACAGCATAAACATTATTCTGTTCACTTAATACAAAACCTGGAGATCGAGGAGTTATCTGCCTCCCCCCAAAACACAGTGAACCTTTTTTGTTGTTTTTTTGCCTTCTATGAGCAATAAATTTAAGGAAATACATAAATGTGTGTGTGTGTATATCTGTGTAAGCTGTGAGGAGGAGAGAACACTATAGCAAATAAACTTTAAAATATTCAAGCAACAGATTGTCTGCTCTTAAATTCTTGGATTACTTTCCAGTGTCCAGCACTATGCGTCACTTCTTCTCAAGTGAGAATGAAAGAACTGCCCATTTTTCATGACAGGTAGGACCTCAAAAGACAAATCAAATCTTGCTGCGAGATCAAACAACCACAAACTGAAAATCTGATGCTTAAGTTGAGCTATAATTTCAGGGGTGTGGATTTGGAAAAATGGCTACGGTCTTCCACCTCACTATGGCATTTTTTCTGTGGTAAGATAAACCTGATGTACACACATGTAAGATTCATAGAGAAGAAATGACATAAGTGAGAAAAGACAGCTTCTTCATCAATAAGCAAACATGGGCCAGGTGCAAAAAATATACCCAAAACCAGTTCAGATGTAGGTAGAACACTATTATAAGTCTATTTTTTGCATGTCGGTTTAAATTCTGTAAGCCTCCATAAATGCAGTTATCATTACCATTGTTGCCTTATCATTCTCAGTGATTGCTCTCTTTCAGTCAAGTACAAAGGCAGGCTGAATATAAATGTTTTGTCATAAAACTGCTATTCAAACAATAAAAAGGGTTATAATAGTACTAAAAAAACCACCCCCAGGGTTGCAGCACAGACTGGTAGTATGCATATTCAGGCAGTACAAAGCAGTTCTAGTCACATACTTCTACCCATAGGACTCTTCCACTGCATCTGTACTTAATGTCAGCATGTTGCCAAAAGTGATCCAGATATTATCAGGTAGTCAAGATATACAGAACATTTTGGAATCTCATTCGATAAGAGGAACATAGTTTATTATTATTGCCTATTTGTATTGAATTAATCAAATATCAACAAATCTAGCTTAAGGTTTTGTCTTTAATTTTTAAAAGGAAAACTGCTTCAATTATGCTTTCTGCCTTTATCCAAAAATGCTTTTGTTGGTCTCAGGTCTAACCATGTAGTGCCACCCAGGGGCCAACTGCAACATGGTTCAACACTGCCATCTTGCCAAACAGCCTCAAAAAAGCATTATGCAATACATCCCAGACTGCCTTCTGCATAGGCTTGAGTATTCTTTTAAAAATATCTTAGAGATTTTGGTATCCTTTTTTGTAGCATTGAGAAAAGAGAGGCAGGGCCAGGTCAGGCAGGGAAGGGTGAAAGAACATGTAACAGGCAGGAGACCACCAAAACAAACCAAACTAATTATTCACATAGACTGACAGGGTGGCAATCTGATCACAGAAAAAAAAAAAAAAAAAAAAAAAAAAAAAAAAAAAAAAAAAAGAAAAAAAAAAAAAGAAAAAAGNGGGAGGGGGGGGCGGAAGGAAATAAAAAAAGAAGAAAAACCCCACAGGTAGAATTTAAAACAAAAGGTTTATCACTGAAAGCCCACTGCCCTGGGTAAATGTGCTTCCTTGCAACAATAAAGACAAATAAAGTACTAAAAAAGGATAAAGCAGGAGATTACAGACCTAGCTGTGGTTTGATAAATGGCACTCTACTCCACTCTGCTTATTGTGTACTTCATACCTCGCTCTTGAATATGGAAGAGAATTTTATTAAAGATTTAGCCACGGTGGTGGTGGTGACTGGCTCACAGTAATTTTCCTACAAAGTAGTTTAATCTATCACAGGGCAGACAGTGCACCTTCTTACCATGTATCATATCTGTCTATTGAGTAAGTGCTATCCAAATCCAATTTCTTTTCATTTTTGGAACCTGTGATGCATATTCAAGATACATTTTCTTTTTGTCTGTGGCCTAAATTAGGTGCTGTATAAAGAGAAAAAATAAAAAAAAAAAGGGAAGTAATAAGACAGACTGGACTCTGGAGGGTACATTTCTCAGTGGGCATTTTCTTTTTGCTTTTCTCTTTTGTTTTTTTTTTAAAGACTCAGTACAGTACTAATGATGCAAAACCATGGGCATGTATAGTAGTCACTGAACTTATAACAGTGCTCAACTGTACCTCTGAATCCTTGCCCCAACTCTTAGTGGTGAAATTTAAACAAGCACTGCAATAAAGCCTTAATTTCCCTTAATATTTCTTTTTTTTTTTTCTCTATCTAATTAAAATAACAATAAAAATAATTATTTTATTGAATGATCAGAGGCTGGAAAAAGTGTTGGTTTAGGCAATCAAAAAGAGGGATTTAGAAATTGCAGCCTAGTTCTATTTTTTTCTTTTTTTTTTTCTTTTTTTTTTCCCCCCCAAGCAATCCTAAAATAAAGCTATTAATAATTTCGCCATTTTAACTGTAAATGATCCTATATGATCCAACAAGAATCTAAGATTAGCCTTTCTAGTGTGCCATAATTTCTTGCTTCTGATATTTCATGATTTTTGGTTAAGGGACTTGGGGATTTTTCAGTTTCCTTACTTCTGTATGTCTGCTGAGCATGTTTGACAAACCAAGAGGGAAATTCAGGATGTGTAATCTAAAACTGATTGTTACATCTAAAGACTCATTTTTTCAGAAAGTACCATTAATACAGAATATCATAATCCTCCCAAATCTCATCATGAAGCACAACAAAGTCAAAATATACAGGTAGTTAACAAACTTTCCAGGGGCAACTAAAAGTGATGACTTGGTCCTTTGTGGTCTGTATCCTATTTGTATTATATCTTCCACCCTTTCTTGGTTCTAAGATCAGTGTATGCATTCATGGTGACAATCAGAATTTTTCATCTAATAACATGTTCAAATTTATGCCTGCTACGTTATGGGTGAATATCAGACACTGAATTTACTGTGCCAAGAATAAATAATTTCTTTTATATGAGTATTGTAGGTACATAGTACCTGTGTAGCTTCCAAAAGGCAATCTTGGAAATGTAAGAGTCTCAGCCTAGAAAAACTTGTCAATATCATCAAGTCTATTCCAGCTTTAGTCCCATGGAAGGATCTTTTCCAGGTTATATCCACAAGAATCTTTCAACTTGGTCTTCTTTTTTGACATAAGCAACAGGCTGAAGCAGCTACCTCTAGCATGTTTTTTCACTTGATATCAACAATACTAGATTTTTCTCTTGGAATTTGTTTCTAATCTCTGTCTTCTTATCACAATATTTTTCCTTTAATAACTTAAGCATCATTATCCTAGTGCCTGTAGACACAGTCATGTTCAGGTCTGAGACTTTAAGAACAGCAGAGACATCCAAAACGTCACGTGTGTGTATGTTCGCATACTCGGGACACAAAAATTTCATTAATTTCTGCAAAATCTGTGCATGACTGAAAATTTCAGTCCACATTTCACTTAGACAAGACTACTGAAAAAACAAGTCAGGTTAGAGTACTCTGAGCTTGCTGAGAGCTTATCACATACCAGAAGTTCTCTAAGTCTTTCCTAATCAGTTCCTTGCCTCTACAAGGACAACACTTACACTCTGAGATTAATAGAACAGATTGCCAAATTTTGCATTTTATCATGGGGCTTCTTCTCTGATTCTATTAAAAAGCATATTTTTGTTTAGTAAAGTACACAGGTAACATACACTTGGAACAAAAAAGCATATAGCTTAACCCTTTCATTTTCTAGTATTTCAGTTTTTCCCATAGTGTAAATGTTACAGAACATTATTATCTCATTATTTTGCTGTCCAAATGTAAATCACTCTGTGTCTTATTTCTTCCAAGCTGACACTTTAGTCATGTTTTGCTGCAATGTCCATTACTGCTCCTGTGCAGGATATTCTCTGAGGTAGCAGCACTGATGTAGTGATGTCCTGTGAGAGCCTGAAAATACTTTCAGTGGAGATGAAATTGATGGAGTTCAATTCTTGCAATTTTTCCCCAAAAAGCAGGCTTCTTTTTTGGACTTTTTATGTTTATTGAGGTTACAGTGTGGTGCTTCTTTTGATCTTCTGCCTCATGTCTTTTCTGCAGCACTGCAGATTTGTCCAGCATATCCACAGCATCAGAGTAGTATCTACTTTCTTTGAGCAACTTTCTGGTCCTGCTTGACTTTTACTTAGCAAAGTAAATTACTTTTAAATTTGGATTGATCAGCACTGATTTCCAAAGTTTTATTTTCAGACCAAGTTAGGTTTCAGAGAAAGGACTCAATTAGTTCCCTAGCCAGCTATTTTTAAATTTACCTTAAAAAAAAAATCCTAAACAATTCTAGAGTTTCACCATTGCTTAGAAAATGCTTAGGAAAAACATCTGGTTTATATTTATATGGAATGGAATACTCTTCAAATTTTTCTAATACATCTAGCTTTCTTTGCTGTTTAACTGAGAACTACTGAAAACATCAAGTTATTATCATCCTATCAAAAGAAATAACACTGCCACTTAAAGTCATTCTTCTGAGGTATCTATTGCATTACTTACTGGAAGTGCTTTTTAAACCTCATCCTGTTGTCCTACACATCTTCAGAGAATTTGTGATGGGTAAAAATTTAGCAACTCTCTTTTTCCATCAAGGATATTTTCTCAGTTACTTGTGATATTTTATCTCATTTTTCTTGTGATGTTACATTTTCTTTAGGAACCATTCTGATCTATGGAGTTTGACAGATGCCTGTATTGTTATTATCTGAGTTGCAGTCACTCTCCACTACACACTACCAGGTACTACACACTGCACTAACAAAATACAATTTGCAATGGGCTCTCATAGCTACATCCAGACTGTGGACTTAGTTCAGATCATTCTTTTACAATAGCAGAAATTACTGTCCTAGAATATTACCTCAGACTAGCTGTCATATTTTAGCAGGCAGTTAACAGTTCTAGGAATCTCTTTTTGCATCCTTTGAGATGGCAAAAATATCTACCTGCTAACCTATTTTACCACTTAAGATTTTGACAGCTAAGGTTCGTTTTGGAGTTTTTCACTCTTTTTCCTCTCTATACAGGTTTTCACTGATTGCACCCTCACTATGTGGGTTTTAGTCCTGACTCAGTAAGAACAGCACACAATTATTTTCAATGACTGGATCTGAATAATAAGTTGCATTACTTCTTACTTGACACAGGGCAATATAAATTAAAGCAATAAGAAACCATAGGAAAGTAAGATTACAAATCAGCAATAAAAGATGACATAAAATTGTTAATTAAAACAATAGAAAATCAACTACTAAACATTAGCTCAAAGCTCAGACTGAATTTTATAAAATCTAAATGTACTGAAACATAGATATACAGATACAATTTCAACATAAAGCCAAGTTTTCATCATGGCATATGTTCATAATACAGTCATGTGAAAAATGTGTTACAACCTCAAATAAGATTAAACTGAATTGACTATTTCATAAAGTATTTACAGGCAATAAACCAAGCCCTGTAATTCTTCTAAATCAGAGTAGCTTTCTTGAGACCCAGATAGCAGCATGGGTACTCTACACAGACTCTACCTGAGAAACTGACCAAGGAAAACTTTTTTTTCAGTTAAAAAAAAAAAAAAAAAAAATTTAATAATTATGATTAATAGGAAGCACTTGAAAATGTCTTTTAAAATTATATTGATTTTCCCACCTAAAGCCAAAAAATCTTTATGAGAGATCTAATTTTGATACAAGGATCAAAAAATATGCCAGATATGTCTGGATACCTGGCTTCTCACTGTTCTTTCCCTTCACAGCTACTTCTGTCAAGATTTACATCCTGTCATGATGTAAGCAAGAGCAAGTTCCTGCAGGATTTTGGTTCCTGCAATCCCTGAAGGATTTGGTTCTCATGCTGGACCAGAAACAGCAAGTAAGCCAAAAAAGTCATTCAGAATGTGAGAGCTAGGGATGGTTCACCCTGCTCTCTAATGTGGATCCTTCAAACTTTTAGTAATCAAAGGCTCAACATAATTAAAGAAACAAGAAACAGTTATCAAACATCACACAGAGCCATCACACTCAGATGTTACTGAAATAGTATGTATAACATACATATTTGGTCCCTCTGTGTTCAGGATGCAAGTCAGACTTTTCACCATTTGGGTCAAATTTTAAAACACAAACATCTTGATGTTTCTTAGATTATTCTGAGAATTTTAAACGTGTTGGGTTTTTTTCCCCCCACAAACAGAACATCACTCGGACAGCAGGCAGGTTCAACTGTTACATATATAGATGCAGTAAACAAAAACATTCAAATAAATTTATTCTTGTTGAAAAAGCTAATAAAATCTAGGAGATACAGATACAGATGCAGCAAGGTTCCTCTGTCCCCCTTGAGCTCATTAAGAAAGTGAATAAGGAAATTACCTCTTCTGTCTGTGTATTCAATATCAGCTTTATCTAGAAATGCATGGTTTCATTAGTATCTGTCACAACATTAGCATTATATTAGAAATGGCTTGAAGCCAATATCCCAGGTACAACAGTCCCAAACCCTGGGAATGACCAGATATAGGCTGTGCAACACCAAGTGCCTTTGGATCTTATGGATGATGGTTTATTGATGGAAAACACTTTTACTTCTTGTTCTCATCTGCTCAGGGTTTTTTCATACAACCTATGGCTAACAATGCATTTTTCTAAACTGAATTACTGAAGAAATAATGATATTCAGAAAATAAAAACAAAAACCAAACCAAAATAAAACAAAACAAAAAAACAAAGAACCACTTAATTATATTATTGCTCAATATAAATATTTGCCCAGAAGTGTTTCTGTAATCAATATTTAAAGTGAGTCAAGGAAGTTTAATAGCTAAATCTTGCTCTCATTATGTGTCATAATCCTTTATCTGATATCTTTTGAAGCAACAGACCCCTCAGAGGTTGGTAAGAGCAAACGATTAATTTCACAAAATTTTCATAAGAAAAAAACTTCTCATTTGTAAAAATGTAACAAAACTGAATTAACATTTTTATGCAGTCAGGATGGCACTAATATAATACAATAATTTCTTTAATAATGAAATATGCTTTGATCCTACTATACATTTCAGAAATAATTATATCCTGTCAAAGCACAAAAGAAAATGAAAATACAAGTGGTTCACAAACAAAAATCACTGTAAATCATAAGCAATGTATAGATATCTATACAGGACAAAGACAGGGACTGTGTGCATTATATAGGTGCGCGCATGCTCATGCACACATTGTGCCTGCCAGAAATTACTCTTGATCTGGTTGTCTGCTATTTCTGCCCATATGCCATATTGACAGTCCTGTGCTGAAATCCAAGATAAGTCTGTATTTGCACCACAATTTTCAATGTACCTCTGAATCAAACATATCACTGTTTTCTTTCAGTTGTCTCCTATTTTATAGAAAGTGTTAGCAAACCCTCCTATATGAACACATCAAACCTTTTTGCAGCATGAGTCACTGATGAGAATGAGCATTGAAGAAGTAGATGTCAGACACTTAAAGTAATAAAAAAAATTTCCTTATGGCATACTTGTCTCTTCCAGTGTTAGCTCAGAATTGGGAAACCAAAGCAGTAGGTGCTACCCTAAATAATGACCCAAAGGTTTCTGCCACAAACTGCTTACTATGAAAGCACCAACAGAAGCTCTTTGCCCTGAGGGTCAGGTAGGAAAGCCAAGGAAACAATGCCATCAGTGGAACAGTCTGTAGTCTCTAAATACCAGCCGGGTTTATTAATTACAAATTATACTGTTAATGTGCCATTTTTAGGCTCAAATGCTGAAAGTTGCCTAGGGGAATGAATGCCTAATTTCTGCAGGAGCTCCAGATACAAATCAAGCTTCTGGATAATTTTGCATGCATCAGTTGAATTTCTAGGTAAAGAGAAATATTTTTGAACCCACATAAATGCACAGACTGCGATTCACTTTACTCATTAGTAGATGAAGTGATTAAAATTTTTTTTGAAAGTCAATGGGAAAAAATTATCTGCATTGCCTCTCCAAAGCTTAAGTATGTCTTTTAAAAAATGTTTAACACTTGAAAGTTTTAGTTAATGCAATATTTTCTGTGTAAAACTTGATCTGCTGTGACAAATTATCAAAGATGGCACAGACCTGTCAGATCAGCAAAAATCAAATAAGCATTTTTAGTCTCAAAGGTCTTTTGTTGTGAAACTGAAAGAAAAATTCATTGGCACATAGGTACAGTTACTCCAACGCTCTCTCTGCTATCATACTTATGCTTTGGATAGCAATAGTGAGAAGGTTAGCATAGATGTGAGCCAATCAAGAGTCAGGAAAACTAAATAATTAGAAAATAATGACTTAAACCAAAACCAAATGCAACAAAAGCTACTATGTTTCATTAATAAAGAGAATTTTATTCATGTGTTCTGTTCTGAAGACTGATTAATTATAACAAGTGTGGTTTAGAAAAACATTTTAAGAAAATCTTTCAAGAATGTTTAAGTAAATTATCTTCTGATGTCAGTAGATGATGTAGTAGTGAAACTACTAAACTGGAAATCTGGAAGGTCTGCTATTGTTAGCAGGTCTGCTAGCTATTATTAATTTTCACCAGTAAAACTGTTACTATCTTGTATTTCTCAGTGAATGTAGTTTTTACCTATGTAGTTTTTACCTATGCCTTATCAAAACAATGCACAACTTCATTCTTACCTATGATGTGCTCCTAGATGCTCCCACAAAATGTGCTTCAAAACTTGAACTCACTATATTGCTAGACTGCAGTGGACAACATTGCTTTATGGACAATATTGACCTCACAATTTAAATTCCCATTGCCTAGATTCTCTTCTGACAATGGAGATAATACTTACTTTTTCTCTACTTCTATACTTCTTCTGTTCAATATCATACCTCTTCTGTACATCATTACACTGGATGTTGGTAGAACCAAAGTCCTACAAGAATACGTGTTGCAAAGATAGAGATGTAATGGCACCATCCAGCCAGAGCCTAGGTCTGTTAAAGTGGATCCCTGTTCTGTTGTGAACTGCAGTTAAAGGTAAGAAAAATCAATATTGAACTTAACTATCATGAAAAAACGTATTCTTAACCACTTCAAGCAAACACCACTTAAGATTATTCAAATGAGCACATACCAAATATTATTTATTTTTATCTGCTATTCAGCTTTGGCTTTTGCTGATGTCTTCTAGTCAGACCACAGATGCCAACTACAAAAAAATTTTCAGCTGTCTGAATCTGGGATGCAGGGCACAGGGAATATAATAGCAATGTGCTATATAGTTACATAAAGGTACTTACAATGACAAGAACAAAGACAGGAGAAGGAAGGTAAACTTGATCTTTTAGCACTCTTGTTAAATTTGGATAAACTTCCAAAATCTAACTCAGAATGGAGATACCCAAATAGTGAAAGATGCATGTGAGAGAAGCCAAAGAGAAACTACAAGTAGCAGAGGGGTAAAAAGTTGTTTCCCTGGCCTCAAACTCTTAACTACCAACTAGTACAGTTACACCACAAATTCACCGTTCCAGCACTCCTCCTCCAGAGGTTGCTGCTGGTCTGCCTCATTACCATCTGGATGGAAAACAACACTCTTTCCTGGGAGTTCTCTGCAACCGTCTTAATAAGTTCTCACAGTGTGAAATCATTCTGTAGCTTCCACTCCATTCTGCCTGCCTTCCAACCTCTGAATAACAAAAGCTTTGGTGGACTTACAGGGGTGGTGCAGTAGAGGAACATTTGATATACACCATAGCATAATATAGTTTCTATTTATGCATTATCCTTAGTTTCAGAACATTTCACATGTCAATACATTTAAAAATACAAAATTTAGCTAATCTGACTTTGTTCTTGCTTTTATACTGCTTCTGTTACCCTTAGGAATCTCTGCCAAACATATCCAAGTGTGTCCTTTCCTGGCTGTATTGAATTTGAAGTGATAAGGAAAAAAAACTATTAAAGCAATGATGGTTCCCTTTTCACCATGCTTCAAGTTGGTGTTACCAAAAAACTTCAAAGTATATTTCTTGTTATTTTTTTTGCAAGCATAAGTCTGAGATATGCAATCTATATAACACAATTTAAAACAAAATTAAAATCAATTTTAAAAAGCAATATTGAAAATTTAATTTCTACTGGAAAGAGAAGAGAATTATCCCATTGTGAATGAACCAATACAGAATAATGGATACTTAACATTATTGGAAAAACAGCAAAGGCTTAGGTTTAAGATTAGTGTAGGCTTGTCTGTGCTACTTTGGTATTGGGTGTAACAGAGGATTTTTTTAGAATGGTTCATACATTAAAGAGACACTAAGGGTTGAGTTTCCTTAGAGGATCCAGGCAAGAGCAAACAAAACTTAGCCAAATGGACCCTGAGCTATCGGAAAAGGAAGTGGGCTGACAAAGGAGCTCCAGAAAAGATGTTCTGAAAGTGTAAAACAAATTATTATTATCCAGAAAAAAAAAAAAATTAAAAATTTTAAAAGTTCAGAAGTCACTGAAATCACCACTTTGGAAAAGACCAAGATAAATATAGCTACAAAGGAGGAAAGAGGAAAATTAGACTGGACCAGCTTTCTGGCAACACGATCAAGTGTTAAATTTCACTCAGTAGGGATTTTCAGTTCAAAAACCAAAAGATAGTGTCTGTTACATTAACCAATAACTAACTTGTTATGCATATAAATGTTTTCTTAAGTAAGATACTAAGAAGATTCTATTACTAACTTAAACTCGAAACAAAGCATTTGGAACTCAAATCTACATTTGTGAAACACAGATTTCTAGGTAAAAGAGAAATATTTTAAAACCCACATAAATGCACAGACACAAATCTGGTATGGAGAGGGAGTGGAGCTCAATGGTTTTATTGCCTTTTTCATACTCCTGATCATTAATGCAACAACTTCACTGATCAGCCTTTTTCCTGCCCATGGTCTCACAATTTCTAGTACCTTACGGCTAGCAGCAAGTAGATTGACTCCCTCCAGACAAACAGCGAGGCATTCTTTCTCTTTCCTAAAATCATAGAATCATAGAATCATAGAATTAGCCGGGTTGGAAGGGACCTCAGAGATCATCTAGTCCAACCCTTGACCCACCGGAGCAGTTGCTAGACCATGGCACTGAGTGCCACATCCAGTCTTTTTTTAAATGTCTCCAGGGACGGAGAATCTACCACCTCACCAGGCAGCCCATTCCATAGCCTAATCACCCTCTCCGTGAAGAAATCTAACCTAAACCTCCCCTGGCACAACTTAAGACTGTGTCCTCTTGTCTTGTTGAAGGTCGTCTGTGAAAAGAGTCCAGCTCCCACCTCGCTACAGCCTCCTTTCAGGTAGTTGTAGACAGCAATGAGGTCTCCCCTGAGCTGCCTCTTCTTCAGGCTGAACAGCCCCAGCTCTCTCAGCCTCTCCTCATAGGGCCTGTGCTCGAGTCCCTTCACCAGCCTGGTTGCCCTCCTTTGGACCTGTTCCAGGACCTCTACATCCTTCTTAAACTGAGGGGCCCAGAACTGGACACAGTACTCGAGGTGTGGCCTAACCAGTGCTGAGTACAGGGGAAGAATCACCTCCCTGGACCTGCTGGCCACGCTGTTTCTGATACAGGCCAGGATGCCATTGGTCTTCTTGGCCACCTGGGCACACTGCTGGCTCATGTTCAGTTTCTTGTCAATGCAGACTCCCAGGTCCCTTTCTGCCTGGCTGCTCTCCAGCCACTCTGTCCCAAATCATTGTGAGACAAGCTAGATGCTGTCACAAATGCACCTCTTAGGCTTGTGCAGCTGAGGGAAGCCAGTGCCCACTGCTGACCCTGCGGACTCTGCCCTGCAGTGCTGCAAGTGTCGCCAGGAGCAGCCAGCAGGAGCTGAGCCTGCAGTGAGAACAGTGTTCCTCTTCTTCTGCAACCAAAGGGATATTTTTGCCTTCTGTGTTTCTTTCTGCCTGGATACACCATAAATTCATTATTGAGAGGAAAGATATTCCCAGAAAACAAGGAAGAAAAATCGCTGATACTTTTAAGTTGCCAGGCACTTTGACTCAATAGGTGAAGGGTAGCACTGCAGGAAAGAAATTAAACAACTAACCTGAAATGAGTTCAATATGAAAAATGGAAATTTCATATCACCAATATGCTCTAAACACAATAATACCTGTGGCAGGAATATGTGTGTTATTTCTAACATCCCAGCATATTCCCACTACAAATAATTATATTTTGCTACCTAACGATACCAACACTTTTACTTTGATTACTTGAATTTTACTTCCTTTTGTTCCACCATCAAAATCCTTGTGCTGTGCCTAATTTATTAGTTGTCAAATCTTAACTGGCACATACAGAATTACATTTTGTTTGACTCTTGGTTCTGCTTGTGAGCTGTGTTTTTACTAACATTTCACAAAAGTTCCCACTGATTTCAATCCAAATGCCCACAGAGTAAGTTGCTAAATAGAATTTGTGAAAGCAGATTTTTAAAATTAGTTTATTTATTCAATTTTAAAAGGAAATCAAAACAAAACAGAGGTATGCCCTCAGTCCTTTTCAAATTCTTTATTTATGGGGTGCTGTTTGACAGCTGGCTGAACATGAGTCAGCAGTGTGCCCAGTGGCCAAGAAGGTCAACAGCATTCTGGCTTCTATCAGAAACTGTGGGACCAGTAAGACCAGGGGAGTGATTGTCCCACTGTACCTGGCACTGGTGAGGCTGCACCTCAAATACTGTGTTCAGTTTTGGGCTCCTACAAGGACTACAAGGACATTGAGGTGCTGGAGTGACTCCTGACAAGGACTATGAAGCTGGTAAAGGGTCTAGAGAACAAGTTTTGAGGGGCTTACAGAATTGTGATTTTTTAATCTGGAGAAAAGGAGGCTGAGGAGAGACCTTATCATTCTCCACAACTACCTGCAGTGAGGAGCATGTTGGTGTCTCCTCCCAAATAGCAAGTGATAGGACAAGAGGAAATGGCCTCAAGTTGCACCAGGGGAGGTTCAGATTGGATATTGAGAAAAATTTCTTTGTGGAAAGTGGTCACGAATTGGAACTGGCTGCTCAGGAAAGTGGTGGAGTCACTGTCCCAGAGGTGTTGAAAAAACCATGTAGATGTGGCACTTCAGGACATGGTTTAGCTGGCATAGTGGTATTGGGTTGACAGTTGGACTTGATGATCTTAGAGGTCTTTTCCAACCTTAAAGATTCTATGATTATTGTATGAAGTAATATTACAAGGCAAACAGTTCTCAAAAATACAGCTGTAACAGTGATGAGAGTATCTTTTTGCGCTTCATAAAGTGCTCTCAAAAAGGCAGTCTCTGGCTAAGAAACTGATTCTCTGTGGATTTGTCCTGGGAATTATAATAATGTTCATCAGAAAGTTCTATAGCTCAAGCTGGAGGTTTCAGCTGAACATAATTACAACTTTTAGTAAAAGATAGAATATAACAGGGGACTGTTCAATAATTAAGATGTGAAAAAAAGGCCATAAGGAAAAGACAATTTCCAGAATTCTAACAATAAACATGGAACTGAAATGTTTCTATTACTCTGCAGAACTGTACGTATAATTTAACATCTATGAGCATTTCTTTTGCTTTAATAACATTTTCCTAGTTCTCAATAAATAAAATAGGAAATGTAAAAACCCATTCTCAAACAGCAAGCACAGGTTGATATTCATCCCATAAAATTTTATCAAGATCAGATTTAAATAATTGGTATCAAATAAGTTTCCAAGACTTTCCAAGCACAGTTTGTACACTTTCTGTGTGATATGAGTGTCTGTTACCAGTTAACTGTTTTCACCTTCTCTATTTCTCTTTTCAAGGAGTTACATGTCAAAGACATTTTTTGTTTTGCTTTTTATGTTTGCTGTTTTGTTATTTGTTAGCCTTATTTAATTTTTTTTTATTTCTATTTAAGTGCTTTTCCACTGGAGTGGAAAAGTTACTTTAAGTAACTGAAATGTAGTGTATCTGACTCACTGATATCTTCCAAAATTTAGTAGAATCATACAGTCTGCAAATCTGGAAGGGACCCCCCAGAATCATCAAGTCCAACTCCTGCCCCTGTGTAGGGCACCTCAAGAATCATACCATGTGCCCGAGAGCATCATCCAAATGCTTCTTGAACTCAGGCAGGCTTGGTGCCATAACTGTTTCCCTGGGGAGCCTGTTCCACTGCTCAACTAGCCTCTGGTGAAAAACTTTTTCCTTTTATCTAACCTAAAGTTCCCCCAGCACATCTCCCTATCATTCCCTTAAGTCCTATTGTCAGTCACCAGAGTAAAGAGGTCAGCACCTGCTCCTGCTCCTTTGCTAGGAAGGAAGCAGTAAGCAGTGATGAGGTCTCCCCTCAGTCTCCTCTTATCCTATTAGTATTTTTTAAATTAGTATTTCAAATAATCAAATATGTCAAACTACCAATATAAATTTCTGATTTTAGTAGATGCCTAAAAGAGTAGTTGTTTGCCAAATGTCACAATATTTCTAACAACAATCATATTTACAAAGTTGAATTATCAGAAAACAGAGGTCTGTTGGATGATAAGCAGTGGGTTGAGTCTGACTGCTGCAAAGGATCACCTAGATTAATGGTCACATTCAGCAAAATGTGCAGTTATAAATATGGTTATTTATAAAGTCTAATGTAAGGGAATTCTTTGAAAAGCAGTGTTACAGGAAATTAGAAATATATACCACATATACCTCCATATAATTTCTTCATGCAATGCACTAACAGCTAACAAAATTCTTACATAACAAAACAGAAGCAAGGAAGAGTCTTTCCCTATGCAAACTGTTGGTGAAACCACTCTTATAACACTTATTCACACTGCAAAGAATGTGTGAACTAGAAAACGAGAGAGCTACATAAGCAATGCAAGGTTATTAAAAAGAAACCCAAAAATATGGGACTGAAGGTGCTCCAACTAGCTTATGAAAGCGAAGGTCAAAAGTGTGAGTATTTAACAAATGGAAAAAATATATCAGAGAGACAGCTTAAAATATACTTCACAAAAACTTTGAAGGACACTTTTTCATGCTTAGGGAATGGAAATTAATTCTTCAAGAGTGAGCAGGCAGGCTAGAGATGAAAAGTCAAGGAAAAGGAAAATCATCAGTTATATGATGCATGCGGCCTAATGTGAGAAACTAAAATGGCAGCCAAGTTAAGGTAGTCTAAAATTAATGGAAAGAACCAAACACCTTCTAAGGACAACTCATCTCACCCTAAATAGAAGCCTGGAATTACATGAAATGCATCTGGTCATACCCGTTTCTCTCCTCTCACTAGAATAACAGCAAAAATTACCAGTTCAGAATGAGATATCTATGATTTCTATGGCCAAAGTTAGGTGAGATGTGTCCCAGCTTTTATTACTTTTTAGAGCCTGACTGTCTTCAAGAGTTGCAGTTTTATCACCAGAGAACTGATATTTTGTATTTTTCTTCCTGCTGGAAAACAAACCTTATCCCCTTGCCTGAGTATGAGAGTATAAAGAAAAAGGAGGAGGGAATCTTTCAGTAGCTTAGGGCAGTAGTGCATAATCACTAGATTTTTCATTTCAGCTTTCAACTTGAAATTACAGATCTAACTTCCATTTGTGACTGTTATGACTGTACTGAGATTAGCATTTACCATATCACTTTCTACAGCTGGTATCAATGAAAATATTTATGAACACAGTCAGAGGTGAAAAGTGCCTGCCAAAACCTGTGGGTACCATTAAACCCAACGTTTCTTTCAAATCTGTGGTTTTGTACAGGGCATAGCCCAATGGTACTCCACTTAGAGTTGGACATACCAGGCACTTCCATTACAAAATTGTCCTGTAGTAGTGATTATATCTAGAGTAAATTAGGCACTAAAAGTACAACAGCATCAGTTATACCACCTCAGTGGAGTGAGAGATGCTGACTTTCTAATGAAGCCCCCCAGTAAGACATAGCTGTTAAATCTTATCTTAACCTTAAGCTCTCCTTAGCCTCTCAGTAGAGATGGCACAGAAGAAAATAAACCCAAGTAAAATACAAATATGCAGAGCTTCTTTGGGCTTAGCCAACGGATAATAAACCAGTTTAGAGTTTCAGACATTATGATGGTAGTAATCCTTCTTAGATACTTTATTCATTTGGAGATGATGAGGCTACCAGAGCAGACAACTAAAAAACAGATGGATTGTGAAGTTTGTGCCAGGTCTTCTCGATGCAAGTTGCTGAACTAACTGTTCCTTCTTAGCAACATTTGGCAGAGATTACTTTAGGCTTTTTTAATTGTCATTGCTACAAACCATGGAAAGATTTGTGTGACGGTGATGGAATGCTGACCTCACTGAAGAAAGACCAGTTTTACCTGCGTTAATGAATAATAGTTGCCATTTTCTGTAATTGTTCCCCCCCTTTACTGTCACAAATGGTCTTATGATAATAATCATAGCATATAATCTGACACAAGTGCTCTTAAAGAAATTTCTAGTGAAGGACTGCAGCCTCTGTGGGAGGTAACTGTCAGAATTATCTTAAACCACTACCTGTCTTCCACTACAATAGAAAAGGCCTTTAATAGAAATAATTCTTTTTCAAACTAGCAACTTTTTTTTTCCCCTCTGCAATTCACTCATTTTAAAAAGAGCACTATAGCTTTTGTGCATAACTTAATTCATTCTTCAAGACAAGTACAAAATTTGTCACTGACATTTAGCGCCAGCCGTAGGCAATGGATAAAATGAACTAGTTAGCAATTTAACCTGTAAAAAAAACAGAGTGGGATGAACAATTTTCTGCCATCAAAGCAAATGGCTAACATTTAGCAAGATTTTATTTTTATTTTTCAGCCCATCCCATCCTCAAGAAGAAAGAAGTCAGGCTAACATTTTTTCTGGGTCCTAAATCTTCCTCTCAGCCTATTTCTTTAATGGTTTAAAGTAAATGACTATCCAGAGGATAATTAGGCACTGTGCTGTCGCATCGTGTCAGGTCACAGCTGGATTTAGTCAGCATTAACCTTTGGGGAGAATTGGAATATCAGTATCATTTAAAATTAAAGACGTGTAAGCAGGCATTTCTGGAGATGTTAGAAAAGTAATTGTCTGTAAATTGTTTGACCTTGAGATTTAATTGCATGCACAACACACATTCTAGCAAGAACCCTGGACTGTGTTCATTCTTTCACCTCCGTCCCTCTCACTTTGCAGAACCCATTAAGCTACCTGTGGATTTTTCTGTAAAATATTAAAGATTGTTTTATACTGGGAACAAAAGCATTTAAGCAAGCCCTCTTGCAAGCAAAACTGTTAAATAGCTGTAGTGTAGATCTCACCTATTTGAATTTCAGTCTTTTTATACACTTAGAAATGTTTATATATACACAGAAAATACTTCCATTAAAGAGCTATGCTTAATTTTTATTCCTTTTTTTTTTTTTTACTACCAAGTTTGCATATTATGCCTTATTCCCTTTTTCCCTAATGAGACAGCTTATGCTTTCAAAGTCCCTCAAGCTAGGCAAATCTCTCCACTGCTTCCACTGTTAATAATGAAACTTCATAATTATACAAATCCAAGGTGGCCAATCAGCTTCTCGGGCTGAGCCTTCGGGTACCTCATGCAATATTTATGTGGCACTCGGGCCTGTGAACTCACTTGCTTATATGAGAAGCCTAATTAATATTTAATCACACGTAGAGAGGGCACACAAAGCTGTACTAGTCCCCAAAAGAAGTGCAAGTGAATGTGTACACACAGGTGCTTGTTTGCTTGTGTGTGAGTGTGTGTAAGTGTGTGTGTGCTCTAATACACACACTCGGGCACATTGATAAGAAATACTCCTCCCAGGCTGGGAACAGAGCAAGTCTTTGAAGATGCTAACATATGCCAATAAAGACGTTCACAGTTTTGATCCTGATTGCAAAACAGCTTTCTCAGGTGATGCTGAAAACAGCTGAGACTTTGAAATGACTGATTTTATCAATTTAAAAAAAAATGGTTGTGATAGCAGAGCTGGAGAAAATAAGAAACTTTGGTTTGGCGGTCGGAAGAAAAGAATTACAAAGAAAAAGAGGGAGGACTGAGTAGGGCCATGGATGAGGCCACACTTGGAGTGGAGAGTGATGAGGAGCTACTGGAGAATGTCCAGTGAAGGGCCACTAAGATGATGAAGGGACTGAAGCACCTCTCCTATGAGGAAAGATTGAGAGAGTTGTTTAGGCTAGAGAAGGCTCAGGAGGATCTCATCAATGTGTGCAGTTACCTGAAATGAGGGAATGAAAATAGGGAGTCAGGCTCTTTTCTGTGGTGCCCAGTGACAGCGTCAAAGGAAATGGATACAAACTGGAACACACTTTTTTCACTATAAAGGTTACCAAGCCCTGGCACAGGTTGTCCAGGGAGGTTGTAGAGCCTCTGTCCTCTGCAATATTCAAAAGTGGTCTGAACATGGTCCTGGGTAATTGGGTCTAGGTGGTCGTGCTTGAGCCGGGGTGTTGGACTAGGTGACCTCCTGAGGTCTCTTCAAACTTCAACCATGATAGGAATCTGTGACAATTTTTTTTTTAATTGTCCAAGAAAAAATTTACAATTCCTGTCTAATATTTGGTATTTTATTTGTTATGTATTTTTTTCATTTTATCTTTTAAATTTTTATTTTAAAATTAAAATGCAAGAAGTTTACACATTTAAAGAAATACTAATTTTTAATTGGGTGGGTTATTTAATTTTGAAGATGACAGTGTTGAAAGTTCCTTCTCTTCTCCCAACCTGGTTTTGGTTGAAGCTATTCTCTAAACATACATAAAAGATGTAAATATTTTTAGTAACTTAAAAAATAGATCCATATGACCAAAATTTGTTGAAATTATGTCTCACGGCTATGGTGATACTGGTCCAGGTTCCAAAACTCTGTGAAACTTTGAATTGAGAAGTAATCTTTACAGTCTTGAAATAAACTGTGCTACACAAATAAAAAGTATTATAACTGTTAAGCAATTAGGTGAAGTACTAGAAAACATTTCAATGGTTGTTCAGGTGTCTTTTAGTCTCAATTCTCTCTTAAAATCCAGATTCCAAAGCTTAAATTTGTCATTACAGCAACTGACAAAATAAAACAGCCTATCAAAGCAGATTCCAAACTAAGCTGGACCTCAGTGGTGCAAAATAGTTCCTGTAAAATGATTTAAAAGATGTAGGGAACTTCGTATGTTTGACATAAAAGTTCCCAGAATCAAGCTGTACATAAGAAACCACAAACTGCCTCTTGAGGCATCACTTTCATTTGCTAGAGGACCTTCCATAGCAAACTGATATAGAAAAATGAGTTGTCCCATCATGTGCTCCATACCATTCCATGTATGCAATATGCAATATATACACACACAATTTATTGACATCAGTTTGCTAAACACCTCTGGCAATCACTGAAAAAATAGACATGCATATATAAGCTCAGTAACATTAAGCCAAATTTCAATTTATCTTGATTTTTTTTCCTCCTTTCAGGGACAAAAATAGTGAGGAATTAAATATATGCCAGGAACTCTGTACCAAGCGTCTAGCAAGTTTATGGGGTTTTGCATCCATTTCCCAGTCCCACAGTCCCAGAGGTGCAAGAACTGAGCAGAAACATTTCCTGTACTTCCAGGGAGTTTGAAATTTCATAACTCTTATTTAAGATACTTTCATTTAAAAAAAAAATAAGACCTGTAACCATGTTTAGACCATTTCCTAACATTGACAGGCATCCAGAATTTGAAATACTTATACTTATAAGGGAACATTTCTTCATTAACAAGACTTAGGTGGATCACGGTGATCATCTTTCTTTTACACTGTAGTTACTATTTTATTACCAGACAGAGCAGTAAGGACAGAGCAGTAAATAACAGCATCTGTAGAGGTAAAATGAAACACTTCTTTTAAAAATCATCAAAAAGTGGGTTGTTTATGCAATAGTGTGGAAAATATTTTCTAATAGGTTTCTACACTGTGGTTGCTTGCTAAATGCATGCCATTATGCCACTAACTTCAAACTTTAAACTTGATCTGCTTAAGACTTGTCTGTTCAACAGTACAAGAGAGGAGAAACATAAATAAAAAAAATAATCTAACATTACTAGGTTTTATATTCTATTCCTATTTCGATGCAGGATGGTTTTATTAACTGCATTCTCTAATGTTCTGGTCAGCCTACCATTAAATTATTTGAATAAAGATGACATACATGATTCTCAGCTGGTATGTATTGGTATAGTTTCTTTGATTTAAGTAGGATAGCACCAATTTACATCTCCTGTGAATCATGCCCATCAGTTTAATCAGAACGATTAAATGATTAATTTCCTACTATATTAGCATAAATTGGTAATAAATAATGAGTGCTCATAATTCTCTGCCTTTCTGTAAATGCCCCCCTTTCCAAGCATAGGGGCATTCATCTGATAGAAGAATGAATACATAAACTGTTGTCACGTATGTATCTGAATAGAGTTACACAGCACAGGCAAAACAATGGAAAAGATGTAACATCCTTCTGAGTCTACACCTTGCAATGCTCAAGAAATGCAAGAGAATTTTCATCTGAGATTAAAAGAGAAGATGCTTCTATTTTACGGTGGTACAATATAAGAATAGTGCAATCTTCAATAGCCTAATTTTACGCTATAGAATGACTAATGTACCTTTCTTTGAATGAAAACATGAGTCCAGAAGCAAAATATGTGAGGAAAATAACAGTTTTTAGCAAAAATAGTACAAGTTAACAACTGCTATACTGAAGAAAACATCATACTGAAGAAAACATCAGCTATAATATCAGATATTTAAAAAAAAAAAAAAAAAAAAAAAGAAAAAACTTGACCTTATTTTCAAATTGTCAAGTATTCATCAGCTGCGTTAACAAACTTGGCTACTTATGGTGTGCTTTCCCCCTCCAGATTTAGCAAAATACAGCCATTACAAGTTTTAGACTTTAGAGTGAAGCAGGAATTTTTCCTCTCTTTGCAACGAGGGGAATATTTTTGGACACCTTGGTAGCTTCACAGTACGACAGAGAGGAGAAGGAAAAGTAGCAGAAATATCTGTTACTATTCCAGAAACATCACCTCCCTTTTCTAATAAAACCCATATTTTCTTACACAGCAGTCCAAGGCAAAGGAATTAACTCCACTGATAATCAAAACTCATAGCATACACCCTTTTTTTATTCCCATTTAAAAAGCTTAGTGTGTCACTTTGTCTTCTGTATCAACCCCACACTGCCTAAGGAGAAAATCAATTTTGAAAGAGTGATTTAAACACAAGATACATTTTCCAGATAAATAAAGTAGTAGAATAGAAAAGAAAAAATCTCACAGGGACAAATGCTCATCCCAGGACTTCCTCTGCAGCAAATATGATGCACTACAAATATGCTGTAAAACCTGAGAGGGAAGCCACTGATTCAAAACATATGCCTATAGAGTGAGGTGATGTAAGTTTACAGGTATTCTTGGATAGGATCTATGTACCCCATGCCCAGCTCAGCAAGAGGCATTTCCATAGTTCCCCTTCATTTTGTGTACTTAAGCTTTGAATGGTAAAATAATATTGAAGGGATTTAGAATAAAATAAGAGTAATAAATACACTCATAAGCATCAAGTTGTATCTGTTCTCCTTAAAGCTTGCAAACTATCCAAAGAAACTTAATAAACAAAATTCAGACTTTGGGAAACACAAATAATCATGAAGTCACTAAAAATTTCTCAGAAGAGAAAATGGAAATTAAAAAGACAGTAATGAAAGAGAGAACAAAAAAGAAAGGGCAGGAGAAAAGAATAGAAACAAAAAATTTTAAAAAGAAAGAATATGAAAGTAACCTTACTCACAGTCAAAATGTCATTCAGCAATCTTGTTTTCATTCCTAGAAAGTACCTCTATTAAACCTATTTTTATTAAAAGGGGGGGTTTGCTGCCCACCTTGACTTTACCTTCTAAAAATATATATGTATACAGACATACTATCGATTTTTGAGTCCTGATCAGAATAATACATTTCAAATCTTCATTTCTTTTTTTTTTTTTTTTTTTTTTTTTTTTTTTTTTTTTTTTTTTTATCCAACACCACTTTGGAGTTTCTATAAAAATTCAGGAATATAAAGACCTTGAACTTCACTGCAGGTGGTCCCAGTGTGTGATATCATGAACAAATCCCTAAATGTAACTCTCAAACACCATATACCTTATATATAACATTTTTTAGAGGTTTGCTGATGAAAATAAACAGCTGATATAGCTAGGAAACTTTGTTATGAATTGAATTTGCAATATACCTGCATCTACACACTTGGATAAGTGTGTATTTAGTGTATGTGTCCAAGCATACACTATTATATGTGTTTTACTTATGTTTATGCATATATATATATATATATATATATATAACAAGTTTATTTCAGCAATTAATGCATCAGTTAGATAACTGTCTCTAAACTTGATTTCCACCACTACCCAGCATTCCTCGTTTCACTCTGAGATTCCACTATTACGCACAATTTAACAATCCAAGATAAAAAATAAAAATAAAATTCACACACAGAAACACTTCATGTCTGACTTTTGGAAACCCATTGAAACTCAGTGCTTACTTTAAAATCTCAGATAAAAGAGCTGAAAACTAAAACTATTAATGCAAAAGCCTTGCTTCTTGAAATGAATGTATTTTAGGCATAGCTTCCCCGGTGTTTCTTCATGTTTTCAGATCTGCTACAAAGGAGCAAAACGTACAATATGATACAAGAAATCCCATTTTGGAAGGTTGGAAGACTGAGACCAAGACTGCAATTTTTCACTCCATTTTCCTTAAGAGTCTCACACAGTTTAAGTACTAGTGATACTTGCTACTTGGATACATTTACATAGAAACATCTCTTCTTCAATACTCTCTTAAAAATCAATGTGAAGTTTTCTGTTGACTTGACTGAGTTGAGGATGAGGTATTATGCAGCCAAAAAAACTCAAAAAAGACATTTTTCTTCATGACCCGCAGTTGGTGTTCATGCACTCCCTTTTCAAGTTTTACAGTTTTGCCACCTCTTTCCCGTTGAGTCTAGAGAAATGCAATAAAATCTGTACCTTCTCTACAACCTCTGTCTTAAAAGTGAGGAAGGAAACAAGGGAATGAAACCAAAGTGGCTGGCACAATGTCCTCTGTTCCTGCCACCTAGCAGTACAATAAAAAGTCCCTTTTGCAGTAGACAAGTCTCATGTACTGTCAACATACCAATAGTGATAAAAATAAAGCTGACTCAAAATATACTGTGTGAGAGACCCCTATCATACATTTGATTCTAGTAGATATTCTTGATACATAACTATATTTAATATCTGCTACTTTCACTAATCTTTACAGAGTTCAATGCTGTCGCCTAGAAATGCAAAACTTGGTACCAAGGGAAGCATTTTATTTTCAGAGTATTTTGGTTAGGTTAGAAGGGGTGAGATTGTCCTATGTGCTGGTAGTATCTTCACAGTACTTAATGCATGTTTTTACATGAAACTTTAAGACAGTCGTTTTAAGTTTAAGAGAAATCATATGAGTAAGTTTTAAAAGCACTCTACTTGACACCTCTTCTATTAGTAAGTTAGCTGCTGCTGAAGAGGACATTTAGCAGTATTGCAATCAGTGTCAAGAGTTTAACATTTTGGATTTTTGATTTTTTTTTTTTGAATGACTAAATGTCATTCAAGAGTTACACTTTAAAGATGTGCATTCTAGTGTGATAGCTACTCAGCAGCCTTCTTTATAGTTACAGTTTTCCTACTTTGTTGCTAAACATCTGCATATTAATAAGTAAAGACATTTCATGAGAGGAAGAACTCCCAAGTAACACACTTAACTCACTGTCTCCATTCACTGTATCATAGTGAAAGTGTACACTTTATGCCAAAGGGAAGTTATGCCTTTAAACTGCAAGTCTAAATTGCAACTAACATGCCCAAGCAAAGATGTCACAGTTACACATAATTACCATTTCTACAGGAGCCTGTTTCCTGTGGTGACAGTAGCATATTTAAAATATAGCATTTTTAGTCTTTGATGTAACTTTTCTCATACAAAACCTTTTTTTTTTTTTTTTCACTAAGAGCCCCATTCAGTAGCCCAGCCTTATCCAGTAAAGCACTTAAGCATATGCCTACATCACGTTTATTTCAAAGGAACTTAGGCACATGACTATGATAATTTTCTGAACAAGGGCTGAACTTAAGTATATGTTTCAAATGCTTTGTCATACAGAAACCTAAAATAGGAGCATAACTCCTAACTGCAAGATTACTAATACTCCTGACTACCTAGGAATTTTTGTGACAACAAGTTTTATCATGTTTCACAGGTTTATTTTTCCAAATAATATTTTACTATCATCTTGTCTTATCACACAGCACATGCTGTAAGCTTATTACAAGCCAACAAAAAGTTTGAAAAAATATTAAGCTTAATAATATTTGAATCTTTAATACTTTACCAGTGCTCCTCATAGCTTAAAGACCATAAGATTTAAATACCACAAAAGCTTTTTTTTTTCATATTTGAAATGAGACTGCTAAGAAAAGTATCTGCTGCTTACACAACAGGTTGTAAAGCAGAAATTCATAGAAAAGACAGGGGGAAAACCCTTCCTATGTCTCCTGCATTTCTCTTTCTATTTTGTACTTTTTCTTATTCATAATCATTGTAATAAAAAAGGTGTTTTCCTGGATAAACACTACAGAACAAACAATACAGTGTGATTGGCTCTGTTATACAACCAATTCTTTTTCCAGTGAGCTAGTTATAAATAATATCCAGAGTGTGTAGCAACAGAAACTGTAATTTATTCTCCTTGTACAAAATACCTCTGATACTCAAAACTTGAGGAAATCCTTTTTAGCAGTCCTATCATTGAAGTCACCCTTCATGGAAAGGCTTGTTGTCTAATACCTCAGAGTTGTTTGTTGGGGTTTTTTAATTAAAGTCCTTATTGTAGTAGTCTGTGATGGTTCAAATATTTATACACTAAGGGTGAGACATTGGGAAAGCTGTGTCATCAACATTCTTTTAACAAAAAACTGGGTGAAAGTTTCCTCAGAGCCCTTTAGTGATTTACATGACTCGAGTAGACCACAGTGACTGCTGAGGTATGTATAATGCACTGCCTCTTCTTCATAAACTGATTACATTTTCTCTCTTAGGATAATTTCTTACAACTGGAGTACAGGACTGAAAATTTAGAAATGCATTTTCTCTTTCTCACTCGGCCACAGATTCCCTGTGTAGATTTTGAACAAATTGTTTTCCTTACTCTACCTCAGCTTTTCACATCTGAAAAGCAGAGATAAAAGCAACAGGAGCACTTCAAGGCTTAATTCATTAAAATTGGCAAAGAACTTTCAGGTCAATGAAGGAAGGCTGCTACAGATTAAGGTATTAACAGTTTTAATAATTTATTTGTGATCTACTTTAACCAGCGCAAGATGTTTCTAGACTAGAAGCAACAGGAAAATATAACACTATGTCACTGGTATACATGTCCAGTTTTATAGACTAATAACTGTAACTGTAAGATATTATCATGTTTCCCCTATTTGGGATGTGTACCAAAGTACTAACCTACACTACAGGAATAATCTTCCACCAGATGTTTAAGATAAAGCTAAATGCAATGTAAATAAATACATCACATTTTATATATACAATGTACAAAAACAAATGTGCATTGAGACACTAGTCCAAAGAAAAAGACTTTTCCTTGACTGTTACAAGGCCATAATTCCTCAAGCTCAATGATTCATGTTGTAGAAATGCTCTCAAATAAAATGCCTTTAATTAACTAATATATTATTTCATATAAGGTCCTCTGTTTAATATATGTTTTAATATTAATCTGCTATGGTTTAAAAAAAAATAGTAAGCAGAAGAGGAAGACACATATTTGTATTTTTAAAATAACAAAATCTGCTTTATTCCAATAGCATTTTTCCTCATGATTTTTTCCTTTTAAAAATAAAAATTCCATTTTCCTGTCTGAATTCAAAATGATTGACTGGAGCACAATATTAAGTAATAAATAAAACAGTCCCAGTGCCTGAAAGACTCCTGAATAAAGAGAAAATTATTTTTGGATTTTCCTTCTGATCAGATATGAAATATTCTGAAACGCCACCTCTATAATTTGATAAAAAGCTTGATATCCCCAAATGAAAATAGGATTCAGCACTTTCATTTTTCTGTCTCTAAAGGAACCTCTAGGTAAACTGATTTTTCAAAAATGAAAATCTCAAGCATAAAGGTGGGAGTAATGAAGCAAGTTTAAATATGCGCTGACCTTTGAAATGAACTGCATTCCATGTTGTTTGGCCAAGAAGCTGGCTGTGTTTCTGTCTCCATCAATTTCCACAGCATAAAAGACGTGGGTTTTGGAGCTGCTCTGCTCTCTGGTGGATGTTGATAGGCATCGCCACAAATACGCCAGTGCTGGCAGTAAGAGCTCTATGTTCATTGCTCTGAAATATAAAAAGACACCCACAAGGAATAAAAGTGTAAGCGTCTTCTTTTTTGGTGTTGTCATTCACTGTAAGCACTTACCCATAGGTGGCTGTATTTTATTTCCCCCTTCCTGGGTTAAAAAATAAAATCCTACAATCTTTTATTTAGTAGCAATATATTAAACTAGAAAGAAGAAGAAAAAAAAAACACAACATCTTTTTGCAAGCAAAGGCTATTATGCTGCTTGACAGTATCTAAAAGGAAAAGCAATATTATATGATTTTACTCATACAAAGTAAAAAACTAATAATGTACACTATTTTGCAGCTTTAGTTATGGGTTTTTTTCCTTTTTCCACTTATGTTTTATTATATAAGTTTCCCTAGTTTTAGTCAGTAATTTGCTAATCTCAAGCTGTTCACTAGACCTGAAGGTCAAATGGCATTCTCTGAAAAATGTCAGTGTTTGATATAAAAATGGAAGATTGCTACTTGAATGCAAAGTAATCTTTAATAACAGCCACTAATCTAAATATCTGTGTATCTGTTCTAAATCCTTCTTTAATACATTTTATCAAATATCACTTTAAAAGATATTCTTACTTTCTAATCATATATTGCCTAGAAAAACAAATGATAGAAAGATGAGAAAGTCAAGAGTACACAAATGAGAAGTACTATGGGAATCTTAAATATTAATACCTGGCTCAAAACCTGATTCTGTATGTGTTAACTATTAGGCACTACATCCTGGCTTTAAAAAGATGACAGTAGTAAGTAACAAAATCATCCTGCAGGATATCCTGGTGTTTCATCTGTGATGAAATAATAATAAGGGTATCATTTATGTATCTGTGCATTCTGTCATGTACCTGTTGAGAGTTGTACAACGACAGAATTTAAAAATTAATTTTGAAATGGGTGGATCAATAGAGTTCTGCATGTTACAGGTAGTCGTGTTCATTTATATGCTTGCGATGTTTGCAGCAATTATTATTCAAATAGTCTTCTAAAACAGCAGTTACCTATATATTATCAGTGAATATGAAGAAACGTGGAAACAAACCGGCGTCTCAATCCAGTCCATGAAGATATACACCTGACTTTCCTAAGATATGCAACTGCATCCTTCTTGGAAGACCAAAAATTGACACAAAGCAGCCTGTGACTGAATTCTACTCTCAAAACCAATAGTAGCTATTTTTAATATTATGTACAAATTAAGGTGCAACAGAAAAATATCTATCTCATATTTTGCAGTCCAGAGTAATATAAACCTATGATCTTTAATAAACACTGCCAGACTGAAAAAATACACTTAAGGTATCTGCACAGTAAAAGATAAAAATAAGATCTTGAATGAGATCCTACCAGCTAGATACTTCTGAAAAGGTCTAGTAAAGCCTATTATATGGCATGTGAATTAATTATATTAGAGTCTTTCTGGAAGCTGATTACTGTTTTAGCATAGACAGTGCCTCACAGTGGTGACAGATTCTTTTTTTAGGCCAATATATGCAGTCCAAACTTCTGAAGTTCCTTGTGAAATCTTAGTTAAATTGAAACACCAAGGATTAAGGTACTGGGAACTGCAGGTTTTTCTTGGTAAACAGTCAGATTACAGTCCTATGATACAAAGCCCAGTAATCAATGGAAAGGAAGCCATTAAGATTATGGAAGATTAAGTTTCAGCTGCTACCTGTAAGAAGACAAAAATTTTGTCAAATATTGCTCAGGTCATGAGTGAGTACAAAGCCTATTTGTCTTGGTGATTCTTCTGCTAATGCAAATCTACTTTGTGTGGGCTATTATACAATGATTGAGCCAAGGGGAAAAGAAAAAAAAAAAAAGACATTACAGCTCAGTCTACTCTAAACATGATTCAGAATGGATTTCAATCAAGGTCTTTTGCTATCAATTGTAACACAGTCTAAAGCCATTTTGATATTCACAGCCAGCTCAGGAGCTGGGGGAAATGTAGTTGGCCCATACGTAGAGTAAGCAGAATACTGAGAAGTATACAGAGGAACTGGGCCACAGAGGGAATTAAGAAAGAAAACCCCAGATTGATCATGTAGACCCTCCCTGTATAATTCATACAAAATAAAACATTTCTAGAACAAAAGATCAAAATCACTCTACCTAGAATGTCCTAGATCATAAGAGCATTATATTAGAAAAACAACAGGTTCATTGCCCTGCAGAGATATGTAAGGGTAGAGCATCAGTTTTTTCAGCAGGAGTCTGACACCACTGCAGTACTTGTAAAAAGTTTTGGAGATACTGCTCTGATACTACAATCATTGACATTCTCTTTACTATTTTTAAATCTAGTTATTTTGCTAGTACTAAAGTGGAAGTCTGCAGAACTTACTCATTTTCTCAAACTGATAGGTTTGGTAAATTTGACTGGATCTGACCTGAATGGAACCACTCAACAGATTAGTTTTTTGACTACCAACCTTTTGGTCTGGGTAGACCAAAAAAAAAAAAAAAAAAAAAATTCTATAGACAACATAATGCAACATTTCTGAGAGACATTTTTCATATACTAGTGGCTTATGCTAACTGTTAATGGAACAGAAAACAAATTGCTTGGGGATTCAGTGGAAAACAGTATCAAAAGCAATAATCAATGAAAGCCTCTGCTGTTCATATATACATTAGGAAGGTTCAGCCACCAATATAAAATCAGCCATATGTGACATCATTAGGATACTTAGAAAAAAACTTTATTGATAAAATGCAGAAAAAAACATCTACAAAAAACATCTGAAAAGATGGTAATACTGCAAATGTGTATTTTTGCAGATGAGTTATAATCTTCATAATTTTCCCTCCCACAAAAATACCAATTAACTGGATTCTTATTCTCCAAGAAATTACAAATCCATCCTAGAAAGTGGAGTTGGTACACTCCAACTCAAACACACCTTCAAGAGCAAAGTCAACAATTTAAAGAATATTTCATACATACAAGTAATAACTTGCAATACCCTTGCAATGATGATGTTGAAGCAAACCAAAACTGGCATAGTGTCACTCTATTAGCTACTGAAAACAAATTAGGTGAGGAAAACATATTATTTTACCCTTACAAAAATTCTATCTACTTCCTTGTGGAAACCTTTGGGTCTCATCTATAATTTGGAACAAGGACTTAAATTCAGCATGAGATTAAAATTTACCCTAACTTGGTAACAAGGTCAGGAGAGGCATGTAACAGCTGAAAATTTAAATAATAAAAGATTCCACCTGCACAAAGTAATCCCCATCCCAAGACTGTATAATATTTCTCCAGTAATGCAGTTTTGCCTGTGATCCAATCCATATATTGGAAGAACAGAGACTTTCACCTATACTCTCCAAGGGCAGCACTAAGAGGGTAAATTGGACAGAGCAGGATCTGTGGCAGTAGTATGGTAAAAGAGGCAGCAATGGGCTGCTGTTGGGCATGAGTGAAATGGGTAATTTATGTTTGATGTCCTGGATCAATTGATTAGGATGGCTAGGACAGAGAACTCGGCTCCAGGGTAGTGGGACTATTGCTTGAGAGCAAAGGAGGGTCCCACAGCAGGGACTGGGGGAGAGACTGAAATAAATAAATTATTTGCATACCTGGACACATTGGCACCTCAGTTGATAGGAACGTAGTTGGTTCAAGTGACCTGAAGTACAATTTGTTAAAGAGAACTAGAAAAAAAGAATCAGGAATGATATTGAGTCTGGAAAAGTCCAGCATTAGAAGAGATCTGATTGATTTTGGTAGGAACAGATTAGAGAACAGGAGAACTGAAACACACAGAATGCTGAGGAATAACTAACTGCAGAGAAATAAATGAAGCAAGGAACCACCAGTGCACAACTGAGATTATCTGGGCAAAGAGGCCTGGGGCAAGGATATAAGCTTTAAAAGAGGAAAGGAGGAAAAAGAAAAACAAGGAAAACTTAACTAGTCTGTAGAGAAAAAACAGCCTGGAACCAAATCCTAACACAATGGAACCAAATGCCTTGATTCCACCAACTGACCCACAGGGATAATTAAAGCACAGTACTGGGAAGGGTGTGTGTGTTCCTTCAAAGAGCAATGTTCTCTGCTGTGGATGTAAGGATTCTAACCCAATTTATGCCTCCCTGAGGATATTAGCACATTGCCAAAGGATGACATTTCTGCTCTTATCACCCTGCTAAGAAAACCCCAAGTATAAGTTAATCATACACATAACATTTAAAAAATTTCCAAATCAAACAGTAAACAATCCAAATTAAGACTCCTGGTGTGAATTGGAGAGGGTGAGTGGCATTTTTAAGGGATGGGAAGAAGGGCAGTTGAAGGCTTGAAAGTAGTCAGGATTGTTAAGTTATAGTAATAAACTCATATATGGTTGATTGCACACAATGCATCTTCATCAGTATCTGCCTTTATTTGACTTTCATGGTAAATATGTTATATCCTAAAATGGACTCAAAGGGCTAGTAACTAGTGACATCCATGGTTAATGTTATATGAGAGGACAGATCCAGTACAGATCAGTGCTTCAGCCCATCTTTTCTGTTTCTTCAGCAATGAATTTTGAAGAAAATGCATTGTTTTCAACACTAAAGATCAAACTTATATACACCGGAAAATAATTTAATTTCAGAATACAGTATTTCATCTAACCTATCAATAACAAAGATTCATAATTTTATTAAATTCTGCCAGAGGGAAGACAAGGACCAATTTAAGTTTTATTTCTTGGTGTGACAAATACAGCATGTTGAGCAACTGAAATTCCACAAAAGAAATAAAAACCCTAAAACTTTTCTAAAATATGCATAATCATGTATAGAATAGGCTTATTTTAATAACTTGTAAAATGATTAAGATTGATTAAAATATAAATTAAATACGCATATAATTTAAACACAATTTATTGTAGTCAGTCCTCTATAGATACTCAGTAGCTACTGCAAAACATACTGTCAGGTTCTGTTATTTTTATTTTATTTAGCTGAAGCTATCCCACAGTGTACTGCAAACTGCATACTTGTTTCATTAATAATCTAATTATTAAAACAAACAAACCAACAATGAGGATAATTTTCTTAAGGTGATTGAAGCTAAATATGCTTCAAAGGTCTTTACTAGTAAATTCCAGTGATTACCAACAGAAATTTTGGTATAAATACAAGAAAAAGAAAAAGCCAATTACATGTGAAGCAGTAGTAAATTTCCACTTTTAATAAGAAGCTCCTGTTAAGTAAAAAACCAAGATCTTAAAAAACAAAAAAACAAAAAACACCAAAACAAAAAAAAACCAACAAAACAAGAAGCACTGAGGATGGGTTGGTTTTTTTTAATAAAAGACATTTTCTTTTTTCTTGTATAGAAAAAATTATCTTTAATTTTAGTGACACAGCCTTTAGTTTTTGAGGAAACTTTCATTTCATTTCATTTCATTGCCAGACAACTGCAAAACAGCAGAACTACATGCACCACCTCCTGAATTATGAACAGTTTTCTTACAAGCTTTGTATCGTATGCTGACCAAGCCCAGTTTTACTCCAGTTTATGAAATGTGACAAGACCACAGTTAAAGTTGATCTATGCTGCAGACTATTCATGTTGTCTACTCAGATGGTATGTCATAATGCCATGAGTCCAGATAATGTACCTTCTTTGTTTTCTTTATTTATTTTACTGAAGTTTTATAACACCAGAGACAGAAGGCAAGATCTGAATTTATGGCATTGTTTCTCCGAGCTAAGAATAAGCAACAAACCATGAGGGTGTATTCAGAAGCATCTCCTGTGGTGTCTTACACCTGCAGAAAAAGAGTTTGCTGTTGATTTTGGGTTTTTTCACTGAAGAATCACGGAAGTGAAGAGTATGTAATAATGCACACATCATTTTATTGCATTTTTTCTCAGCAATATTTTTTGTTTGTTTCAAAATGTATGGGTGCTGGCATTTTAAATCCTTTTTTAAGGGATTATTTTAGAAACTGTCAGCATTTTCCAACTTTATCAAATCACTATTGACTATACTAGAAACCGGATAGAGTAGTTACTGATACAGCTTGGAGTTTACCACACTTTCAGAGAACATCACTTATCACAAAGAAATTTCAGAAATAAGCAAACTCTGCAGATAGTATTTAATCTTGAAAACAGGGAAATTTATGTCTGAGTGCATTTGGTTCCTTTAGTTGCTACCATTTTTGTTGGAAAATAAGAAACTAAGACAGTTACACACCACTCCTCAGATGGCTCGATAACGTTTTACAAACCTCATGCACACTGATATGAGAATAATACATAGAAAATATTAAAAATACAAAACCACAGCTACCTAGGAGTTTTGAGTCGCCAAACTGCTTCTTAAAAGACTGAACTTCTACAAAACTTCTGAAATGGAAAGGGAAGAATTAGTTGCATCTAATCAGCATGTTACTGTGCATGAAGTGATACTGTTCAACCCATGTGCAATATAAATATGAAGTTTATAAGAAGTGTTATACCTATTAGACTAAATTAAATATTTTATGGAAAAATTACAAGCTTTCAGATAAGAAAGACTTACCTCCTGTTTGAAGTAGAATTAGCACTCCTCCAAACTAAATAAAGGCTGAGAACAATTTCTCTGATTTTAATTTAATTTGCCAATTAAATTAAGTAAAATACAAGATAGTTCATCAATATGGGGTGGAGAAATATTAGAAAGGGAAAGAGAATACATTTGTTTGCTCCTATGGGACAGAGAGAGAGAGAGAGAGAACAGAAGAGACGCAAGTAATTTATCGTCTGAGCAGCAAGGAAAGGTTATCCTGAGGTGGCAAAAAATATAATGTGCCATAAACCCAATGTCTCTGTTGAGTCCATGGTTTTTAGTGCCCAGTAGAGTTATGAATTTCAGTTCCAGAATTATCTTTTGAAGGTATTTTGTATGTTTCCCTTGAGCAGCAGGGCTCAGAGGTCAGAGATGAAATGGCTGTTCTGGATTAAAGCAAATGTGGCATAGCTATGCAAGCTAAAATTCAATAAGGCTCATATAGATATCCAACTTCAAGGTTCTCTTTAATTGCCAAGAGTGTTCACTCCCAGAAAAAACTAATGCCAAGACCCTGCTTAAGCTATTTTCAACTGTTAGAATAGTGTGAAATAACCTTAAATCAGTTTTAAATGATAGCTGAAAATTATTTAACTATGGTGGTAACAGGAAAAACTATACCTGATATTAAGTCCTTGCTTCTCTCTGCTCTGACAAAACTGAGACAAAAACTCAGGAAAAGTCTGGGCACAATGTTTTACCCAATATGACTTCAACGAACTTCTGAGTTTGTTTTAAAGGACTTTCAGAATCCTTGTTAACCTTAAGGTCAGGAAAGATGAGGAACATCTTAGTTTTGGAGAACATTTTCCCAGTGTTTTCAGAGGCATAACCATTTCAAACAATGCTGAAACAATAGTTTGAAAGCTCTAGGATTTCTTTACTGAAGTACCACAACCACTGGTTGTGCTCAGCAAGCATTTCAAGCTGAAGGCCTTCAAGAGATCTTTTTGGGTTTTTTTAGAGTATATTTCAGATGCTAAACTGCATCTCAGATACGCTATACTGTAGCTGTTTAGCCACTCATTGGGTGGTTATAGGGCACTTAAAATTGCCTGAATTATGCTATCATTCAATGGATGACATGATAGATAAATTAAGTGTTCTAAATCACATAAGTTGTCACACACATCTGTGTGCTTCAGAGTAACAGGTCTGCAAAAATTCTTATGAAAAGGGAAGAAAGAACAGCTTCTCCCCTGGTTAGGCTCCTTCAAGGAATGTGAATAAGAAACAAAATAGAAAAAGGAGGGTCCAGACAAATTGTTACACATTTACTATATATAAAATATCCCTGAAAGTTTATATAGGTGTATGAAAAAGGAAACAGAATAAACACCAGACATAGTGGAACTGTATAAACACAGATTACGTTAACAACAAGAAAACACTTAAATGACTGAGTCATTTAAGGTGGTTTAAGGGACTACAATGAAACTTCACAAGAGACTTAAACATCATGTCCAGAAATGTATATTTTCACAAAGCCCGAGAATCTTAATACTCAGTCTAAGATGAACAACTTAAGCACTTAAAAGCACTTAAAACTAAATCCTTTTGCTATTAGACTAAAAAGCTCCAACCCAAGCTTCCAAACAGCATGAGCTAATCCAAGTTTCTTTCAAGGTTTTATCTGAAATGTCAACCTTGCACTTCTAGAATATTTTTTACTTACCTTAGACTCAACAGATTTTTGGTCCTCACTATGGTAGTATTCAATTAACTTGGAACCAACTTAAATAGCTAGAATTGCAAATGACTAGGGGGTTTTTTTGTTTTTTTTAAAGTAGCTCAGAAATAATTCCTTCATGTTAACATCCTGGTAGTATGTTATATAGGAGCAAAAAAGACTTCTGCATTTGAGTTTTGGACATCCATTGTCACTGCAAACCCACTTGTTGTTTTAAGAAAACATCGTCTATCTACAAATTTTCTTCCTTTCTGTGAAAAACAACAGATACTTCAATTAACACCAAAACAGAACTTCAAGAAGACTAAAGCAATATATTCCCCCACAGTTACCAAACAAAATATCTGGAGCAGCTCTTAAAATATTTATTTATCTTATTTTATTCCACCACCGAGGTGAAAAGCATCCATCATTCCATGCAGTTCTGTGTACATGCCCAGTCCCTGGAAGCACTCAAGGTCAGGTTGGACAGGGCTCTTGAGCAACCTGATCTAGTTCAAGATGTCCTTGCCTATTGTAGGGGTGTTGGATGATCTTTAAAGGTCCCTTCCAACCCAAACTATTCCATGATTCTGTGAGTTCCAGAACACAGTGGCTTTGTGACATTGTAAAAACTGCGTTAAACTTCTTAATTTATAGGGAAGCCTCTACATCATTAAAAAAAAAAAAAAATTCATTTTGAGAAATTTTAAACTGATGTAAATCAGAAAGTGTAAATTGTCATAAAAAAAAAAAAAAAAAAAAAAAGGAGAGAAAAAAGAGTAAATTTGTAATGTAAGCAGTATGAGGAGTGTTATTTCATTGGACATTTGATGTTCTTTTTTACATCTAATGAGCAAGGCAACAATGTTGCCCCGAGGCTAATAAAGAATCTGTTCTAACAGGTTGCTGAATACCAAAGGTATTTAAACATTGCACTAGCAGCAAAACTTGTATCTGGTCTGATTGATAAACAGAGATGGCATTTACAGAACACTTGAAAATGTGATTGTGAAGACTCAGAAAGGTGAAGATCATCCTGAATATCAACTCATGATATTAGGTGATTACTTCGTGCATAAACTGTATAATTTGTCATTAATTTAGAAAATAACTAAAAAATCCAGAATGTGACTAATAAAATATGGATGCGAACTCGCTCTTTCCATACAAAATGCAAGGGGAAAAAATGCTTTAAAGGTAACCTGCTTCTTCTTTACAAATTATTGTGAAGCAGAATTAGTAGCTTAGAGTGTTAGGCTGTCTGATACCCAATAGTAAGTGGTTTGCCAATCCTGTCTTCCCCAACAATTTTACCATTATTGTTAAGAGAAGGGCCCAAAATTACAGAAAATTAAAACTGATATGCAATTTTTTTAGCATCTATTTGATTTGTTGGAGCAAAGTAATCTTTTCTATGAACTTTACTATCAGTAGTAAGAAAATTCCAACTGGAGAAGTATTGCTTTCTTGTAACAATAATTTAAAAAGGAAACTTTTAGGTTTTTAATAGATTCATTAAAACAGATTATTTCCCTGAGAACTATTTTATGCAATCACAAAGGATAACCAAATCTGAATCTTTCCTAAGGTCAAGAATAGTTGGAAATACTTCAAAATCACCTTTAGCTCAACAGTGATTGCTACAGCCAATTAAGCAGTGGAACTGATGGACTCTGAAAATTCCATATGCTGCCCTCTGCTGAAAAGATGATCATTATGACTTGAGGTCTTAAGGCTGGGCAGTCTGACAGAAGGCAAATATAAGTGGAGGATCCTGTGATTTTAGGGATGTGGATAATTCCTTTGGGAAGAAAGGAAGATAAATGCTCACCTGGGCAAAGAAAAATTTCACAGAACATATGGTGAATATGTATAAATTCTCTTGACAAGAACATGAAGTCAGCAAATTGATCATTAGAAACATAACTATTGATTACTACATTGATTATATTTATAAATGCCTTTAAAATTACTACCTGTCAAGTAATTATCAAGTAAACATTATACTATAGCGAGGAGAGTCTTTCAGAGTGAAAAAATATTTTTTACCCTGTCCATACAATGTTCATTGATTGATGTACATAAATGTAGATGTGTGTAATTTAGCAATAATGCTGCTGTTAAATAAATAATAAAATGTTTACAATATTTTTGGAATCCTTATGATTCCTTCCCTAGACTCTTACGTGAAAAAAAAAAAAAAAAAATAAGTGGGGGGAGGAGACACACTAAAAAACCCAAAGAAGATACACTGGGCATTTTTCTAATGCTTCCAATATCGTAGCCCAAACAACAGGTTCACAAAAGGGAACAAGCATTAAAGAAACAGGCAGACTGTGCATTAAATCAAATAAAACTATGTTTCATAAAGCAATAGTCTATGCTACGGTATAATTGAACTTCTCAACTAATAGTCCAAGTTTATGGTTTTAACTGAAAGAAAAGATAAGAGAAAGATACCTAAGTGTAATTACTTTAGTTATATTTTCTTCTAAGTAACTCAGTCACTCTTCCCTCTAAGATAATGCAGTATTCCTGCACTACAGTACCATATAGCAACAACAACACAATTAAATGGTATCTCAGTGACAGTTCAATCACATTTCTACTTTTATCTTCAGAAGAGTATGTACGACCTAGAATAACATTAAATTAAGCCTGAAGTACTGTCATAGACCATACTTCACAGGATTTCATAAAAACAGTTGCCCATTTAGCCAAGATTTCCCCTGTTAGTCCACTTTGTTGTTCTGACTGTATATAGACATGAACTTTTCTTCTGAATATTGTCATCTTGCTGGCACCATACATACTCCACTATATAGCACTTAATATATAATATACACTAGCAATTCACATGCATGTCATTGTTCCCTGGGACAACTACCACAGAAGAATGAATGCATTGCATTTTGAAGCAAAGTAACTGAGTATACAATGTAAAAATTTCCTTTTAAATGATACACTTGATGCCTGTTTCCCATAGATGAAAGGTACTAACTGGTGTTCACTAACAGCTTCATAGTATGTGATTTCACCCTATGGCTACCTTCATATGTCCAGCAGTACACAAAGTTTTAGATTTCTATTAATGTTCTTTGTTAAAATGTTGTCATTTTCTATAACATTTTGATAATCAGAAATATTGTTTTCTTTTAATGTATAATACTTTAAGAGGATTCCACTAGATGACAATTATGGGAACAAATGTGGATTGATTACTAGCAGACCTGTTTGGAATACTGTCATGTTTGATCACCCTTACTGATACAGATTTGGTCTGAAAAATGTTAATTTATATAATCAGGAACTTTTACTTACATTATCAAGGAATTATACTTTTATATTAACCTAGAATCCAAGTTATTTTTGTTAAAAAATTTAATGGTGCATATAAATGTGAGCTTGATGGGGATGAGCATCATTGTAAATCATGCAACAGCAGGGACTACATAAAATATTCTAGATATTGCTCTGTTACTCATTACTATAAATATCTCAGTAGAGGGACAGAAATGAAAAGAGGGGAAAGAAGATGGGTTTGAACCATTTTTGTGCCCTATATCTGATGGCTCCTACAAAATTTCCAGTATTCATTAGAATATCTGCATGACTACCTGCATTTATAGACTGCTTCAGACTGCTCCTCTGCTAGGTGAAGCAGAGAATAACAAGGGAGCCCCCATCTCTTTCAGCTATGCTGAGGTATAGGGGACCAAGGGATAAGCACTCATTCATCCCAGAAATCTTTATACTAGGTGAGCTCTCTTTAATCAAAGAACTGGAATGGGATTATCGATCAGAGATTTTATATAGCTAAAATAATCACAGTTCAGGCACTTTTTTGGAACAACATTTGCTTAAAATATAAATATTTCTATAGTTCAAAACTCAGTAGGAGGGCTCTGCAGAGGGACCTGGACAGACTGGAGAGTTGGGCTGATTTCAACGGGATGAGGTTCAACACGGCCAAGTGCCGGGTCCTGCACTTTGGCCTCAACAACCCCATGGGGAGTTCCAGGCTGGGGACAGAGTGGCTGGAGAGCAGCCAGACAGAGAGGGACCTGGGAGTCTGGATTGACAGGAAGCTGAACATGAGCCAGCAGTGTGCCCAGATGGCCAAGAAGGCCAATGGCATCCTGGCCTGTATCAGGAACAGCGTGGCCAGCAGGTCCAGGGAAGGGATTCTGCCCCTGTACTCAGCACTGGTGAGGCCACACCTCGAGTACTGTGTCCAGTTCTGGGCCCCTCAGTTCAGGAAGGAGATTGAGGTGCTGGAGCAGGTCCAAAGGAGGGCAACCAGGCTGGTGAAGGGGCTCGAGCACAGATCCTATGAGGAGAGGCTGAGGGAGCTGGGGCTGTTCAGCCTGGAGAAGAGGAGGCTCAGGGGAGACCTCATCACTCTCTACAACTCCCTGAAAGGAGGTTGTAGCCAGGGGGGGGTTGGTCTCTTTTCCCAGGCAGCCATCAGCAAGACAAGAGGGCATGGTCTTAAGTTGTGCCAGGGGAGGTTTAGGTTGGATATTAGAAAGAATTTCTTTACGGAGGGGGTGATCAGACATTGGAATGGGCTGCCCCGTGAAGTAGTGGATTCTCCGTCCCTGGAGATATTTAAAAAGAGACTGGATGTGGCACTCAGTGCCATGGTCTGGTAACTACAGCGGTAGTGGATCAAGGGTTGGGACTTGATGATCTCTGAAGTCCCTTCCAACCCAGCCAATTCTATGATTCCATGTTTAGAATGGAGAAGCAGTTATTTGCCACAGAACATTATAATTTCATATATCAAAATTACCTTGATAAATTAAGAGAACACTAGTGGGTTTTCATATCAAACACTTTTATCCAGCAATCTATAAGTTATTCTGCCTTCCTGTACCTTTGAATTACAATGCTGTGGTACTTAATGAACATCCACTGTTCTTTCACAGGAAACTCCTGATTCATTTAAAGCTCAGGATGAATCCACTCTGATAGGAAACTACAATTGTAAGTAAAATTTTTATTTCATTTGCTGCAACACCTGGAAGTCATATAATAAACATCTGCACAACTGAAGATATCATGATCAAAACAAGTGATAGCCTCCCTGGAAAACCTGGATTATTTCCTCCAGATGAATGCCTTAGTAACACTGATACAGTACTGAAACCAACATTTTCTGAAGCATCATTAAATTTGTCCCCACATATCCTGTCCCAACTTATGTCTAGACATCTTTTGCAGAAATGCTGATAGCACAGCTGCAAATGTAAACCATAGTTCTGCTTTCAACATACAGAAGTTAATATACAGCGATGTTAAGTGCTTTGAAAAACTAGTTTCTAAATTCTTTCAATTTGCATGTCCTGAATTATTTTATATGGATAACACCACTCTCTTTCCTCCCTCATTTCTTTAGAAGACTGTAAAAATAAAGTAATTAACATTATGAAGACTCACTAAGTGGCATGAAAATGCAGCAATTCGGTGTTCAGAGCAAAAATGAGCAACTAAGAAGGTAGAAGGTTACATCTTAAATAGCAGGCCAACAAAGTTGAAATATAGTTGTAACTGAGGCCTGTATTTAATGTGTACAAATCTAATCTAAATTGCACATATTGTCATCTGAGAATAAGCACTGGAATTTGCTTAACTGTCAGGGAGTGTAGAGTTCAAGAGAGTCTGGTCAAGGGAAAATGCAGCAGGTGGACAGGAAAAGGAGTTTGGAAAGTCCATTCTGACAGAGGAGAAGGATGTGGAGAAATCTAAGACTAGCTGGGCAAACACCAGAATGAAGAAACAAAAAGGAGGACTGAGATAAACATTCATCCTATTTAAGTACCTTGATGAGATTAAAAGGCCTCTGCTACATGGAGGGTAGGAAGAGAAATTTTCTTGAGAGGTCAGAAAAAATTGAGATTGGACATGATTATTGAATTGAGACTGAGAACTGGTCTTTGGGACATGTTTTTGGAGTAAGAACTGGAGTAATTACACAGGAAATCTGAAAGAGTGTTTGCAAAGCAGTAAGGAGATAGGACTAAGACAAGAAGCTTGCATGTATCAGGCTGTTAGGTCCATGGGTCATGTCAAGAAACAAGCGCTGATGGGAAGCTGCAGGAGTGAGTGAGGGATATAAAAAGTTTGAATGACAGTGGGACAAAGAAACATGGACAAGGTGATATAGGTGGAACAGGAAATGCCAGAGAAACAGAGATGGACTGAGCAGCAAGTCCATGCCACACTGATCCATTTTCCTCCAAAACCTGAAACTGAAAACAATTGTTTTGTCCACTACTGTCCATAAGTATCTGCGAAGCTCTGCTGGAAAGTATATTCCTCTCTTACATTCATCTGTGGAGTGAATGCATAGGAAATTGAAATGTATCACTCTCCTCTCTCAGTTTCACCTCAGCCTAAAACCAACTTCCAAAACCAGTCTTTTTTGCAATTACTTTCAGTTTCATCCTCTAATATCTGCTCACTCTCGCTCTTTCTCTTTTAATCCTCAGTCTCAGCAGACACTTTGTTTTCAATCGCAAACCTACCCAAGCACTATAAGCTAGGCTGGGGCTAGCAACTACCCAAGTGTAAGGAATAGCATTTCAACTCACAGTTCCAATTCCCCATTGCTATTTTAACTCTGAACTGCACCAAGAAGGAAATTTGTTATGAGTTTGGAGCATGTTCAGTAGCTCAGTAGGAAGGGCACAGGTGCTACCGGTGATGAGACAACTGAATGTATGGGGTTCATGCACCAACTTGTTAGAGGCAGGAGATGTAAAGGGGGGAAGTATATTCAGTTGCCATCTGTTACAATGACAAACTATGAGAGGAACAAGCATGCTTAGTGCTGACAGAGTATTAGCAATTAAGTTCCAGGAAGTCACTGCTTACTATACATACACTTAGCACACAAATCTGTTTTTCAAAGACTGATAACCATTGAAGGAAGATAATGGGGTAGGAAGAACCAAATGTGAAAGCTTTGGGTAAAGAACTTTTCACCTGGGCAACCATGTCATACTCCTGATGCAGAAGTTAGTCCCATGTCAAAGCACATGGGCAAAAAAGTCTTTAAATGGAAAATAGCATCACCTTTTTTTTCTTTTTTTTTAATTTGTTCTTCTCCATTCTCTGAAATGACTGGGGTTCTTTACCTGAAATGACCATAATAAGCTAGCTGAGGGAGACACCAAAGTAAAATTCTGCTTTGAATTCTCAAACTTAGACAAGCTTTAAACAACTGAAAATAACGCCTTGACAAAATCACAGAATGCCAGGGGTTGGAAGGGCCCTCTGAAGATTGTCGAGTCCAACTCCCCCTCCAGAGCAGGACCAAAACCAGGGCAGGTCACTCAGAAATGCATTCAGACAGGTCTTGAAAGTCTCCAGAGAAGAAAACTCCCCAATTTCTCTGAGGACCATGTTCCAGGGCTCTGTAACCCTCACAGTAAAGAAATTCTTCCCCATGTTGAGGTGGAATTTCCTGTGTTCTATCTTGAATCCATTGCCCTTCATCCTGTCACAGGGCACAGGTGAGAAGAGGTTGTCCCTTCCTTCTTGACACCCAGACCTCATATATTAGATTATTAGATTGGATTAATTAGATCTAAAAAAAACATTAATAAGATCCCCTCTCAGTCTTCTCTCCAGACTAAAAAGCCCCAGGCCTCTCAGCCTTTATTCATAAGGCAGGTGTTCAAGTCCCTTAATCATCTTTGTAGTCCTTCATTGAAAATCAGGTAAATCCCTGTCCCTCTTGAACTGGGGAGCCCAGAACTGGATGCAATACTCCAGGTGAGGTCTCACTAGGGCAGAGTAGAGGGGGAAGAGAACCTCCCTCGATCTGCTGGACACTCCCTTCCCAATGCACCCCAGGATACCATTGGTCTTCTTGGCCCCAAGGGCACATTGCTGTCCCATGGATAACTTGCTGTCCACCAAGACTCCAAGGTCCTTCTCCATGGGGCTGGCCCTTAACACTACTGTTTCTATAACCACACCTGTCACATCCTTTCTTGGGAAATATTATTCTTTACAAGATCAAACTATTTCTGATTGGCATACACTTCTGTACTTTAGAAAGGTAACATTTTCACAGATATTGTAGGCAATTCCAGCAAGAAATGCAGGCAGGCCCAGTAAGTCAGTGGGTACCAGCAAACCACTTTGCAAGCTTTCAAGTACAACTTAGATGCAAAGAATGCAAATTCTTCACCTACACTCATTCAGAAAAATGTAACTTGTCCTCCCTCCAATATATAATTTTCCACAACATATATAATAACTTTACTTTAAACATCATCTATTTTCTAACTTCAGTGCCTGTCTGTATAATTGGCATAAGGGAACTTCTCATAGATAACATATTTGTACTTCAAAATAAGCTTAAAAGTCATTAAATCATAATCTGAACATTATTTAGGGTCTTCCTTTTAAAAAATGCTTAAATACTCACTGTTCACCAAGAGAAAGAACACAAATGTCAGATACCATTTTTAAGAAATAGGAAATTCTATTTTTCTAATAGTAATCAGAGAAATTGAAAAATAACTTGCATTATACTTGTCTCAGTGGCCAAAAGAGAGGGGAGATCTCTGAGGTCAAAGTCGTTCTTTGCCCTAGTTAAGACAAGGAATAAAATAAGACATTCTGAAGTACACTGCTGAAGTCATGCTTCTACTCAGCTTTACATGAAACACTCATGCTGGTAGACAGCAAAATCCCTCTCTGTCCATGTGGTGGAACTATTCTTATAGAGAGAATGGAAAGTAAATTTGTTGTTCCAAAGACATAGAAATAAGGAGAGTTAAGATCTCCCACATCTGGGCAGAGTGCTCTAAGCACTGAACTCTCACACAGAATGGATATGGCAAAAAAATTATTGTTTACATCATTACACTAGTCTTTGCCCTTCTTGCTCATTTTTCATGAAGGATTGACCAATGTTAGAAATCAGAAAAAAATTATTTACTTGAACAGGTTGCTCAGAGAAGCTGTGGATGCCCCATCCCTGGAAATGCTCAAGGCCAGGTTGGATGAGACTGAGCAACATGGTCAAATGGGAGGTGTCCTTGCCCATGCAGGGGGTTGAATTAGATGATCTTTAATGTTCCTCCCAACCCAAACCATTCTGTGATTCTATGACTCCCAAACTGTGATTTGCTTTAATAAAACTGAAGGCAGAGACCCAAGACTGCATTTAAACAAACCAAAAATGCAGTCTTAGTTCCCTGCTTTTTGAAAACTTCTCCCAGAATTAGTGTCCTAAAAAGGACTTAGCCCCAAGGAAGAATACAACAATGCCCTCAGCAAGAGTTACTGTATGTCTGATCTAATGTCACCAGAGGTGACAATAGAGCTGTAAACTACAAATACCTAAAAGCTTACAATACAAGCTGTCAGGCAAAGAACTCCCTGTGGTTTTAGACCATCTGGATAGCTCCAAACTTTTCTTAATCTCAGTCAGGAAAAAAAAAAAAAGAAAACAAAAAGAATGTGAACATGGATGTATCAACAGTGGAATCTTAAGTAGGAAAAGAGAAACTACTTAGCATTACCTACATAAATATTCAAATAATGCATCCAATTTCTGCATCCACAAATCAAAAATAATGTTGGTAAGTAGCTAAGTATTCACAATGTAACCATGTAAGACCTTCAAAAACATGACCTGAAGTGTGAGAATTAAGAAATTTTCTCTCTTTAGTAAACTGGGTAACTAGTTAGCAGTCTATAAATACATACATAGGAAGATAAATTTCACTTCAGCCTTACAGACAGAGGCATAACAAGACCCAGGGGCTAGAAACCAAAGACAGATAAACTTAGTATTAACAATATAATTAACAATGAGGAGTACCACATTGAAAATTGTGGTAGATGCTCCCATCCTTGAAGCAGCCTTTTTAAAAAGCAAGGTAGTGTTTTATCTTTAGAAAGACATGACCTAATTCAAATGGGAAGAAAGCAAGACAGCCATGAGGTCTCTGTTGTACAGTATGCCAGGCTAGATGATCACAGTACTCCCTTCTGGCTTTTTAATCCATGTAACTGTGTACATTTCCATTTCAATGAAACTGCATCTTTCAATGAGCATGTTTTAAAGGAACAGCTTTCCAGTGAGCTCTAGTTATGCCTTGAAGGCATAGCACTGTTTTGGGGGAGGCTTGTGAAAAACTTCTGGGTAGCACAATATGGTGTTACTCTGAATGGGGAAAGCATTCAGTCCTTTCTGAGCCAAAGCTGGGACCAAGTACAGTATACAGTACAATCTGCTTTTTTAGACATATTAATTTGAAAATTAACTCCTTGCAGCATCAAGCTGAATCAGTTTATACACTCGGTTCCATCATCATTTCACAAACCGGACACTGGCTTGGCATAACCTAGTTTAAACTTGGGTTTGTTTACCAGATATTTTTTAAATCACTACAGATAAGGGAGTCTAATGTAAAAGTGTTAGCATTGGAACACGTTTGGATCAGGATTTCTGATTTAGTTTCCTCAGTAAGGAAGAAGTCCAACTACTTGAAGACCTGAACCAACAAAAGGCAGATACCATTGGACAATTCACATAAAATATTTTTTATTGCACCAAGACAAATCACTAGGTTAGACACAGACTTTAGAGACCCTCTGCCTATGGCAATCTAACAAGTCCATTATGCTCTATATGTGTTAAACCATTGCTCTTTAATATTTGAGAGAAAATAAAATATTTTTTAAAAAGGAGTACAGAGTGTTACTTATTCATGTCTATTTCATTTCCTTGCAGTAGTTTCCATTTCATTAATATCTTCCTGTGATTTTTATTATCTCATTTCAGATGTGTAAGGAGTCAGTCAAAAAAAGAAAAAAAAAAAAAAAAAGTCTGCTGATACACAGAAGTAAAACTGTAGATCCTTTCCATGAAATTAATTTTTCTGCAATATAATAAAATGGACAGACCTTCAAGTTCAATGACACATCAGCTTAAATGCATGCTACCCAGGAACACGGGGTAAAAAGACTTAAAACACAAGCAGATCTTAAAGGTGGAGAGGACAGTCAGAGTAGCATACTACCTTTTGAAAAGATCTCATTATTTTGTGATTTAATCTCTGTCTGAAAATTGTATGTGTGTGTGCACTATAATCACATTTAACCTTGAGAAAATCCTGCATCTGGTACATGTTTTCAGCAGGGAGCCCTTATACTAGTAAATTTGAAAACCAGATCTGACTTTATACTTACTGTGATGCCAACAGCAGCTCATGTAATAATTTGTCTGCTTTTAGCTTAGAGTTTGTGAGTGACTTCTGATACCAGCTGCCTGCTGTTGTCTTTTTGTTAATATTTTTCGTCATCATGTCTGTAGAGGTCACAGTGACAGAAAGGGCAAATTGTACAGAAAACATCTGTAGTCATTACTAAAGAGCTTGAAAATTATTCTATTTCTTTTCCATTGTTTCATGCACAATGTTACCTTTCACAGTCTGACCTCAAATGTGTAACAATACCTGATCAGAGCATAAGAATAGCAACAAGCACATGTTTCTCCATAATTGCTGTTTGTCAGTCATTTCTTCAGTATTAACAACATTTCAGACAACTCAAGGTCAACTATATCTTATGCTAAGGGACAAAGCCCTTCTTACCAAAAGAAATGGGCAAGCCAACAAACTCCATTGCCAGCTTCCAGATGAGTTCTTGATACCGGCTCAGTTTTCTGCCCATGACTAAGGAAAATAATGCCACTGAGAATATTCTGTCAGTACAAAATGGCAGTCATGTCAACTGAAAATATCACTAGTACTAATTTCCCATTTTATATGTGCACAAACAACTCTGTATTTGCACAGTATTTTAATACGCAGAGTTAAACTAGTGGCCTAAGATGACTTTGCCTATAAACCTGACCTTCATAGTGTTCTAGAGGATGTTCATATGAAGAAAATTCTCTATCAGTTTCTAGAGTGGATTAAAATGTATAAAATTCCATGAAGTATATCACCAGTTTTCCACCCTCAATCCTACTAAATTCAGAATTGAAACTGATGAGAAATATTAAGCTAAAAATAGATTTAAATAAACTGGCATTACAGATCTGGTGTGAGACCTTTACTAGGCACACAAGGATTGAAGAATGTAGATAAGTATTGCCTTAGTAGTGGTTCATCAGAAGGCCAGTTGTATCCTGGGCTGCGTCAAAAGAAGGGTGGCCAGCAGACCAAGTGAGGTGATTCTGTCACTTTGCTCTGGCAAGACCTCACCTGGTGTACTGCATCCAGCTCTGGAGCCCTCAATACAGAAAGGTCATGGATCTGATGGAATCGGTCCAGAAGGGGGCCCTGAAAATGATCGGAGGGCTGGAACATCTCTCCTATGAAGACAGTCTGGGGGAGCTGGGGTTGTTCAGCCTGGAGAAAAGAAGGCTCTGGGGAGACCTAATAGTGACCTTCCAGTAGCTGAGGAGAGCCTACAGAAAGGCTGGAGAGGAACCGTTTGCAAGAGTCTGTAGTGACAGGCTGAGGGGAAATGGTTTCAAATCAGAGAAAAGCACATTTACAGTGGATGATAGGAAAAAGGTCTAAATCATAAGGGTGGGAGAAAAATGGAACAGGTTGCCCACGGAGGTAGTTGGGGCCTCATCCCTGGAAATACTTAAGGTGAGGCTTGACAAGGCTTTGCACAACCTGATCTAGCTGAGGGTGTCCCAGCTTACTGCAGGGAGGTTGGACTAAATGACCTTTAGAAAATCCTTCCAGACCAAATTATTCTATGATTCTATTCTATCCTATTCTATTTAATCTTATTCTATTTTTCTGTTCTGCTCTGCTCTATTCTATTCTATTCTATGTGAAACAAACAGAATCAGGAGGAAAAGAACCAGATTTTTGCAAAGAAAGTAGCTAGATATCACCAGCAACAGACAGTCCTAATATGGTTGAGGGATGTCAATATTAATTTTTTTTTTTTTTGCCATTTTCAGTAAGTGCTGGATAAAACTGTAGGTATTAAAGTATTCTATACTATATTCTATTCTATGCTTTGATATCTCTTATACTAAAGGATTTTATTCGTTCTTCATAATTAGGCATGTTTTAACAGAAAATAATTTTTATAGGAAAAACTATAACAAACCCATGAAATATCTATCAATTCATGTTAGAAAGGCATGTAAGTAGAATATAGCTTTGTTCAGAGACAGAAATGCCATTTTAAAAAATCTTCAGATTGTTTTTCCTGAGAAAAATAGTTTCAAATCATGTACTGAACTACCCATCGTTTCTTTTGGGTAGTAAAGGACAAGATTAATGTATTCCAATCTTTCGATGGAAGATTTTTAAAGAAAGATTTAGAATGGTCTAATGTCATGAGGCAGTTGGCAAGAACACCAATTGACCTTATGTACCAATTATTTCATCTCTTTTGGCACCAAAATTGTTTTTCTTCAGATCTACAAGAAGACCTCTGTCCCACACAAAGCAGTCCTTGACATTAAGGGAAGAAATTCTGGTGGCAGCAGATTTAAGGGCATCAAAAATGGCAGATCCAACATCATCAGTCTCATGAAAACAGTAGACTATGCTGGTGGACTTTTCCCACAAACTTTTTTTTAATAGCCACCCACTGTTACACACAAAAATTGAGCAATGTTACCACTCTGTTGCCAAATGCTATGCAGACTGATACATTTTAAAACTAGTAAAAATGTCTCCTTTTTTTCCTAGCTAAGGAATGATCAGTAGTGAAGATGCATTTCTCGACAGGAAGATAACTAATGAAATCTGACACCATGCTAAACATGCTATTATACATATCTATGAATTTTCACAGAGATTCCTTAAGTGATAAGTGCAACAAGCTCTACTCAGTCTGAGTTCCAGGTTTTAAATTATAATGTGTATTAACTAATATTGTTTGGACTCCATATAACAGGTCTTAAGTCTTATGATAATACTTCAGTCAGTAATTAATAGCCAGATTACCTGCCTCAGTCTCTTCCATGTATACTATTAAAAAAAAAAAAAAAAAAAAAAAAAAAAAAGACATTCTGTGGGGAAATGCAGATGTCAAGGTATAATAATGTAGCACAATAAATATGTAACACATAAAATATGTTTGTTATACGTACATATAAATTAATTTATGTGAAATGACAGTCTGCCTAACAGATTCCAATTGTCCAGAGCTGTTTGACCATGTAATCACTAAAGGTCTTTCTGTTGTATGGAAGGGAATCCAGACAAACACAAAATAGTAAGGATCAAAAAGATGACAAGACAAACAGGAGAGAAAAAAAAGATTTAGAGAGAACAAAGACTTAAACAATGTTACCTCTAAAATGTCTTCCTTGTATTAAATTTAATGCTTTTGAAGTTCTGTTTATCTACATAGTGCTCCGTGAAATGTATGCCTATAACTACATTTTTTTACTGTATCTCATCTTTCTGTCACTTTTTTGCTTGGATACCCAGTTCACTGCAAACACATGCTGAATTTTAGTGTGTATGCAATTCCAATAAAGTGATGAGGTGTTCACGATGAGGTGTCTAGTATACAGGTAGCTTTTACACATAGTCTCTTCTGAAGAAATCATTTCCCATTTTTACACAAATATCCCCTACAGTAAAGTAGTGATGCAGTGTAAGACATTCAGACACTTTCGTACATACATCCAGGATTTTAACAAACTAAACAATATCAGCACTATTTTTATATGGTACTAATAATGAGGTATAAAAATATATTTTCTCTAGAGGACAACTATTACACTTTAAAATAATTTCTTTCTCTAGTGGGAAAAGAAGTATTATCCTAGAGACTTGAGTTTGCTACATTTCTACTGAAACTTCTAGTACCAAATTCCTTCAGAAACAGTTAAAATAATTCTGCTATCATAGAGTAAGAGGAAATACTTGCTTAGCAAGTATTACGGGGTGTAAGTGCTACAAAGGGAACATAGATTTCTCTACACTGCCATTTACACCATCCCTCAGAAGTACATAGTACAAGTACCTGACAGCATATACAGAGCACTCAAGATTTTGAACAGGAAGATCAGACTAGCTTTGTGGCCCCAAAAGGGACATGATGGAGTCATGTCATGGTGTCTATTGCACTGGTAAGTGCTAATAAGAAGGTTAAAAGTCCTCTTAGTCTCTCTTGTAATTAGTTAAACACAGTAAGGATATAGCAGAATGCTTTCCTTAACTACTCCTTCACAATTACAGCATTAATCACAGCCCACCCAAAACTATAGAATTGGATTTTTCATCTCCAAGTGTTTTACATCTACAAATTTATTCTACAGCTAGACTAAGAGGCCCCAGGAGAGATGTGTAAATCATCAATAAAACATCTTGGTGCTCTTATTGTCTTGTATGTCAGACGGGCACCAACAAAGTGCACAATGAATTAAGTACTCATGCTTTTTATTCATTATATAATATTTAATTATGATGCATTTAAAATATGTACAGTTGTATACACATTATTTAAATAGATTGCTTTTTTTTTATTTTTAAGGTATTAGATAATTCTTAGTCTGTTTTGACGATATGGGAATGCTACAGAAGTAACAAAGAATTTAACCCAACCGTGGTGATTTCACAAACAAAGCTACATTGACTTATGGCAGTGATTAAATATTCTTGTTTTAATGGAAAATATGTATTGAAACTAAACTGCATACTTATTTTTTTATAAAATAAATCTGACAAGAAGTATGAAGCAGATTTATTGCTTCTATGAGAGCCTTTTCAAAATGGAGAACTCAATTGTCTCAGCAATGCTAAACTAAGATGGTAAATAGACAGTAAATATACCTTGGAACAGATTGCAAAAAACAATGTGACACTTGAGCTAGTTTTCCTCTGCTTATTTACTCCAAAGAAAACCATTAAAGATATTTCTTCTATAATCTAAACAATATTACTTCACTACAAAAGAAAAGTTACATAGGCCTTTATTCCCAGTGCTTGTTACGCAAAATTATTTAGAAATATATAATCAAAAGTAGTTAAATGGAACGTGCATTAGATTAGCTTTAGCTGAATTTTCAGAATCACAGACTTGCTTAGTGGATGAGGAAAAGGCCTTGGGCATTGTCTACTTGGACTTTACTAAAGTCTTTGGCACCATTTCTCACAGCATTCTCCTGAAGAAACTGGCTTCTCATGGCTTGGATGGGTGTACACTTCACTGGGTGAAAAACTGCTTGGCTGTCTGGGCCCAGGGAGTGGTGAATGGATTCAAATCCAGTTGGTGGCCAGTCACAAGTGGCGTTTCCCACGGCTCAGTACTGGGGACAGTTCTCTTTAATATCTTTCAAGTGATCTGGACAAGGGAATTGAGTACACCCTCAATCAGTTTGCAGAGAACAACAAGTTGGGTCTCCCTGGACCCAGAAATTCTGCCAATTTTAAATCCACCTCACTGTCTGCTTGGCCAGCCCATACTTTGACAGCTTCTCTATCAAGATCCTATGGAAGACTTACTGAAGTCTAGGTAGACAATGTCCACCACTCTCCTCTCACCTACTAAGTTAGTAATTTCATCATAGAAGGTTAGCAAGTTGGTCAAGTATGACTTCTCCTTATGTCTGATCACCTTGTCCTTCACGTACCTGGAAATTATTTTCAGGACTTGCTATTCCATCAGTTTCCCAGGGACTGAGGTTAAGGACTACTGGTCTGTAGGTCCCTAGGCCTTTCTTCCTGGCCTCCTTGAAGATAGGTGTTTGCTCTCCTACAGTCATAGAATCATTGAATGTCAGGGGTTGGAAAGGACCTCTAGAGATCATCTGCTTTGGAATTGCTCTCCTCTGGTGTTACTTTCTCCCACCTCCGCCTCCCTGCCCTGCTCTTAATCCCCAGGTGTTTCCCCTTGTTGAATATGTTAACCACAGAGGCAAACATCTTTTGTGTCCCTGCTGGCCTGAGGAAGGGCCAGGCATTTTGGAGCAGGGAGGGATATTCAGAAGCTACTCACATGAGCTACCCCTGGGGGACCCCTTCCCTGCTACTGGCAACAGCACCACATCAACCCAGAACAGGTATCCAGGGACTTGTGTATGTCCAGTTTGCCTGACCTGATCCTCTTGCACCAAGGATACATTTTCCTTTCTCCAGACTTTACCCCTCTTGCCTCTGGGGCCTGTCATTTCTCAAGGCTGGTCTTGCTAGAAAAAGAAGACATTTGGTACCTGTGTGTTTCCCATGTTCTCTGTCACCAGGACCCCTGACCCATTCACCAGTGGGTCCACACTTTCCCTAGATTTCCTTTTGCTACCTATGTACTTGTAGAATATCTTCTTGCTGCCTTTGGTATCCCTTCCCAGATTCAGTTCCAGGTGGGACGTGGCTTTCCAAACTGTGTTTCTGTATGATCAGACAGTGCCTCTATATCCCTCTCATGTTACCTGTCCCTGCTTTCATCTTTTGTATACTTTCTTTATGCCTGAGTTTTCCCAGGAGCAATTTGCTCATCCAAGCAAGTCTCGTGGTGTTTTTGCCAGGAAGTTTTCTGCCAAAGACGTTAAACATCCTGCTGGCAAAGATACTGTTGCCCTACTGATGGAGGTGGGTTCCCCTCTCTTCCAAGCAGATCCTGATCCTCAAGCAGGGACCCACATTCTTAGAAACCAAACCCCTGTTGCCATCAACAGCTCCACAACCAAGTGTTGACATGCAGTATCCTTAAACCCCTTCCCTGCAAGACTGAGGAAAACACCTAGGGTCCCATTTCCCTATCACCTCAAGAGTTTTGCAGTCAGTTTTGATACTCTCCAGGTTGCCCCTGGCAGTACCATTGATGCCCAAATAGAAGAACAGCAGGAGGTAACAGTTGTAGGTCTGGACAAGCTTTGGCAGTCTCTCCACAATGTTATAGATCCAGATCCCAGGCAAGTGAAAAACATCTCTAGACAACAGAGTTGCAGATGGTTGTCTTCAACTCCCACTGCATGGAGTCACCTAAAATTATCACTCACCACGTCCTCCTGGTGATCTTGCATAGCTCAGTCAGCTGGCCCAGATGCTTTGCTTGAAAGCACATCTGGCTCTTCCTCAGCTTCCAGAAATTTCATTTTTCTCCAGCCAATGTCTGAGTGTTGGGGATTTTTTTCTGGGTATTCAGTGTGCTACCACATTCCTAACTCCGGAATTACTACATCTAACTTTCCAGATGCTGATTAGTACTCAGCCCTGCATTTTTCTTTCAGAGAAACTACATCATAGAATATGTACATGGAATATATCTAATTTTTTAACATTACTGATTAATGAGGAGTTATTAGGACACTTTCTGCATTATGCTGACACTTTGAATTACATTTATTATGATTTATAATCTTTATGAAAAGGCTCATATTACCAGACAGGCATTCATTATGAGGGTATGAGAGTAACTGAAATAAAGAAAATACTTTTTGTATACCAAACATCACAAACTTTGTTTTGTACACTGAGTATTCTAAAGAATTAATGTTTGATATATGACCCAATTAGACAAAATGTACTATTCTATTCACTTTATAATAAATATATTTTAGTCAAAGTGCCCTTGAAAGCAACTATACACATCTTGAGTGTTCCTTCCTATGTACTTTCTAATACTTGCCAATGAAATTAGTCTTTATTGATTTCCTAGCTCACTAACAAAAATGTGAAAACAGATTAATGAAAACAGTACCGACCTCAGTTTGTACTTTCTGTTCCTCTTTACATATTATGACAGCTTTATTCATAGGGTTGTTTTTTGTGCCTTTTTTTTTCTGTTTTATATATTCCAGTCTATTTAATGCAGTACTTAAGGCAAATCAGGAACTCTCTATACTTTTTTAGAAATATCTGCTGATGTTTGTCTTCTCTTAGTTCAATGCAAAGGTATATCACACAAAACTTGATCATACCCCACAGACCCATGTGGAACCATCCTCCAAATTTTAGGTTTCTTCATCACATATGCATCTCATGTCTCAGTAGGCAATAGCAAGTGTAATCTGTATGTCAGACATCTCCCCCTGAGCTGGACAGAAAAATGAATAGTGATTTCTAGAAGCAGCATGGCTATAGGGATACTAAACTTTTTCAGGCTTCCCTTGATGTGCAATATCAAAGACATTTTTAAATAAAGAAGTCCTGCTATTGATTAAAATTATAAAGTAATAGAAATAGACCGAATTCATTGCTTTTGTACATAAAGATCTCTGTATTTTGTGATATACCAACTGTAGGTCTCAAATTCCTTCACTTGGTACGAATTCTATTTTTTAATTGCACAGCTACAGAAAACAAAGCAAACAAATTCCTCTTCATATTCTTTTTTCCCTTATTTTAAGTTCTAAGAAAATCTGTCATTTGGTCCACAGTTACACAGTTTTGTTAAGGCACAATTTTGTAAATTTTAAAGATATAAATAAAATAGTGAAGGAAGCTTAGCAAATCTTTCAGTATATTCCTTTTTCTTTTTTTTTTTTGTAGTTTTTTTAGCACAGAGTAACAGGTTTTGTTCTACACTTGTAGATTGGCTCTCTGACTTTTCTTTAATTAAGAGAATTCCCCATTGATCAAGAATCTCACGAGATTTATTTAGATTTTCTTGTACATCATTCATGATATTAAATAGAAGAGGAAGTATCTATAAAAATATTGAATTACTCAATTTTTATTGGAGTTATTAATTCATGCCACAATTAGCTTAGAGCGCTCACCTTAAAATTTTCTGGCAGCTGAGAATGGAAAAAGATGTACAGATAACAATAGGGAAAATATATGCCATTACAGTGTGAATTTTAAACCTGTCTTTGAAAATTATTCTCATTTTTGGTAAATGAACTCAACATAGGTAAAGGTAAGTGAAGAGTAATTAACAGACTGGACATATGTGAAAAGAGTCTTAGTTACTTAGTCACTCTTAGTTACTTAGTTAGGTCTTCTAGTTCCTCTGTTTACTTGTCACAACCAAAAATCAATCAAAAGCTAAACTAACTAGTCACAAAAATAAAAATAAAGCAGTAGTTTTCCTGGATTAAACCATGGCCAACTATTAAGAAGTGAATCCAGACTAAAACCCACCAAATTTTTCTGTGTTAACAAGAGGCATACTTTTATTATGATAGCATTATATTAAATCTCTCCATATTATTTAAAGAACAAATACAAATAAAGTTTTATAAATACACTTGCAAACTGTACTTCAGTTCACATTCTTTGAGACACCTATTCTGTTATTCATAAGTACATAGGATGAAATCTACCAGTGCATAAGGGGACAGCGTTCTTCTGTAAATACATTTTTTGGTGACTACAAGGTAAGTCTGACCACTCAGCTGCAACAACTGGCATATAAGGAGGGAGTTTCTAGCATAACAAAAAAATTAGGGACCGAAAAATTAAAAAAATTAAACAAAAACCCCCACATTAAGGATAAGTACTGGAGCTATGCCAGCCAGCGTATAAAAAACATCTGTAGCAGAGTATGCAGCAAAGAAGAATGATGCAACCTCACTGTCAGCAAACCTGAAACTCAGTTACACTAATTTAACAGATTTGAAGAAGTGTGTAAAGGAATGGAAATTAACATCTACCAAAGAGCTTCTAGGGAGAAAAAAAGCCTGTTGCATATGTTAAGCCAGTCAGCGGGCTCAAAATGTAATGACAAAAGAGATGAAACTCTAGTCATATTCCAAAGACTAGGACAAATGACAGTAGCAAAACCTTCTCATGCTATGCTGAAGAGAGGAACTTGATGGATAAGCAAAAAAAAAAAATAGCTAAACTCCTAAGATTGCTGGGAATTTGGACAAATCATTTAATACAGAGAAAATGGTGTATTAGTTATGACAGATTTCTCAGTCCCTTAAAACTTCAGATGTGAAAAGGAAAGCTTCAAACAGTCATCAATGCACTTCATAAAAAAATGCAGTTTCAATACTCAGTTTTCAGATGGCAATTGTCATGGGTATTACCCATCTTCCCTTCATGGATACCAATTTTTGGTTTTAGTATTTGCACAAAATACTGTAATTCTCACTCACTACCAGATAACAGACTACTGAATCTGTTACATACACGGAAAGCAATGTACCGGAGAAATATTTAGTGTTTAACTCATTTTCTCCTAGAAACTAAGGACCTGAAAATGAACAGCAACATATAATCAATATTTTTTTCCACAAGAAGAAGAATCTTGTGCTGAAATTCATAGGATCAAAAGGAAAAAAATAAACTTATTACTGTAGAACTATTCTTATGACAAGGAAAGGGAATAAACACACAAGCACATACTAAAAATATTAATTGAAGTATAAAAGAAATATAAAGTATACTAAAACCTTCTGCTTTTCCCTTTGGAAATAAAGGACTGAATACAATCTTGAACTTAAATTATTTTGTTCTCTAACTAGTAGGATTATAGTCTTTACATAGACAGAACTAGGGTAAAATATTCAGTCAAACACAACTGACAACAATCAGAAGAGATATCACAAGAAGAACCACAGAAAATATGCAGTTATGTAAGAGCTCTGGTTTTTTCCTTGGAAAATTAATTTTAACATGTAGCATATAAAATACTTCCCCAAAACAATTTGTAACTGTGATACTGTAAAAGCAACATGTATTTAAGTGTTGCTTAGGTGAAGAATTCTAAAAAATGTGAAGAACCTGGAATATGAACAAGTCTAGCATCTAAAGTTTTATTACTTACACCTGCATGTGTCACCTAACACACGCACCTTACATACTTACACCTTACACTTCATTACTACACCCACATGTGTCAGTAAATCTGATTTTAAATAAACAAATTTTTCTGCTTGTTTCTCTAGGGCTACACTGTAGGCAATACCTGCATATTTACATGTATAATTACAGTACCTCTTAACCATAAACTTATATGGAAAACATAAAAATACAAAATAATCCTCAACACTTAAGATCTCATTCTGCATTTGGATCTACTGAGATGTATTTCTGGATGCGCGGAGTCTCAGTCTCTCTGACGGATAATGGCTGGGATGTGAGTTTCAGTTCCAGGTGCCTGGCAAGTTTCTCTACAAGGTTATCAGATTGGGGTATTTAATTCAGCCAAAGGAGCAGATGTTTTGTTTTAGTTTAGTGGCTACTCAAGAGCACATTTAACAGGTACCAGAGGAGTTGTTATCAAAGATGGTTCTAAAAATATACTACTACCAACTGTCAACTTTTTACTGTTTATCACTTAATTTTCCTAGACATATTCAAACTTGTTCTCTTTTTCTGGATTAAGAAAATTGGTGAAACAGAGAGAAAACTAAATGACATTTTAACTAAAAATTCAAAAGATTTATAAAGCACCAAGAAATGAACATGATGTAGAGAAGGTCTACCTGGCAAATTTCTAAATTTTTTATCATTGATGATGGGTGAAGTATTGAGGGAAAAGAATGGATTATTTGGAGTTAGGAGAGTGAATAAACCATTGTAAAACAGTCATTTGAGAAAAAGATACAACAAACACTACAAACCATAAAATAAGAGAGATATGAAGAGCAGAGTAAGGATGCAGAGAGAAGCAGTAGTAACACGTTTCCATCAGAAGCTATTATACCTAGAAGCCTGGCTCCTGACCTGATTCTTCAGGATATGGAACACATTGCTATGAATAAGAAGTAATTATTATATTTAAATGAGTTTAAATGAGAGAAACACCATATCTTTACTAAGACACCTAGCTCAGGAGCATTTTTTTGTTGACTCTGAGAGAACAAAAAGCTCATGAACCAAAAACTGCTGTTCGTTTTCACACGGTTTCCTGAAAAATTAGTACCGTTGCCTTGCTCAGCTCCCTTTGATCACTTTCAGTAACCAGTTCCACCTAAATCAAATACACAGGACAAATTTTCAAAGATATTCCTACAAACTTGGTGACAGCAGGCAGCTAAACAGGATGTCTGCTAGCTAAAATAAAATGAAGTGAATGCAACTTCTACTTAGTAGTGCAGAATCTACTTCTTAGTCAAGGCCTTTCTTTCAACTGATTCTCCCTTGTCTAAAAAAGAGTGCATTTATACTGCAGCCTGAGTATTATTCAATTAAAATATTGACTTATAAACACAGGAACCCATAGGAAATAAAGATATATTTAGTCTTACGGAACTAATGCTTAAACCAAACCCCTCTAATTCAAAGTACAAAAACAGACCAGTACGCTGCTCCTTCCCCTTCCTCCACCTCTCTGGAATGCAGCCAACCACTCTCTTATTCTCCCTTGCCCTATGAATGTGGCATTCATGCCTGCACAGTGGCTCAGTACCAAAAAGCCCAATACCCAACTCCTCCCGTTCCCAAAAATCTCTCTCAGACTATTGAACAACTTGATCATTCGAGCCAGCTACAGGAAAACAGATGTGACCACACTTGGGGATTTATGCAGAACTTAGTGCTGCCCGTGTGCACTGAGAGTGTACTGAGTATCTCTCCCAAAACCTCAGGCACCTCCAATGATGAAGGCAGCATTTTTCAGTTCCACCCTTTTTGATCTCTACATTTTATCAAGATACTGAGGTAAAGCAAGGATGTAGTGCAGGAATCTGATTGTAAGCATGCACCAAAATGATGATAATAGCAACATATATGTGTTGAGTTTTAGGCATATGCAGATTTAGGTAGCTGTGAAAGCACTGATTTCCTGGTGGTTTTGGTTTTGGTTTGGTTTTTTTCTGGGATTTAGGCACCAAAATTCAACAACTCTCATGCTAATCACCAAGCTAGGCAGTCTAGTTCTCACTGCTCTTAATCACCAGGAATTATGCATATTAAAAATATCCAAAGGATGGTATAGCATTTAAGTATGTTATTGATCTTCTACTCTTGCTAACATTCTTCCAGAAAGTGCTGCGAATAGCTAAGGAAATGTACAATTTATAAGGAAATGTGCCTTTTGCTACTATGCCACACTGTTTTCTTTGATTTAGGAAGTTAATTTTCTGTCATTTGGATCAGATGTTAGGAGTAACAGACAGTTGCTTTATGAACACTTGAATGGGTTCAGATCACAAGTCCAACTGGTTCAATATCCTGCCTGTTACAGCATCTCTGACAACAGTCCCAGGGAAGGAAAAGAACAGAACAAACATACCATAATTCTCTCCCTGGTGTGTTCTCCGAACAGTCAGTATTTTGTGTTTCTCCAAGACTGAGACTGTGTTCATCTCCTGAACTTAAAGCGGTCTCCATACTATTTTTCATAAGAGCACTAAGTCTAGGAAGGTATCAGTCCTGCACTTCTCCTTAAGGAAGTGACACCTCTGTTCTATCTAAAAGAAAGAAAAGATGAGCAGATGCACCAAAATGTGTGAATGAACAAAGCTGTGTTAAGATGTTAATTACCACAGCCTTGAATGACGACACAGAGAAGTCCAAGCTCTGGTTTTAGAAAAGAGGTCAGACATTTTTTAATTTTTTCTCCCACTAAGTTACTTCTTTGGGCAGGGGGAGGGAAGAAAGCAAAAAAAAAAAAAACCAAAAAAACTTTCTAAGAATTAGAATCACTGTCTATATTTTACTGGATCTCTCTGGAAGACATTACACAGTACTGTATATAGGTTGAAAGCAGCAGCTGGAGAACACTTATTAATAAGAGATGGATCATATGATTTCTGTTATTACTGCAAGTTAATGATGCAATTTAAATGGAAAAGTTTTCCTATCAGACCATTGTATGATACTAAACCTTGAACAACAATTTACTTAACTTTATTAACAATCTTTGCATTTGAGCTGGAGTAAGACCAAGTTCCTAAACAGTGTTAAAACTAGTGAAAGTACTTTGCCTTCCCAACTAGTAGTAGTTTGAGAAACACTGATATTCTGAACCCTGAGCTTCCAAAATCTAATATTCAAAACTAATCTGGCAAGAGACTGCAGTTTGTTCTTGCAGCAGATTGCTGGGAAAACATCTGACAGGTTTCTTCAAATCAAGGTAGCTCCTGAAATAGAAGTAGATAGCAGCATTGGATCAGCACAAACCTGTATCCAATTTAATGGTGCATAAAGATGTACATTGTATCAGCTTGAACAAAACAATATGCTAATTTAGTGATCTTTTTTTTTTGAGACCCTAGCCACGGTCTTTGCTCTTCAAATATAATCAGCTTGACTGGCCCTCATCTTAGGGTCAGGAAAAATCTTGTGGGTTAACTATCATACTGTTTACTTATAATGGATAAGTGAGTTTTGTGTAGCTATGATTATCTGGTATACCTAACTGATTTCAGTGCTAATAATAGCTTGGCCTAAATAGCATTATGATACAGTGTTGATTTCAAAAAGGCTATATCACTGTGCAAATATACAAGAGATTCAATTAGTAAAGATGAGTGGCAACAGTTATTTAAAAATGCTTCCTGCTTCCATATGAATATCTGAAGTATGGCTTAGGTAAATACTAAAAATCAAGATCAAAACATTCAAAAGAAATGTGAACTCTCAAATTCTAGAAAGAAGTAACAATTTCCTAAGAATAAAGGTTCAGAGAGCTTGGTCACTTTGAAATAGCTCAAACTGCATATGCAAAACTTGAGGACAGGGAAAAAAATAGCAGTTATTATTTAAAACCACTAAATAAACCTATTTCTAAATAATTTGTTGTTTTCATTTTAAGTTTTCTCATCCATTTCATTCCAGCAACTATTTGTAGTCTATACAAAGCAGTATAGAGATGGTGTTATAAGAGTTGATGAACGCCTAGAAAGTTGAAGGACAGTTGAGCAGCGACATCATTACAACTTGGTAAGTTTCTTGCTAGGTTTGGTGGTTTTTTTTAATAAAAAAAGTTGTTTTTGCATGCTTTGTGATATAATACCTTCTAGTAAAAAATTAAATTAAACTTCAATAGGCTCCTCTAGGTGAACTCTAAACAGTTTTCAACATTTCAACCAACAATACAGTCCCTGGTGCTCATTATGCTCAAAAAAGATCTCTTTTCCTTCTGTTAGTGTAGGAAGATGCTACTTTCAAAATCTATTTAATCAAATGTCTGCTCCAGTGAGCAGTTTTCCAGCACACTGGAATGATACTATACGTTTTTGCCACTAATTTAGATGATCAGATTTTAGGCTTTTTTTTTTGCTGATAACCGTATTTGTTCACACACCAGGACAAGGGATTACACAAGAGCTTCTCCTATCAAAGTGCAAGGGTGAGGCACAGATGTTATCTGTTATGTAATGCCATTGTACAATTTTCATTTTTCAAAACCAGTTTCTGTATTTTGGGAAGCACTATTAGACTATACAACATGCAGTTAGATATGATTCATTACTTATGCCCACTAGTTAATTTTAGACATTTTCCAATACACTTTTCATGACAGTGTATTTTCATTTCTGTTGCTTAAGCTCAATGTGAGATGGGTGTTGATTTTTTCTCATTGCTCTCTGTTTCTGTTGTTCCAATCTCTTTCACATGTCAGACTTACAACTTACAACAAGGAAAATTTAATGTGCTTCTATGTCATATAAGCATACCTGGAAAATTGCACCACAAAAGTCTCAGTAGGAAACCTGAGAAATCTTTAAAAAAAAAAAATTCCTTGCAGCTTCTCTGTATGTATGTGTTTATTTAAAATATTGTAGACAGAATGAAATATAAGGCACTTCGTGAAGTGGAAAATTACTCCAGTGGCAGACAGACAAACTTCCCCTCCTCCCTTGCCAGTAATATATTTGCCTCTGGAGATTCCAGATCTAGTCATCAGACACCATCATCACTCTCCTATCTCATAAACCTTTCTTCTGGAGAAAGGATAGTACAACTCATTCAGACCATGGTATGGGCATCTAGAGATAAGATCATAACATCAGCATTATTTTCAGTTATCGTACAGACCTAGCCCTTTGAAGGCTAGATACCAGATACCAGGAACAAAACTCTTATTTTTCTCTCCATGATAGACACTTCAGATTAGTTCTTTCGTACAGTCATGTTAAAGTTTGCTATTATGAACTGTTCAGACAGAATGCCTGTTTCAGCCATATTTATTCAAATGGTTGCTGTCAAAACAAAGATTACATCATTTTACACCCATGTTTTACAAATTAGGTAGCCAGGGCATCTGCAAAATGAAGATTAAGCTCATTTACTGTGGCAAAGGCTTTGAGATCAACTGATTAAAAGTGGCATCTGCATACAATTGCCTTTAACATGCTGACTAACAGCTTATCTTCAAATGAACTACTGATTTCTATATACACTTTTAAAAGCATTTGTTTTACTGGTTCATGTTAGGTTTTGGAATCCCTTTAAAGAGAAAGGTCTTCCCTTCTTCACTATTTACCTTTCCTTAGCAAAAATAAAAAACAAAAAACAAAAAACAAAACCAAAACCAACCAACCAACCATCCAAAACAAAAAAAACCCACAAAAACCCCCACCAAAACAAACACAACAAACCTAATAGGAAAATATTTTTATGAATATGTTTTAGCATAGTTATCTAACAGGTAGCTCTATGACACACAGTTTAGACAGCCTCATCCCACATACTGAAATAAGTATAACAGTTGATGAAATCTAAATGGATGAAAAAATTAAGGGCTATGTGATTGTGTTTTATCAAATTCTAAGAAACAGCAATGGAAAATCATAATAATGGTATGCAAAAGATGAAGAGAGCAATGATGACCTAAAGTAAATAATAAATAAAAATAAATTAAAGAACTCAGTTTAAATATTAAGACCTCAATGCAGAACTCCTTTCAAGACAGTATGTTGACAAATTCCCTTGCAAATCTAGAAATACACTACAAAAGATGTTTTGTATAAAATATGTTTCTCAGGCAGTACACTAACTGAGCCCTTCCCCAAACTGTTCCTGTTTCATTAGAAATCAGATCTTTCCCCAAGACCTTTCAGCAATCTCACTATACAGGTACTGAACAGAAGTTTTCATTCACCTCTGGAAACATTTGTTAGTCTCCATACTTGTTCATAAAAACATATTTTAATACATTTTTTAAAACAGAGGTTATCTAGGAGCCCCCTGGAAACTTTAAATAAGAGTAAGATGCCATTTGTTTGTTTTAATGACACAGTACGAGAGAAAACCTGTATTAAAATTCATATGGTCCAAATAGATTCGAACTTCAGATTCTGCAAAATGTAGAAAGATTTCTTTTTCTATTACATAGTTGAAGAGCCAAAATGGAAGGACAAGCAGTTCCTGAAATCATACAGATAACTGTATAGAATGAGGAGCTAAATTTGAGCTATTGCCTTCCTAATGACACCTCTCTTTTCCAAGTAGCTTAATGAAGACCTAAGATTTGCAGGGCATTTTTTTCTTTCCTTATATAAATATTACCATAAAATTCAGCACTGGGGAAAAAAAACCAATGGAATTTTTAATTCAAATCCTTGAAGTAATTCTAAATATCCAATAGTCATCCAGAATTTCCTTTTTGGCAGGTTATATTGAGGGAAAGTGCACGAAGCACTAAGAAAATGAGAAAGGAATGTTATTAAGATGACAAAAGAATGGACAAAAGAGTATACTTTGGGAAACCACACATGAAGAAAAAAACACACTTTCTTGAATGATTACTGCAGTTCTTGAATCATACTGGTTAAAGTGGAATTGCTTCTTAAGACACCTGTTTCAGAATGTGGTTTACACTCAGAGTACCTTTTTTTTGATGCCTACATTCCTATCCACACAGATCACTGATATGCTTTCTAAATCTGCAGCCTTGGGCAAGCTAGGAGAAAAAAAGCATTGCTGAAAAGCAAAGCAGGAGCCCAGTCTATTTTCCCAGCATTAAATAGTGGAAGCTGGAGAGTGACAGCTGGCCTCACAGAATTATACTAATTTCTAGTTTCTGCTTTCATTCAATTACTGTCAAGAACAAACCCACGCAGTGCTGCATGGATGTAGTTTTTTAAAATTCTGCACCAAAAAGTTTTTTATATGATTTAGCCAGAAGCTCCTGTGAAGCTTCATGCTGGATTACAAAACTTGTGCCTTCCACTTCCCCAAGTGTCCCTTCACAGTACCCCAAAATGCTAATACCCAGAAACCCAGTCTCCAACACAGAATATGTGTTTATTGCAACACCTTAAAGGCAATACTTCCTTCCAGGACTGCGTAGTATCTTTTCTTCCTCACTCTTTGAACAAACTCCTCCTGGATGTTGCCTAGTCTCTACAGTCTTCTCCCAGCCTGACCTCAATTCTGAAGCATGTACATATCTATGCTCAAGAGCTCATAGCTCTTATGGTCCTATTGATTTTGGTCACATTCCTATGTCCCTGCTTGTCCAGCAACCCTCCTTGCCTGTCTCCTTGTTAGAAAGATGCATTGCCTTTCAACATATCCTGTCCCTTCTTGCACCATGGTCACCACAGCCTTATAATGCCTCATTTTCACAGAAATTTTTTGCTCCACCACAAACAAAGCTATTCCTTCTCACAGAAAAAACTCTGCTCAGTCTACAGGTGGATTATACAACCCTTTAGCTGTACCTACAGGGTCTGTATTATCACTGTGTACCACACACCAGAAACAGTTTCTGTACCCAAGAGCCAAAGAGGTTTCAGCACAATTTTTTCTGAACCTAGGGACCTGGGGCCTTTTGATGAAGCAGGAGAAGCAAAGATAGTAGAGAGCACTGAACAGAAAGATTTTACGGATAAGTTCTATTTTGCTTGTATTTGGCCCTTCTCTTCCTTCAATTTCCTACTGCCCTGATCTGTCTGCTTCCTGGGACCCAGATGGAATTGTATTGCAAAGAAGTTTTCAGGAGCTCAGAAGTCTGTTTTTCCAGAGGTTAAATTGGTAGCATTTAAAGTTATTAACATGAATTATTTATATTACTGCTGTTACAATTATTTATTGTGTTAAGACAACCTAAAAGCTCTCTGCTTTGTGCTCTCTGCAAGCTGAGGAAAAAAACCCAAGTGTTTTCACTAGAGATCTTGGAATCTAAACATAAAGAAACATGACATTGTCTACTATGAGAAAAAAATGAAAAAAAGATAGTGAGATGGGAAGAGATCACAAGGATATCAGCAGTCTAACTGTTGCCAACTTGTACCCACATAACAAGAGTTTTAAGGAAGGATGCTCTGGGAATAATAAAAGTCTCCTGAGATTCAAACCAAGCACGGGGGAAAGCTTAAAAAGAATGAAATATCAGCAAGTGAACAAAGCTGGAGTTTAATGAGGTTATGAAGTAGCTCCTAGCATGAGAGTAAGTACAGAAAGCATGCATAGATGACAAGGCAAAAGTCAGTTGGAAGCAGCAAGATGCTTTTGTGCAGTATTAAGTATTCTTACTACAATTTTTTTTCTGACCTACCATGTACACAGATACAAACTGCAAAGTTTTATCAATTTACATTTTGTAGAGAATGGATTATGTGGACATTATATATACATTATGCAATTTCTAGTTTGACTTTGCAAAAAAGCCCAAACTGAGTATGAATTTATAGCATGACTATTTATCACTGTTCTGTTATATATATATTATACATACCTTTATATATGGGTTGGAATTCTTAATATTGGATAAATTATGGAATTGGATAAAATATGGAATTTTACTGACTAGAGTGAGTATGATCTACTTGTGAACTATTTCCCATAAAGTACTAGTGAATGTAAATGCATTTGAGATTTCATAGAATCTTAGCATCATAGAATCATCACAGTTGGAAAGGACCTTCTAGAAAGAACCATCAAGTCCAACCATCATTCCTACACCACCTGAACCACCAAATCATCTCCCGAAGCTTTTGAATACCTCCAGGGATGGCGACTCCACTATTTCTCTGGGCAATGTGTTCCAATGCTTCACCACTCTTTCAGTGAATAAATTTTTTCTAATATTTAATCTGAACCTCCTCCTGGAACAACTTGGACCCATTACCTCCTGTCCTATTGCTAGGGACTAGGGAGAAGAGACCAACAGCTGCCTCGATACAAACTCCTTTCTGATAGGTGTAGAGAGCTGGTTTCTATCAGCTGTTCTGAATATTGTTATCCCATTGGCATTTACCTTTCAGTGGAGAAACAAATATTGGAAATTAAAAATATTATCAGTACGACTCCTACTCTTAATATCTGTTTATTTTGGTTAACCTAAATCTTTGGCAATCAAGATAAAATCAAGATAATGACTCAAAAGAGAGATACCCTGGCATAGGTATCCATTATTCCTTTTACAATGTACTGCCACTGGTTTTCATGGGAATCACGCATATGAAAGGACTGCATTATTAGACTAGATAAGGAGAAGATATTTGGGAATACTTAACTCATCATACTACTTCAGACCCTAATATCTATAATGATAGTTATTAATAATTGAGCCAGGAGCAATATAAACAAAAGCACAAAAGAACACTGTTGAAAATATATTATGGTTGGATTTTTCTTAACTATTTATTAGAGACAGCACTAAAAATTACACTCAGTTAAAAATATTTTCTTAGCTTTCTGTTATAAGAATAAGTACAGAAATATGAATCAGATGACTCAAAAAAACTTGGAATATTCATGAATGCAGAAAGTTACAGGCAAGTAAGCATACTGTAAAAGGATTACATTCCAAACACATTAAGTACATACCTGTATAACCACAAAAAGGTCTTTAACATTTTCCTTAGTAGCCACAATGTCTTCATGACCAGATTATATTAGCCCTTATCCCCTAGAATTATCTTTAATTCTTTAGACACATGACTCTTCCATTTTGGCTTTAGAAATGTTGTTCTCCTCCCATTCCACAACTCAAGGATAGTATGAACTGTCTTCCTGTGATCTCGGAATGATAGCAGGCCCCTCCTTTCTCTGAGCTAAAAATTAATTGACCACCACTTTCACAGAATGGGCAGACAACAATTTGCTCTTTCCCAGGTATGTAACTCATATGTAGAATGACCTTAACGAATCATAGAATGCTTTGGGTTGGAAAGGACCCTGAAGATCATCTAGTTCCAACCACCCTACATGGGTAGGGTCAACATCCACAATACTGGGTTCTTCAAAGCCCCATCCAACCTGGCCTTGAAGACTTCCAGGGATGGGGCATCCACAACTGCCCTGTTACACTGTCTCACCACTTGCATAGTGAAGAACTTCTTCCTGGTGCCTAACCTAAATCTATCCTCTTCCAGTTCAAAGCCATCACCACATGCCCTTACAAAAGGGCTAGGATAGTTAGAATTGGTTAACTTTCTAAACTTTTTTCCATTGCATCCATAAAGCATAAGTCATTTTTTTGACATTTGCTTAAGAAAACAACAGAAGTGACAAACTGTGTTTCATTCAATGGAAATGAAGAACTTCCATGGCAGCTGGAGTATCATGCTTTAGCCTGGAGCAGTGCATTTCCAGAAAAATGAAAAAGGGAGAGGCCAGAAGAGAGCAACAAGAACTAATGATTTGAAGTACACAAAAAAGAAATTAACATTTTTATATATGAAGAAGAATACTATGAATTGGAATCGGTTAGGAGAAGTGAACACATGACTAAGAATCTCAAATATGTAAAAGTCTGCTGCAATGAAACAGAAAATAAATTCCCTGTAATCACCATGCAAAAAGTAAAAGATTCAAGTTATCTACTTTCAGCAAGTTTAACATCAGAATTCAGGTAAAAATTTCTAACGGGCAGACTAGTGAAATGCTAGAATAGTGCACTTTTTGTGGTAAGTAACCACAAAAAACTTTTATGAAGACAGGCAAGCATTCATTAAAAAAGATTTTCTTGATCCTTGCTTTGAAGGAAGAATGAAGGGGTGAGCATGACACCCTCTTGGAGTCCTTTATAATGATGTAGTCCTTTAGTATGTATGATACTACTCTGAAGTAACCAAAGGAATGTAGCTATGTAGTGACAGTGATACCACATTACAGTACCAGCTGCTGTGGGATCTTGACTTCTGCAAAAGATTCAAACAGTCACTTGGATTCTAATACAATCTTCTAGCTCCTGATCATCTAGCTACATGCATCTAATCTGCAGCTTCACAATTCAACAGTTTAATGAAAACTACTTTTAGGACTGGACTATACATAAACATAATGCCAAATCCATCACTGTACGTACCACTTTGTTTGCTAAGAGAAATGATGTAGTAACTTGTCCCATGTCCTTAAGACCAGGCAACAATAGTAACAGCTGCTAGTAACACTAAACTCCAGTAGTCTTTGGTGAATTTTTTTTTCAGGAATTAGCTTTAAAATAATTTGCTTTAAAATTCTATTTGTAGTCAAAACTCTTAATCCCATATCTGTACTTAAATACTTAGTTGGGATCTATAGTTGAGTTATTTTGAATTGAAGCCTAAATCTTTAACTGGTAGATCATCTTTAATAATTAGAATTGCAATAATGCAAATAGATTATGTTTATTTCAGCGTAGTGTTTAGAGAGTTACCATAAAAAAAAGTAAATAACCTTCTCTAGTTAGATACTTTGTTTCCAGTAAAAATGTATCATTGGTCTAATGTTAGAACTCAGGACAAATGTACAGCTGCCAGACTGACCAGCAACTATGTGTGTAAAAAGTAACATTTTCCAGTTCAATTTCAATATTTTTGGCATTCATCCTTCTAATATAGAAGCAGGAAAGTTACACAACCATGCATATTCCCTACATTTGAACCACCTGATGCAACATCAGGTAAACAATCCAGGGAAGTAAGAATAAATCTGCACAGTGAGTCACCTTTTTGATAGGTGAGACCTAAACTGTTAGAAAAATAACACTTTTTCTAAAATGTGTAAAGACCAAGACAGCTGAAATAGATACAACAGCAGTATAGCAACCATCAGGTGGTCTCCAAGTTTCTCCACATAACAAAAGTAGCTCCCATTCAAAACATTGTAATTTAACAAAAAAAAAAACACATAAAGGGGGGCTGGGGGGCATAAAACGCAATTCCCCTTCCACCCTCCGGTCAGTAAAGTTGCCAAAAGCGAAATGAGCCCCCGGGCTTCCCCCTTGGGCTGTCCCCCGGTGTACTCACCATGGCAGGCTAGTTTTGAAGACTTTCTTCCCCTCCCCCTGTACCTATGCACAATGAGGGAGAATGGAGAGCAGTTTCAGTATTAAATTTGAACTTCCCTGCTTTGTTAGCATGAGTCACCACCTTAACATTATCTCAACTGTAGACTTTTATCTGTGAATATCTAAGCCCTGTCTTGTGGAAAACTAATTACTCAGCCACTGAGAGGCTTCATAATGTCCTGCATTTAAGTCCTGAACATCATACATAATGCATAGGAAGCAGTCTCTGCACTCTGATTACAGCACACTGTCATTAAGAGAGCAAATTAAAGATGTGAATAATTCACTGGCTGAGCTTATTGTCAGTGCTGCATTGTGAAATTAGAATTTCTAATAAGTACTGCAATTTTTTTAACCCAATTAACACAGAGAACATCTTGAGTCTGATTAGTACAATAAAAATTATTACCTTATTCTTTTGCTTCACAACAGCCAAATTAAATACTGTACTTAATTATGCAGCATTCATCGCTTCCGTGCTAGAAATAATAATAATAACAAAAAAGCCCTCACTATCACTTTAAGAAGACTTTCAATATTTAGAGTACAACTGAAAAATAGAGTATTTGAATCTCCAGCACAATTTCTTATTGCAAAGTTACTGGCATTTTTTTTAATTAAAAAAAAAAAAAAAAAAGGACTTTAAAAATCTGTCTTAATATCAGCAGCCGACCATGATGTCACTGCTGAAGTCCTCTCTGAAGACAAAAACGTATTCAAAAAACCCCACAAAACAACCCTTCTGAACAGCTCTGAATATAGATTGTGAATTAACTTTCTCTGGGTTGATGTAAAGACAAACCCAAAACATTACCACTTAGTGACTTGAAACTGAATACACAAATACAGAAACATAGGAATATATAAACATAGAGAAAGGTTGTTTCAGAAAAGATGCTTAGGAAATATTCTAATAAAAAGCAGGAGCTGGATCAGCTCTCTTACCTCTGTTCCCTCTTGGCATGGGATAGATAACATCCTTTCATCCTAGAAAGGAGAAAAGTCCAATTCAACATCCAGCGTGCTGATTTTCCCACACACAATGCCTGCTGCCATGTTAAATAAAGAAAATGATCACTGAGGATGCAGCTTTTGTCTCCAAATATTTTAATACTGCCTTTTAGTATCAAGGACCCCAGGAACCTCAGCACATCTGGCAGCAGACACTACTGACTGCAGCTGCTGCACTGGGATTTTTCCTCATCCCTGTTTAATTTCCAGCTCTTTTTTCTTCCCCATCCTGTGGAAGTTTAATCACCGAGCATGGGTGGGGAAAAAAAAGAAAAAAAAAAAAAAGAAAAAGAAAAAAAAAAAAGGAAAGGTGGCATGGCAATCACGAGCTTTCTTGGTTTTGTCCTAGAGAAAGGGACTGCAGCAACCACCTTGCATCTTTGTCTAGTTATTGTAGCATGTGTGTGCAAGAGGGGAGGAAAAAAAAAGGCTGAAAATTATTCAGGCATAATGCAACAGACATAAAGAGAGACAAAAAGAGAGAGGAAGAGAAAGAGGGGGAGAGAAAGAGAGAGGGAGGGAGAGAGGAAACAGAAAGACTAAGAGAGGGAGAGGAGGCTGTCAGTGCAGATAAATCTGCATATGGAAATCAGGGTTATGCTGGGTACAGTTTTATTTAACCATGATGTGCTGTTTTTTTAATTAGATGGGAATTCAAAGAAGGAAATGAGGGATTCTTACAGACACAGGAGCAAATGAAGCATTTTTAATCACAGGAGAGTCTTTACAACAAGCTGGAGCAGCAACTGCAAAACTTTGAATAGCAACTTTCTTGTTAGAAATGGAAGTTTCACACTGCTGCTAATTTACACCCCAAAAATAAGCAAAATTGGAAGGGCATGTTAAATCAAACCAATGCAATCCAAAATACTAACATAATTATTATAAAGACCCAGAAGATTCTATGCGCACAGAATGTATTTTGAACTAAGTCACTCTAGGGACAGGTTTTAGGACTTTCTCCCTGGCCCCTGTTTGGTTGTGACTGTCATACCCAATGAAGGGACTTAGGTACACAAAAAGAGTGGCAGCCAGCTTGAATTTCAAATGTATTAAACACTACTTCCCGTGCTTGAGGACAACTGCTGGTGTCTTCAGAGAGCAGCAGTACCTGACAGACACGGGAAAGTTGGATTGGGGTCTGTAAGGCATCAGAAAAGGCCAGGATGTCCAGCCCATGGCTCTGAGGGAGTACGGGGATGAGCAAACCAAGGCAGTGGAGAAGAAATGAGGTTGAGGTACAAGCTGGGTGAGAAGGAAATAAAGAATTGGTGGTGGATGGGAGAGGCACACAAAGATTTGGCAGCAGGAGTCTGAGCTGGGACACTTACTAGCAGTGGTAAGATGGTGGTACTCAAGTCAGAAGTGGCCAGGAACAGCCTGTGGTGAGTGTCCAGCCAAGGGACTGAGTGGGGCCACCAGAGTACTAAGGGATGCTGAGAGTTGGGGGCGGGTTGGGGACACTTGACCTCAGTGTCAAGAAGTGGGCGAGTAAAATGCACCTTGGGAACCAACAAGGGCTGGGAAACGTGTCTACACCATGAGAGAGAGAAAGAAAGGGGTCGGCGAGCAAGGATGGGAAGGCGGGGACCGGCAGATAGGAGCTCACTCCAAGGGAGGCGCGGAGGGGCCTCCGGGCTGCCGGGCCGGGCCGCGACGGGGTTCGGCCGTTCCTAAAGCGGGCCGGCAGGGGCTCAGGGGCTCAGGGGCTCAGGGGCTCAGG
>JAAWXA010000001.1:59753274-59787904 GCA_038090715.1 Florisuga fusca
GGCACCGGCACCGGCACCGGCACGACCGCTCCAGCAACAACCCCGAGCGAGGAGGCTGACCCTCAGAGGAATCCGCCCCCGGGGCGGCAGCTGAGACCGCGCTCGGAGCTCGGGGGGCGGAGAAAAGGCGGGGCGAACGGCGGCGGGGAAAAGAGCGCGGGAGAGAGCGGCTCTGCCCCCCGTTCCCGGGGCGGAGAAGCCGGGCAAGGGGGAAGGAGGAGCGGCCGGAGGCCAATCGGCACGGCGGCGCTTGCGCAGTGCTGGGGTGACGGTGACGCGCGGGACGTACGGAAAAGTCTCCGGGCGCGGAAGGGGAGCGGCGATTCCGGCAGCGCACAGGTGCCCCCTGTCCCCCTGCATTTCACCCTCATCCGGCCCTGCTGTCACCTCCCGTCCCCTTCCCCTGCGGCCTTGCGGGCCTGACGCATCAACCCCCCCGGACCGGGTCCGGCCCAGCTGGGGAGAGCCTCCGGGAAGAGGGTATCGCGGGTTGCGGGGGGGTGGTGGCCGATCCCCGGCGGTGTGCTGCCTGGTGGCCGTGCCTGGCGGGAGGCCGTGGGGGCTGCTCCCGGCGGCTCTACCGCCCGCTTCCAGCTCCTGCCCGCGGGTTGCAGCTTCCCGGGGGTTCGTTCTCCAGCGCGGCCGTCCGAGAAGGTTGCGGTGCTTAAAGGCAGTAGTTGGTTTCGATGGGTCAGGAGTGTGGTAGAATAGGGCAGAACTGGCGTGAGTTGCGCCCGGGAAGAGCTGCGCTTTTTGTGTTTTTGTTTGTTTGTGTTTATTTTGGTTTTCTCCCCAGTGTTTTCTGTCTGGGGCGATTTTGATACCCTAGATTGAACATTCTTTCCTCTTCTGATACAGGGCTTTCCCTTTAGCCTTTAGCTTGGCCAGCTGTGCTAACACTATTCTAGGTAGGGTCCAGCTGTTGACCCGGAGCACCGGAGCCCCTTCCAGCCTTCCGCTTCGGGGCCGCACTGCTGTAGCTGCACAGCTGACTTCAGCCCAGGAATGTGGGTGAATGGAGGAAAGTAGGACAGAAACTGTTTAGTTCTTTTCCCTTCAGCTCATTATTTCAGTCAAGCCTCTGGATTACCAACCTCTGGGCGTGGTGTGAACTGGTTTCTGCGAGAACATTATAAAAATCTGCCGAATTAAAACCTATTCGGAGTTAATAGTTTTAATAATATTGTTTGCTTGTTACTGTAGAACTCTGTGTTACCTGTGTTCTTCTTATAGGTTGTATAAAATACTCATATCCTAATGTCAAGTATACTGTGACCTTATTTTGGACATAATCTTCCTTCTTCTTTTGCCTCTTTTCTTCAGATTCATGGGTAGTCTGACTTTTTTTGAGAGAAACTTCCATCTTGATCTATGTCTGAATCATTTTCTGAGATTTGAAACTTTAGCATTTTAAGGTCCCATCATTATCACGTAGGGTTTATTTACTCCTTCTTGGAAGGAGATTGTTCTATAATATTGCCCTAAAGTCATGGACAGCTGGTAGCTTAATGTGTGATGTATTTTCATAGCATAGCTACTCTGGTCACAAAATGAATTGTTGCTTAAAGTACTTTGACCGTGCCTTGTAATGCATTCCTGTCTCTTATTTTGCCCTCGTGCTAGTCTAAGCTCATGAGCAGGTAATTTAGCAAGCTAAGCCAGAAGATGATGAACCTGTGCTGTTTTTTTGTAATATAAGCATTTCACTGATGTTATTCCCTGAACAGGTTGTGATGGAAGAAAAGGAGTTGCAGGTGTGGCAGGGCATGAGACCATGATTGTCTTTCTTGGTGGTGTCACTCTGTTAGTTTGATGTTAGTCAGGTCTGTGTCCTCAGCTGAGCTGAAGAATTATGAGACATTCTACCAATGAGAAAATTATTCAGAGAAATTCTATGAGTGATTTTTAATTTCTCTGTTTTCTGGATCAGGTGGAAGCAATGGATGATGACTTGGTGGCTTCCTCCACACCCCCATTTCTCACTGAAAGCTTGGAGATGGCAATGGAAATGGAGACTGAGAACTCAAACCTGCCTTGTTTTTCCTGCGCTTTTGACAACCAAAATGGGGGGAGAAGCTTCTCTGCAGAGTCTTACTTAGCAAGTGGGTCTCTCAAGAGGTATGAGGGGTTTTTTTGAGTTACAAATGTAGTACCCTTCAAAAATGTTCTTTCCACTGGTGTTTTATGCCTCTAAATGCTGGAAGAGTTGCCCAGTTAGTTTATTTTTCAGCTTCTGTGATTCTGAGATCCATTTGGTGCTCTGTCAAAGCGGGAAGGCCAATTGTCTTGAAACCTGCTTTGAACAGTGCTCGAGGTCCAGTTCCTAGATTTGTGAATTTACCTCAAGTTATTGTAAAGGACCTGTTACAGGCCTGTTAGGACACTTGAAAACTGGCCTGTTGGGCAACAGCATACAAGACTATACAGTTTTGAGGAGGCTGCAGCTCTGCTTTTTCCAGTCATATGTTCTATTCAATGGTAGCTCTTTCCCACATGATGGAAACAAACCTTCTCTGCCTAGCTTCCCCAGTTGCTGGGACTGTCATTTGTAGCTTTGAGACCATCTTTCTCAAAGCTCTACCTTTGCACGCATTCTGGATTTCAGGTTCAGAAGTCACGTGCACAACAAGTGTTTCTGGTGGGATTCTAAAACATCACTCTGGTTTAATTAATATCTTCACTATCTGTGATCCAGCTTAGTTTTCTGTGCTCTTTGCTGATTCTGCAGGGGTCGTCTAGGTTTTTTTCTGCAGAAGCATAATTCTGTCTGTATGTCCTCCTGCCAAGCTTTATATTTTGTGTTGTTACTTTGGGGTTTTTTAACCTTCATTTCTACAGCCCTAAAGGGGATTTTGCTGCACTTTCCCTGTACCCTGCCTTTTTGTTGTTGTTGTTGTTGGATCAGAGCACATTTAGTCAAATTGATGTGAAGTGTAAGACTGAGAAAGCCTCTGTCTGCATGAACTTAGCAGTAGTGCATTCCACATTGACAAAAGAGCATTTTGTGACAGAAACTATTTCATGTAAAATCTCACTCAGGAGCTTTTATCTACATACAAGTTTCCCGTATCACTACAGTCACAATAATACTGTTCTGTCATTTATTCACCTTGTCTACTCAGACTGTAAATTCTTGGAAAAGCTTGCATGTGAGGGACTCCTTTGTCTTCATTATCTAGAACAGCAGTAACTGGATTTAATTGCTGAAGGCTTCAAAACATATCAATGTTTAGGCAATTACCAAGTGAATGACGTGTTTTGGGAGATAGAGCAGAGTATTCAGCAGATGCTTTTTTTGCCTCTGAGAACTGAACTGGTAATGGTGCACAGTTCTAGAAGACTATGAATTTGGTGTGTAATGAAAACCAAGTGCTTGCCTCATACTTTTTTTTTTTAATTATTTTTAGAGGTAGCAATATTTCTTACCTCTTAGTGAATTCAGCTTCACCTATCCTAAAGTACTTTATAGAAGTCAGTGGGAAAATTCTTAACCAATTTGCTTTGATGTCTTTGTGATTTTTTTTGGAAGGCAGACTTGTGTAATATTTTTATGTTTGCATAATCTGTGTTTTTCTACCAATCTATACAGATGTCTGATTTTTTTCAAGTAAAATTTCAGTTCTGATTTTATTTTCTCTTTAGCCAGAGCAAAAGGTAGTCATGGCCTAGTGTTAAAGTAGTGCAGACACATATGGCCTTCATCAGTTCACTTACCTAAAAGTATGCTTTTATTAATGTACTTTTATCACTGTATTCTATATAAATATTATTAAAGGTATATAGAGGAGCAAATGTATGTTGTGACATTAATTATCAGGCGTATAGGGGTACAGTGAGATGGGTTCCAAAAATACACTTACAGTAAACCTTGTTATTTAACATAGCAGCCTCTTCTGTTAAGGACAGTCTGTATGCTATCTTGGCCCCTTTCTAATACTGACGATGCTTCAAGGTGGTAGCTAGTTAATTTTTGTTTCTAAAATATACTCTGCCATATAACTATACCATGGTTTTGTGCTCTTGAAGCTAGGAGTTGTCATATTTTATGTACTATATATTACGTTGCTATAAAAGGTGTAACAGTTTGTCTTTCCAGAGCACTGCTATTCCTTCCTGACTGTAGCATACCTGTTGCTGATATATTGAAAAAATACCAGTGATACACATGCCATCTGTTGGTACTCTGTTCTACAGTTGGGGAATCTATGAATGTTCCTGTCTCTTTTACAGGGTTTTGCTGAGACTAGATCCTTCTCCAATTGACTATGAAGAAGATGTAGTGGAAATCTTTGGCTTTCAGTGGGTCACTGAAATGGCACTAGTTGAATCTTGTGAACTTCTCTTTGGATTACATAAGTATGATAATGTTTGTGCATTTTAACATTAACCCACTTCTGTGATTATACCCTTCTTAAACATGTAACAAAATGTTTTTGATAGTAAAATCATAAAAGACTGGGATATGCAAATGCACCCAAAAAGATTATCGTGTTTATTTAAAAGTCAAGTGAGTGATGGCTATAACAGAAAAAATTATGGGAAGAAGTAAATTTTTTTGTCACAGATTTTCTATTTTATATGACTTAAGTTTCTCAGCAGTGCAGTGCATATCTTAGCCATCACTAGGTAAAAATTGGTAAGTATAGTTATTTCACCAGTGTTGTGATTAATTTAGAAGGCTCCAACTTCAGAATATATGAATAAACTATATAAAATTTTCTTGAATGAGATGGTGCTATGCATATAATTAAAGTTGCCTTTTGAAGATTTAAGTCCTTTTTTGGGGCATAAAGAAAGGTGCAGGTTAAAAATCAAATACTGTAAATGCTGGATGCAGTACTTTCTTCAATTGTTTGGATTAGAATAGCTTCAGCAATCTCCTCAGATACAGTTACTCAGTGTTTGACTAATTCAATGTAGATGTTTAATCTGGTCAATGCAAACACACAGATCACCGATAATCCTCTTTGCCACTGATAATCCTCAAGATGTACAGCACATACAGAGTGGATGGGAGAGCAGCTTTTTTATGATTCCACAAATATATGTGATATATTCTATCATTCCCTTCATTGTAACAGATTCTTCCATCCCTTTAGGTTATGACCAAGGACATGATGTGAAACAGCATTAGTGGGGTCTGGTTTGTTGAAACACAATAGCATGGATGGCAGGAGGTATAAGAAACCCCAGTATTATTTAGCTTTGCGTGTTTGATGCAAGCTTTGACTCCCCTGTGATTTAAATTATTATTTTTGAAAATCTGATAATGAAAGAGATACTGTATCCCTTTCAGCATTTGGTCTGATCTGTTAGTAAACAGAAAATCACTGGGCAGTAAGACAGTGATGTACCTGATCTGTTGAATTAAATATTTTTTTTTTCTGTAATACAAACTGCACTCTAGTTGTAATAGAGATTAACATAAGTCATAGTATATTTTTTGTGGTTTTTCAAGTTATTCAAGCTATGCATGTTTTAAAAGGATTTCAGCTCACTTTTTGCTATGGGTTTGGTTGCTAAGCTTTCTTTTAGTGAGGTAAGTCCTTCTGCAAAGATAGTCTCTTACATTTCATTTGTTCAGTAATAAAATGGAAAGCTTCAATTTATAGAGTGGACAACTCAAAGTAGATTTTTTTTTTCCATTATAGCAATAATATTTGGTAAATACAAGTAGTGATGATTCTTGAGGACAAGATGGGTGTAAATAGTTCATTTTACATAGTACAGATAATAGCTATGTTTAAATGCAGAAACCTAGTATTTTTAATTTCCTGTAAATATTATTGGTTTTTAAGATTGTTGAGTATTAAATGATACTAAACAGTAGAACTACAAGTTAAAAACCATTGCACAGTGAGAAGAATTCTTACTTGTGATTTTTTGTGGTTTTTTTATAATTGAAGATACGTGGATCAAACTGAATAGGAGCTATGTAACTATTTAAGTGGGTATATTAAGACCATATATCTTTGACTAATTAAGAGAAGTCAGAATATTCTAGTGAATGGATTCACTAGAATATTCTAGTGAACTCTAGAATATTCTAAATATTCTAGTCGAATATTTATTTGCAGATGAAATTATTTCATGATTAACAGCCATGAGGACCAATCTTTGAGGTACAAATGCGAATTGAAATTGAAATTAAATTTACTGACATAACTGGTGATATCTTTGTTATGCTTCTCATGACCAGTTTGTGGGGGTTTTTTGTATCAGTCCATTTTAATCTGTCTTTTGACAATTCAGTGGAGAGTCAATTTTTTTTCTCTCTGTGGCTCCTTTCTGACTCTCTCTCTCTGACATTCAGCCTCAGCTGCTCTCTTTCATAAAGTCTTCCTGCTCTACACTTCTTCTACCTGGTTGAAATATTTGAAAAATTAATGTAGAATTTCAGATTTGATTTCAACCAACCCCCAACCCACCTAAATGGCTGAAGGTAATCCTGGGTAGCTGACAATGAAGGATGAGCTAAGGGAGATACTTTTAATTTGTGTCAGCCCTTTGTTACACAGGTTACAACCTGGGCTTTTGGGCCCCTGTGGGTGTACATCCTAGTTTTAATTTTTTTTTCTCTCCTTTTTTTTTTTTTTTCTTCAGAACATTTGATTTGGGTTGGATTCAAGTATCCTGTTTTTGAATCCTTCAGTAGTTGCTTCTTTGACTGTATGAGAAATGAGGCAAAGAGCTCCTTCCCCAGCTTACGCGGCTTTTTCTTTTCAAAGTCTGTCTTACACAGTTGCATTTTTCATGCACTCACTTTAGGACCACGTTATTTCTGTGGAGACTGTACTTGAAGACCACTTTAAAATAATAGCTGCAGAATATGGCTGAATACTTACCTATGTTACACCTCTTAATTTTCATTTGCAGTGACAGCAGCTTCTTAAAAAAATGTTCTCTCTTCACTCCAAAACAGAGCTGAGTTTTAACTTCCTAGAGCCTTTTTCTCCTTTTATTTTGTTATATTTGTTCCTTTTTTCTCTCCCAAGCTAAGCAGTAGACCACCCTAAGCACGAAGTGGGAGAGGCTGTTGACAAAACTGACTAGTGCTCATTCACAAGTGAATTGATTTATTGTATATTGAGTGTATGCAATGAGGACTAACTTTGAGATTCATTCTGTGGTCAAATACGAAGGCGAGTTACACTGATGGAAAGATCATTTACAGGGAATGGCTTTTGGGGGTTCTTTGTGTGTGGCTGTTTATCTTTCCCTGCTATTTATCTAATTTTATGCTTGTTGTTGCTATGTTCAATGTTTTAAAAACAAGTAAAAATCTGTCCCTTTTTATCCCTTCACACTTGGATCTGTCTGTTGCCTTCCGGCTTACAGAAATGTAACTCAGAGATACAGAGCAAGGAATACCTCTTGCATCTCTCTCTTTTATTTAGACCTTGCTAAAATGCAGTTAAACAACTTTTATGTATATTAGTGCCATAAACCTTTGTATTCCTTTAATTAGGCAACAGATATACAGACTGGAAAACCTAGTACAAATGGGTTCATCTGATTTTGGTAAGTTTAACATATTTAATTTGATGTTGGTATAGGTAACTTAACTACCTTTTCCTTACAGAAGTTTATTATTGCAGATCACATTCATGCTTTTGCTCTTGACCAAGAGCCCACAGAGTGTTCCAGAGAACAGCATAAAACCAGCATATACCCACAGTAAGCTTACAAGTGTAGGTAACCAAGTGACCTAAGGTAGTGTGGAAATGTCAGTTTGAAACCAGATCTGCCTATCTAGTTGGTGCACAGGGCAACTCTGACCTTACTGACTTCTGTGGGGAATTTGATTGACTTGAGCTAAAATGTCACACCTAAGGTAGAGTTTGGCAAAACTATTAACCATTTACTTAAAAATAGAAAGTTGCATCAAAACTCCAAGGAACTATTTTACTTACAAAGGTAGAGGCTTGAGACTTTTTACAGTATTCTCTTGGGTTACATTTACACAAGCTAGTTATTTTTGTTTAGTTTGTAGTTATTTACAAATTTAATTTATCTGTGCTGCAGGATTGATAAAATGGTATCACTACAAATTGCTTTGTTTCAATTAAATACTAAGGCATGAGAAGCAGTAAGTTTCTGGAGGATTATTGCAGCCTTGGGCTTATTGTAAGTTTGAAGGCTAAATTACTTAGCAAGTTGAGAAGTTCAGGAATTACTCAGAAATAAACTGTAGTGTCTTTGCATTACAGTTGAACTGGTAGAACACTAAGAATATAACTGAATATTTTTACACGTTATTATTTTGGTTTGATATGGTAATGCTCTGCCATTTGAATCATTGGTATGAATTTATCATCAAGCTTATTTCATATGCTTTTGCTGATTGTATCTTAAAAGTCTTAATTTTGGTGACATTTAATTTATAAGTGGAAATAGTCTTATTTTAAATTACATCTGAAATTTATATGGTAGCTGGACATCAAGAAATTGTTCTGTAGCCCTTTTCCCCTTAAATTTAAGCATCTGCTTCATTCTGTTCTCTGTATCCTGTTCATCCTCTTGTTGAATAAGCTAGAAAAATAAAACCCCTAAATTTTATGCTTTGTAGGAGGCTTTCTTTATGACTGATACATCTGTGACTTGGTTCCCCCTTGATACAAGCTGGCTAGTAGTAGTAGAGGAGTGTTGTGAGGATTAAAGTATTTAAAATGATCAGGCAGTGTGATGTTGGGTATTATTGATGTCTTGGATAAATGCACTTTTGCCACTGTTTAAAACCTTAGTTTAGAGTTTTAGCTCAGTAAATATTTGTTGTGTGTGTGTGCTTATACAGATATCAGTATCATACCTTTCATTTAATTTACTATCAGTCTTAATGAGCTTTGGAGCCTCGGTACTGAGAACTGTGCAGTGTGGAAGCTTTATAAATTCTTAGCTTAGGCCCTGTGTTGTGTTTTGGGCCTTTTTTTTTTTTTTTAAAGAGATCAGCCATCTTAACACTCTACTGCTCCTGTTTTGTTCCCCTTATTTCAATGACCAATGATTTGTGACATGCAAAATATGTTGTAGTGAATTACTATAATATCTTTGCTTAAGCAGAACTCAGAAGTTACAGTAAATTATTTCCAATTGCTACAAAGTAGCAGTGATATCTATAAATACCTTTAGAACAGAGTGATTTGATCTCTAAACCCATGGTTCATTAGCATGGCAGATACTATGGTTTCTTATCTGATGGGGGTGGGCTGTACACTGGAATATCATCATACTTGTACCACTTCATTTGCTTCACCTCAATGAGTGTTGTTCCTCAAAAGATGTTGAGATAGGCTTGTATGCATAAAACTTTATTTTTGGGGTCCATAGCAAGTGACATATGTCAACTCCAAGGTTATCTGGAGGGGATGGGGGAAACAATGAAGAAGAGAGAGAGTATGGAAAGGGAAGACTTCCAGTGGCCAGCTGGGAAGAGGAGCAAAGACAGCTGCCTTATCCTGGACATGCAATCCAGTGCAGCAAGTGACAGAGTTTTTACCACACCTCTCTCATGCATTTTTATTGTGTCCTGCTCAAACTCCTCAATTGCTGCTCCCATTTAGCATCTTAATAATAATAGGCTCAGGCTTAGTCAGATACAAGTGTTGCAGGCTTACTGGTTGCCTAGCATTTGTACATATGTATTCTTGAGCAGTATTTATTGGGTATTTAAATGACTGTAGCTTCTTTGTTACAGACTAAGTTTAATCTTTCTCTAATATAATCTGAAAGCTACAAGGCAAGGTGTAGAAATAAATAAGAGAGCAATTCTCACACCAGTGGCAATAGCTGCCAATGAATCTCTGCTGTAAGGATGGTGTTTGAGCTTACAAGTGTAAGATAAGGAGGGTGACACAAGGAAAATGTGCTTCAGAGAGCAAAGGAGATACCTAGCCACAATAACTGACAGGATACAAAGTTTCAAGTGAAAGACAGGCTACAGGATTGTCAATGGATAGCTTTTAGCATTTCATATCTTAAGGCATTATGCAGGAATGTGATGCTTCCTAGGAAGAGAATTTACACAACGTGTTTCCAAATATGTCCACCTGCTTAAGTCTCCCAAGAGAAAAGGATGCTAAGAAATTGTTTCACACATCTTTGAGAAAATGTCTTGGAAGCAGACAGGGAACAGGGCAGTAGGGCTGAATTATTTTTATAAGCACTGATTACTTGCTTTTGCCACCTTTCCTGAGGGACTGGCTGACTTCCCTCTGTATCTGGATGTGCATCTGACATTATAAGATCATGAATGGATCTCTTGGGCAATATGACATTTAGGAGTGAGTGTTTGCCACCAGCCAACTGCCGGTTGCCCTCAGAAAAGAGGGTGGCTTTCTAGTTGTCTGGTTTAATTACCGTGGAGAATGTTTATGTTATGTGAGTCATGTGGGCACATCTGCTTTAAGCTATTTATTGATCTCTGTTTACTTCAGGTCAAGCTGCAAACTTGCACACTGAAGCAGAGAGCCTCAGGCGTCAATGTGTTCAGTTTCTGCACTATGTGAAAGTTTTCATCTTCAGGTGAGATTGGCACACAATTTATTGACTTAGATACTCAGTTTTGTATAGCTGCTTCTCATCCGTTCTCCAATTGTGTTCAGGTATCTGGAACCATCTAAAGTAGAAAATGATGGAGTGCTTCATCCCTATGAAGAACTAGAAGCACAGTTACCATCCATGTTGGTGGAAGAGCTTCATTCTTTGATCGTGCACATTGGTCACCTTTACGAACTCCCAAGTAGTGTCCTGGCAGCATTTACTATTCAACAGCAGGCAAAGGTTAGTGCTACTTATAATTCTGTTTTGGGGGTTTTTTGTGCTGTTTTTTGTTTTGGTTTGGTTTTGGTTTTTGTTTGTTTGTTGGTTGTGGTGTGGTGTTTTTTTGTCTGTGTTTTTGTTTGTTTGTTTATTTGTTTGTCTTGTGAAACAGTACTTGTTCAACCTAGTAAATTTTTGTCTGAATAACAGTTAATCTTTCTTCAGGCTGAAAGTCAGATTATCCCTTATAGTTTGGTGAGTTCCCTTTTATTAACTGAGTGCCATCCATACTTAGTAAACACAACTACTGAGCTCTGGATTTTCTTTTGTTGGGTTTTGTTTATATATTCTTGGTTTACATCTGGTAGAATTATTCCTGCACTATACAAGTGATACCATTTAAAGGTAGCGAAGTAGGCTTCAATTAGCCTAGCATGTTGAAAAAATTCTTCAGTGTCTTTAATAATGGATGTTTGAGCTTTCCAGTGGGAGAGGCACTATTTAAAAGAATACATTCTGAAATCTGACTAAAAATAGAAATACATCATGCATATAATGAAGAAAAGTACATATATGGAAGTAGGCACTGCAACAGCATTTAGTGAAGTGTACACCAGCAAGACTTGTGTATTACACTGTATTTCATCACAGACATTCATAATGTTTACTGCAGGCAAAACATATGCCTATCTTGATGTGTCTAGTTACAGTGTTCAGAATTCACTTACGAAATTTGAAAAATAACTGTATTTCTAAATGCAGGTCTTTCCCCCGTCTTGGCATTTGCTACATCTCCACTTGGATATTCATTGGCTAGTATTGGAAATTCTTCATGTACTAGGTGAAAAAATGATGGGTAAGTATGCAGGTATTTTTCTTGAACTTATTAATCTACATATGCCTTATTTCTCATTCTAATTATTACTTTGGATAGTTTTTAAGCATAGCTATACTTAATTGGGTAAACTCATGGTGAAAACAGGTTGTGAATTGGTATGTAGATCAAAGTAAATGAAATAGTATTAGGAATTTGTTCTACCAGAACTTGACCAAGATTACAAAGTTTGTTCTCAACAGTCACTTACAACATGCTACATATTTTGTACTAATATATTTTTGACTTCACAAATAAAATATTTGCAGACATCCAGGATGAAGAACAGTGAACAGCAATTTGAAAACAATATAGGAAAAATGGACCAGAACAATGAATCTCAGAACAGAAAATTTGCATTGTTGACCATATGTGATGCTTAAGAAAATACTGGGCAAAGGAAAAAGCTTCAGTCAGAGAAGCTTGTGTTTTTTTAAGCTTTCAAGATGGCAAAAAGTAAACTGATAAGAGTAAGCTGTTCATAGAAACTAGATAAAAAATGTCATAGGATACAATTGAACCCAACTTCAAAGGATTTCAGTTTGAGAAGAGCTGTTAAAATTCAGAAGAGAACTTTATTTGCGTGGTGAGAATTGTCTACAGTTCGTGTCCATGCTAGCAAAATAAATCACAAGAATGTATTTTTTATTATAATAAATGTGTCACTACAACCAAACCCACCCAACATTATAAATTATCAGTATAAGTTCCATGTAGGAATTGCAATAGTTGGAGTAATGTTGAAGACTAAGAGGAATGCACTGTAAATGTCACCCAGGTAACTGGCACTGTATCTGAACTTTTGGATTCGTTTTTGCCTGCTCTGAGTGCTGGCACAGCCTTGCTTGGTTTAATGCATCTTCACTGTTTCTGCCTGTGTTACCTGATAATGTGTGAGTTGGCTGTTTTCTGTAATTCTAAGTTTCTTTCATTATTTGTTGTGTGATAACCCATCTTCCTTTTTTGGGGACCTTTTGGAGCAAGGCTGGGAAAACTATTGAAACAAATTTATTTTCCAGAATTTTATATTCATTTCTAGATAAATCTGAGTAATAATGCAGAAATCTGTTTTTGTAAGAGAAAGCCTGTGACTTTTAAAAGTAACAAAATTTTGTAGTCAAGACAGTAGTATCTTTGCATATATTGTCTTGTCTTGTGTTCTTATGTGCCTTGTAGAATTTATGTTCTGATCTTGTTCTCTAAAGTATGCTGAGTAGAAACTTCACATGGCAGAGACCAGTGGCAGGGTAGTGGGTTCAGGGCTTCACCTTACATTTTCAAGAATAAAATACAGGCTTGTTCTACATATCTTCTGTTCCTCTGATGTCAAGGGAGTTGTACTGTTAAAAAGCTTTTGGGATAAGATCTTACAGCCTCTTAACTTTACCATTTCATCTGTGTTAATGTCTACAAATGCTCAAGCTGGAATATGATCATGCCAGCTTTTTACATCAACACATCCAAAGGAAAGTGTTAGACCTCTCCAGAATTGTTTGTCATCAGCTTGCATATCTGCAAAACATATTGTGATTTCAGCACATGCGCACTGGCATGTGACAAAGAGGAACTTGCAGATAGATAAATCTTTATTTCACTGCAAATACTATGCCAATAAAAGGCACAAACTATTTTACTCTCAACCAGAGTATAATACCAGACTTCAGTGTAATCATAAAGGGATTGAACTTAGAATGGATGAACTTTCCCAAATCAGTTTGTAAATTAAAATTACATACAGCTCAACAAACCAATTTTAAAATATATAGAACAGAAAAAAATGCCCTGTCTTTCTTGTATTCCTATAGCTAAACTCAAAACTGAATAGATCTAACTTCTTTTTTGTTTTAGGACAAGTTGTATATGCCAACCATTTCATAAATCTAACAGGAGAGAATTTAACCAATATCAGTTTATTTGAAACACATTGTGGAAATCTCATATCTGATTTAATAACCTTGTCAGTCAACAAGTACATAAAGGTAATTTTTTCTTCATATATGACATGGGCAGTTAGATGTTTGTATTGGGAACCATCTGAATTAGGTATTGTACCAATGCATAGAGGACTTCTTACTGCTAAGTTTTAAATGTTATGTATGGCTTTGTATCTCCATGTTTTAAACAGTGTTATTTGTTAGGAGCTCAAATTGTGTTATATTTATTCATGACCATCTGGTAGCTGAATGAGAGAGTAATATTGAAATGCACTGTGTACAGAGCAGAAGTGAGTGCCACATTTCCTAAGTTCAGTGTTCCAGGTTTAATGCCAAACATGGCATAGTTTGAAAGGTTTAGAGCTATAGATGAAGAAAAAACAAACCAAAAAAAAAAAAAAAATCTTTTCAAACTCTCTCAACAGGAACAAAAAGAGAATAACTGTAATCCTATTAGTAAGCTTACTGGACACTTAGGGAATGTCATATTAGAGTTTATTGTTGCACTACTCCTATTTCCACAACCTCATCTTTCTGTTACAATGCTTTAATATTTGTCAAGGGAAAACTCGTCCTTCTCTTTTCTTTTTCTTCTATAGCTGCAGTGGTTTTTTCACTTGTTTTGAGCAATCCAAGTCATAATATCTCCATACAGCAGCTAGTAAAAGAGCTGTATAATCTTCTTTGTGTCATTGCAAAACCTGCTTTAGATGGGCATGTGTGATCCATGAACACAGGACTGAACTCTGAGAATAAGTAGCAGCAACCACTGTATAATTTGTTTTGCATGAAAACTGGAGTCCCCTTTCTTTTGTGTTACTGCTTGGGGGTCAGGGGGAAGGGGACAGAAAATTGACTGTTCTACCATTTGATAACTGTTCTTTTAAACTATTTTTCTGTAGAGAACTCTTACCTTGTAACATCAGTTTTAATGTATTAAATTTTCAGATAATACTGCAACTTCCCTCTGCATCAAAAGGCAAATAGATGGGCGTCATTTTTTTAAAGGAAGATTGAAATAGTATCTGTTGACCATTGTGCTTGTGGTAGGCTTTGAAATGTCAGATGTTAAAATGACAGATGCATCCTACTTCCAAAGAGCCTCATTACAAACAGAGAAGATTGTTTTGCTACTGCTTTTTCTTCATCTCTCCTTAGGCTTGGGCTGCACAGCTTGAACTAGTTCTATTTGAGCTTGCCTTCCAAAGTGGAGCTTGCACTTGAGGTGGATAATGCCTCTTCAGCTGGTGCCTCTTCTAGTGTGTATTTATTGCTATAATCCAGTAATGGAAATAAATTCCCTCGAAATTGTAGGAAAAACAACTGATACCCATAGTTGAGGAAACTGCCAGCTCATCTCTAACAGATGAGCTGTTTAAGCTTTTGGCTGAGAATATTCAGAAGTGCAGCCCAATGTCTGTGGGTGCCTTTAGAAGGAGGTACAGAAACTAATCCTTCAGACTCGTATTTTCGTATCTTTTTTTGGGAAGTTCTTGGTATCAAGACACTGGACTTGGATCATATAATGGGGCCATTGTGCTCTGAGATACGTTTGGCAGAGAAATTCACATCCTTGGATATCTTTCTATTTTCAGCAGCACATTTCTGGCACCAGACCTCTATTGTCCCAACACTACTACAATTTGAGGTCATAGCCATTCAAACCAAGATACTGAACTCAGGATATAGCAAGAGGAAATCTGAAAGAATCTCTGAAGAAAACAAAGTCTCAGTTATTCATAGTCTAACTAATATCTGTATGGTGTCTTGCTTTGATACTAGTAGCCAAAATCTGTCCTAGATGTATACTGCATATCTCCTGCAGAAGAAATCCTGCTATCTTGAAAGGCACAGTAGTAGGTGCAAGTAGTAGATGAAGAAACCTAGTTGCTGCAGCAATGGATGTTCTGTGGAAAAGGCCTGAAACTCACTTGTAAAATAGTTTGTATACCTAGAACCTCCATAACATCCTCCAGTGTTATAGTGCATCTGTAATAAGCAGACCGCTCCTTTCTGAGGAACCTATTTTCATTTTGGTGATAAGTCATAATGAGTATTTTTGAGGCAGTTCAGTTTGGGAAGTTGGTTGTTAAATAGTTAATTTTCCAATAGGTTTTAGTGGTCACATTGATGTTTATTCTCAATATAATATTTACGTAAGATTAATTCAGGTTGTTGAGAGATTCCCATAACAGATCTTTAACTAAAAGAGGCAACCCTTAGCACGTATGTGGAATGTGAATAATAGAATTATTTTAAATATTTCAGTCTTGAACTTAAGATGTTGGGAAATCAATTGTCAAGATTCACACTGGCTATTTCATAGGGTTGGCAAGGTTCTTTATAGAGAGACAAAAAATTGTCATACTTAAATTCATAATTATAATTAAGTGTTCAATATCTAAACCTGATTTGGAGCAGTATAAAAATACTATCTGTATTATTCTAAAGGTGGATGAGAAATAAAAAGTCTGTATCCTTATAGTCAGGGAAGAATAGCAACAGTGTTTTTCCTACCATGAGTTAAATGAATTAGTCCCTCTAGGTGCTCACTCCTCTCTCTGTGCTTCAGAGGTGTGTAGGTTGATTATTCAAACTCAGACTATTCATTTAGGAATAAAATTAATATGAGCTGCTGTGTATTGCCTCTTTCCACATTTGTGTCCTTGCTGAAGGTAAAACGTGTTAAATTTTGCTTTTTAAGCAAAGCTTTTCTCACTGTTTTTACCAACCCTGAATACAGTTCAATGGATTCATAGCTTCTAGGACAGTAAGTCAAGTTTTGTCTATAGTATTATTATTTCAAAGATAATGTTGGTAGGTGTTACAAATAGTAAAGCATCCTGAGAATTTTAATGTCTTTATTGGTTACTTTTGCTGTTTTTCTTAGTTTGTTCCACAATTCAGGGAAAGTAAAACCAAAAGATGACTCACAAGAATACTGCTTTGCATTTGAAATGCATCAGTCTGAGTGAATTTTGTTAAATATGGAGTAGTAATCAAATAATGCACATGACTTGAAATATGCCATTACTGCAAGAATGCCTTGCAGTAAATTCACCAAAAAGCAGATTTTTTTAAACATTCTGGGAACAAAAACATACTCTACAAGTGTGCCTAACCACTAAGGATTTTTCAGTCAAAAATAACATCAATAATAGCTATTAAATAATTTGAGATTTTAATTTTTTTTTTACCTTCCTAAGACCATCAAGAAAATCTAATCAATCATTTTCTCTTTTCCCTACTTGTCAGACAATAAATCAGTATTTATTGCAATTCCTTTTCAGCCTCAGAAGCCTGTTTTCATTTGATTCAGTAATGTTTAAAAGTGACTCAGAAGAGACTTAAGAAATAGCACAACCTGTAACTTCTGTGGACTTAGGAAACTGTCTGTGTTGTATGAGGGTTGTACTTTGGATGTTAATGAAATAATGCACTTTTTAATATGTATTTGTAGATATTATTTTACTGCAAAAAATCCCAAAGAACCAAAACCAGATGAAATATTAGCACATAGAATGCAATTTCAGAAATAGTATTTCTCTGAATAATTGTCCTGGATATTCTCTTTCAGGTGAGACCCTCTGAGGCTCTTGCTAGTCACCATTTTTCCTGTACCTGCATTAAAGAATTGTGGGTTTTACTTATTCACCTGCTGGACCACAGAAATAAAGGGTCTCACACAGAGGTAACAGAAGAATAGCATTACATATGCATGCATATTACATATGCTGTACAGTCACCAAATATTCCAAGATTGCAATGAATGGACTAGTTAATGCATCTGATAATAGCACTCAACTTTGTATTTGCTTTAGGAGGACTACATGCTATTTGCAATGCATTTTAGTGCATTGAGACTAAAAAGGATTTTTTTTTTTTAAAGAACTCTGATCTCTTGCATTATTTTTGGTCCACCATGCTGTCTGTACATTGTCATTCCATCAGCTTCTAATTTTGCCTGTGGAGTATCACACAATGGTCTTCCTTGAGACCGAAGCTTGTCCTTTCATACTGCTTTTTACTGGTATTTGGGAGAGGATGTGCCAAAGTAGCTGCAGGTTTTCTCTAGTAATACTGAACAATTTTTTTTTTTTTTAAATTACTGCCATCTCTGTAATGCTTGTTCATGAACTGCTTGTTCTCTGTAAAAGCAAATTAATCAATAGGACAGTATTATAGAGAAAATTGTTAATGTAGGCCTTAACAATTCAACACATTTCAAATTTACTTTTACATTTTGTACAGGGTTTCTGGAGCTTGGTGAACAAAACTCTAAAGAACATCTTTGAAATGCCAAAGAGTTCTGAAACGATGCCTGGTTTTGAAACAATTCACTGTAAAGACCCATTGAGTTTTAGCTGGTGGATCATTACTCATCTGGCATCACTCTACCAGTTTGACCGTAATGGAAGTCTATCTGAAAAGGTGGGTATAATTTTTTTTCTAAATAGCTAAAGGCTGTTATAATTTATTTAGGTCTCTAACTGCTTGGTTATTTTTGCTTCAAGAAAATTCACGTTATAATAGAGGAATTTTCACACTCCTTAAAGAAAGGGTTTTTTTTAAGATTGGTGGTGTTAAGGTGAGTTTAGTACAAGTCAGTAAACATTCCCGGAGCCCCTGATGTTATTCATATTACACTTTATTATACTATATTATTCTGTAGTACAGAAATATAAAAAGTCTCAACTACTTAGTAGCATATATACTTGATGTAGCTATGTTTTAAGACTGCCTGCCTGCAGCACAAGTGCTTCACTGGCTTTGTTGTTTTAGGAACTGAACACATTGGATTGTACCATGTGATATATAAACCTCAGACATTGACTGTGTAATTATTAATGCCACTTCTTTTGAAAAAGTGGTGGTTGCTTTGCTCTGGATAAATTCCAGTCTGTCTAAATGGCAGACAAGACCTGCACATGTCATTCCTACACTTGTAAGATGTATGTGGGGCCATACTCACTACTGATGTGTGTTTCCTTCATGGACCTTGCTGCACGTTTGTTCAGTTCTGGGACCATGTAAACCCACACTTTTTTTTCAGTCTCTTACTCTGAGATTCATGCTGCCTGGTTTTAAGTTTCTAATCATTAACTGGGAAGAAATAGGCAAGTCGCCCATTTTTCAGAGGTATGAAAGCTGCCAATTTTTCTTAATTGACTGGGAGGGAGCTGACTAGAAGACAAATAGTTGAAAACCCAGAAATCTAGGTTTTGTGGATTGGTTAATCTTTGTGCCTAATAGTGGGTTTTGGCACTAGGAAGAATCATGGTATGCCATCTTTTGTCATCAGTGCCTTTATTGTTTGCCTCACTGTAGCTGTGTTTGGATTTGTTTTTTTAGTGTTGGAATACTGGCTTTTTTTCTTGCATTTCAGGTAGATTCCTTATATCCTATAGTTTGCCAAGCAACAACTGTATATGGCTTCTTCCCCAAACTGGGCTTCATTGCCCTTTTGTTGAGAGTTGTCTTTTATTGTTTGTAATGTAATAGTGTGTGTTAAAACTGGAAAGTTTATACCTTCTTCTACTAAAATTTAAACCATAATTATCTGTCATGACTTAGGGTGAAAATTTAAAACTATGAAACACGTTTGTGAACTGCTGATTTATAAAGAGGGGAGAGTCTGATCACATCAGCTGACCAGTTTGTTTTGATAATTTAAATCCCTCCTCCCTTCATCTTTAGATATTTTAAAAGCATTAGCATATAAACAAAGGATGAGTAACAATGGAATGTTTAACTTCTGTGTATGCTTTTAATCCTAAGTAAAATTAGACTTTCTAATAAAAGTAAGAATTACTTTCATTGATGTTTGTCCTGCAAATTCCCTGATTTGTCAGAAAAATAAGGAAGGTGTGGTGGCCCAGTGTTTTAATACTCAGTTAAATAACTGGTGACTAGCAGACTTGAACGTGGGATGCTTCTGCTGCTGCTGGGTTGACAGATCCTTCAGGAACATGTAGCAGGCTGCCCATTATCACATGGTTCAGTCTTTTCTAGTAATACTATGGCAAAAGGAAGCAACTTCTTACACATTCATACAGTGTAAAGTTGCAGACCACATCTGACTGTTACACTGAAGGCTGTTCCAAGCTTCCCTTTCTTTTGCTGCTTTGCTGTGGTACTGGGAGAGACCCACAGTCCACAGTGTATTTCAGAGGGACACTGGCAAGGTAGAATTACTACGCTCCCAGCTTATTAGGGAAACTTAAATGTAGAGAAAAGGTTGGTCCCAAGTCAAAAAGAAAAACTAGTGTGAAGCAGACATTTACACTGGGTTGCTTATATTTTATGCCTGAATCACAGTGCAGTGATACTGTTTACTTTGTTGGATTTTCTTCTCTGTCTCTTATACTGATACATACAATGCACTTAGCCTTGTGAGATATTTTTTTGCCTCAGACACTACATATAAACAAGCCAAACACAGAAAATAGAAAAAAATATTCCTGTTTTTATTTTTAAACTGGAATTTGAGACACAATGACAAGAAGTGACATGCCCCAGATGAAATAGTATTTTTTTCCTTAGAGCCCACCTGGGAGAAGAGAATGTCCAAGTTTTGATTTGCAAATCATGAGATTATACTATGCATGCTCCTCTTAATGTTTCCAGTAGTCTTTTTGTTCAAACTGTTAGCTGTGCTTTGCATTTCTCTGAGTGTGGCTGTGATTTGTCCAGGGATCCCTGTTCTCTTAAGTGCCATGGGTGCTTACAAAGAAAAAAGTATCAATAACACAGAGCCTTTTTACACACCACAAGAATGTAATCTGTCATAAATAGTTGACGTTAACCATTTATTTAGATTTTTCTGCCAGCCAACCTCACCTCCCACCCTCCTAAATTACAGCCTCAAACAATCTTTGAACATTATGATAGAAGTCTGTGTTATAAATTTGTAAAGTCAGTAGAATTACATCAGGGCTCAATGTAGTCCTGTTTTGTTAGTTAAACATCTGATGTGATAGCTTCATGACACATGCTTTCTTTTAATTAACTGTGTTCAGAGGTGGGAGGGTGATATGTCATAATGATGGTTATTCATGTGCTCTGTAGCAAAAATTGCCTCTAAGCCTATGTAATCTGTGGAAGATTTTCGATTTTTTTAATGTGGTCTGCATGGCCTTGAGGTTATTAGGAAAGCTTTAAAAATTCTAAAGAGGTTTCAGGCTTGCTTCTTTTTATATTTCCCTTTAGCTCATATAATGTAATTTCAAATATGCAATGATTCATATATCAAATATTTATTTCATACACATGAAACCACTTTTCTAAAGCTAGAAAATTTTGGCCAGGTTTTCTAGACACTCATATAAGGGATGTAATGTACATTCAGCTCCCACTGCACTCTCCTGAAAAGCAAGTTTTGTACATTTAAAAACCAAGTGGGACCTGAGAAAATTTGCCACTTCTGAACATTGCAGGGGTCAATTTCAATATGCTGTGGGCTAGGGAAATATAGACAGAATTACTTGGGGCTAAGAATTCTTGCCTTTGAATACAATAATCTCAAATGACGACATGGTGAGATATGCAAACGTGGGTGTCCAGCTGAGATGTCTAATACTGCTCTTCTAGGTAGTCAGTTTTCAGTCTTTGCACAAGTTTCTCCCTAAGAACCCAGAGGGACTCAGCTTAGGGTTTTGGTTTTAGCAGCACTTTTATGCACTGTAAGGTCTTCAGGTTCTGTTGATTTTTCAGACTTTTTGGGGGTGGTGAGAGGATGTAAGCAAACAAGTTTGGAGTAAGTAATGTAGTTTGTACACACTCTCTGATAAGGAGGGATTGTAAACATTAGCCATGCCATATTGCTTGTGTAGCAGGGAATACTGTTAGGATGTAAATTTAGTGGGATTTGGATAAAACAAGCCTGTTAAAAGATAGACATAATGGAGGTTAAGAAAAGAGTGCAGCAGGAGCATTCTTTCTTGAGTTTGGGCTGAATCTGAGTGTTCTTGTAGTCAATTCCAGTTGGAGTCAGGAGTTTGCTCCAGATGACTCCAGGATCTTGTAAGGTGATCTACATACTGCAGCTGAGCTGGGACTTTTGGCCATAAACACCTTTTGTATAAATCATGTGTCCTTGGACTGTGAGTGCTAAAAGCATGTTCTGAATAGGCTGGTCCAGATGTTCAGAGGCCTCTTAGCATGACTCTCTTAATATCTACTCTCTCATTAATGTGGCTTTTGAGCAGTTGAATATCTATTGGAGTCTGCAGTAACACCATGCCAGTGTGTAGGTGTTCAAATAACAGCAATCTCTAAAATACTGTAGTAAAAATGAAAATATGCCATAAATACTAGCCAGAACTGTGTGGTAATGCTGATTGTGCACTTCCTGGGTTTTACTTATAATTGAAGTGCTGCCTTTATTCCTTGACTACTTGTTGATGCAGTGGCCTCTCTTTCTCATGGAATGCTAACTCTGGATTCATGATTCAAAGGCTCTGGCATAAAAAATAGTGTAAGAAGTCCTGTTTACAACCATGATGTGCCCTCTGCTGTTCTGGCACAATTATTTATGAGCCCATCCTATGATCTGAGTCAGGCCCCCCTCTCTTTTTCATTATTTCTTTCTCTTCTAAAGCTCTGGGTCAGTTCGCTTATCTGGTTCACACTGTGTCCCACAAACAAAAGTAGTGGGACAACCAAGCAATGGTATGCTGTAGCTGTGAGGGTGGGAAGAGCAGCTGGCAGGATGAGAAGGAAGCAGTATCCTTGATGGATACTGCTCAGGTTCCTGAGTCATGAAATCACAGCTTGAGTGTAATTTTCTGCAGATCTGTTCTTTGATTCATATTTGTTCCATAAACAGTCTACAAACTGCAACTTGCTACAACAGGCAATCTTTCAGAATTCTCTCTTGTGCAAAAATTTAAGGCCACCAAGTAGTCGAATTGGATTGCATAAGTATTGATGTATCTTTTTTAAAGAGTTCATCCTTAAAATTGTCTTGGTACTTTCTGGAGTTCAGTGTGGATCTGTCACCAAGTCACAGCATTAGCAGTGTATTCAGTAGCAGAGGAGGATGGGGCACTATGGCATTGCAGCTGGAAAGTAGTTATATTTCAAGAAAGCAGTTATATTTCAAGTGCCAAAGCATAAGATGCTCTTTATTGTAAGCTTTATACTAGCATATAAAGGACAGATCCTGCAGAATAATTTACAGGGGTCCACAGTTGTGATAGTGGAGGGAATGAGTAAGGTAGGACAATAATAAAAGCAGTGTTTTCACACATCTAGTTATCTACACAAGCTATATACATAGCTGAGTGTAAGAGATTATTTTTTGGCCCTCCTAGTATTGTAAATATATTGACTTGGTTGCCTTCTATTTTTCTCCTGGGAAACAGCCTTAGTTGCGTGACATTCTCCCCTTTTTTTTCCCATTAAATTTTTTTCTCTTCCTTTTTAGTTCATTTTGCCATGCAACTCTTTACTTCATTAGTATGGCTAATGATATTGGTTTAGATAGATAGTCATCTGTCTTCCAAATCTGAAGAATACGAATTATGCACGATATTTGACCTACTCTGTGTTTTTTTCCTGTTTATATAGTCCACATTACTTTCTGGGCAACTCCTTAACAAATTGACCAAAACAATCCTTAATGTTTGGCCTGGGAAAAATGAGTTAGAAGTAGGTTGTTTGTTTTTTCACTGAAAAAAGGTGTGTGTGCATGTGTGTGTGTGTGTGTGTGTGTGTGTGTGTGTGTGTGTGTGTGTGCAGGGGGAACAAAACCAAAACCAAACACCAAGAAAAAGTAGAAATTGAGACCATACTGCTACAAACAAAAATGCCTGAATATTTTGCTTCTTTGCTAAATTTAAAGTTGGGATTGAAAATGAGTCACTTAAACCCACTGGAATTTGAAACTCTCTACTTTTGGCTTTTTAGGCCAATTTTTTAGGACATATATCAATTACATTAACAAAAGAAAAAAGTTTTTTCAGACATGACTACAATATGCAGTCATAAAATGAAATACATCTGGAATTATCTTGCCTGCTTATTTTCATGTTATAATGAGTTATGTGGAATGCAATGCTATTTCATGCTGATAATCATTATTTTTCAGAAACAGAAGGAATCCAACTGGAAATTTGTGGAAGAACTCCTTAAAAAATCCACTGATGCTCAAGTAAGTGTGGAAAGGAAGAAATAACGAACAAGGAAAGTGTCAGGGATGCTTCCAGGAAAAGACAGTGCATGAAACAAAGTCCAGCTAACAAGTGTATTTTTGGAATTCTAGTGTTTTTATCACTGGTAAATGAACATCCTTTATGTAGCTGAACTATGGCAGTATACAGTTCCCTTCTTGTTAGCAGTTACACTTGCTTTAAAGTGGTTGTGCTTGATGCTAAATTGTCAGATAAAGGAGAAAGATAATTATACTGAAAGGGGAGATATATGGCTACTCAGACAAGATGTATTCAGAATAAGAACTGGATGCTTAGAAAATGTAAACCAGATACCAAATGTAAGGATATCAGGTTGAGGAGACATGATGAGGGAGATAGTCAGTTGCATTGAAAATTCAGATATATCCTCATCACAGCAGGAAGGTGACTTACGTTGCTGAGCAATTTGTCTTACAGGCTTGAATAAAACTCTTGCTGATAAGGTTCTAGTTTCTGAGCACTCGTTTCATACCTTATCATTTTTCTTTCTGCAGAACTGTTAATGCAATGCTTCATGGCCCAGAGGTCAGAATTGACCTCTTTTTAAAATGCTTTTAAATATGCCGTTCATCATGTTTTCAAATATGTTACATTGCAGCTCTGTAAATTTGTTCTGAAGTTTTATGGTACAAATTGCAAATGCTGTATCAGCAACGCCTATAAAAATAATTTTGTGTGTGTGTGTATGCTTAAGACAAGAACAAACATGTTTGGTTTTTTATTTGGTCTTACATGAAACTAAAAAAATCCTGTGAAGTTTTTCTTTTGAAAGCAGAAGTGTCTGCTCATGCAGTAGCTACAGCTGGAGTATGGAACAATTCTTGTTACAACTGCTGTCTTTAGAAAAAAAATAAATTTTTAGCTGTTGAGATAGTTGAAATGACATATAGGGCATTAAAAAGTTGAAAAATCGTGCTAAGCTCCAACAGAAGAGGCATAAAAATTGAGTAGCTTACTAGCTACTTTCCTGTTGCATCTTTTGTATGTTACTAACCTGAGAAACAGTAAGAGGACACTTGTAGTTAGTTTTTTTCAAAATATTAACCTTTTCCTGTCTATTTTGAAAAAAAAAAAAAAAATTACTCTAAACTTGAATATATGTAAACTATACAACTTTTTGATGTCTGTTAAACAAGTGTTGACTTACAGACAGTTTAAAAAAGCAGGTAGGTGGCCAAGCTGAGATTTGAGAGTTAATCATGACAGGGTAATATGAAGCAAATATGTCTTAATTTCCAAAGGGCAGCCACTGTTGAAATTAAAGCAAACCCTCAAGAATTTCTTTGCAACTCTTACTGTCTAAGGAGACATCTAGTTTATTTCCTTTTTTTTCTTGTATTTGTTAATTATTTTTTCTTACTTTCTGGAGTTAGCTGCTTGTAGAAAATGCTCATTGGAGAGCATTAGTCCATATATATGCATTCACGAGTGCCTGTAGGTACTTCTATTAAAAATACATCCTCTTTTCTATCCTTGCCTTCTTGACATCTGCCTTCTTGACAGTGCATATAAAGGAGATGTTCTTTTTCCAGTAGAAGTCCATTTCCTCCAATCTGTCAGCTTCATGTGGCCACTCCTATCTTTTATCCTTTTGTATCTCTGATATCTTCACACTGATGAGTGTGCATTTTTGAGACCAGAAAACATAGGAATCAGAAGCACATTGAGATCTTGATAAGTCAATAATGAAATGGAACGTGGAGAAGCACAAAAAAGGAAAAGGGAGAACAGTCCTCTTTAAATGAACAACAGGACATTATTGATGATATTGCCCACTGACACTTGGCTGAAAGTGTTTGTAAATCTGACCTGAGCCTTTCTTTTCAGCATATGCCCTCTGTTCTATCCTAGAGATTCACTGTAGAAGCTGTGCAAAATAAGTTAGAGGAAATGATAGTGCCAAATTCTCAAGGCACATATTAGTGGTTAGAAACTTCATTTTTAAGTATATGTAGGCTTAAAAACTAATAATGTTTAGTACCTAGTATGTCTATCAACTTCATAATCCACTTTTTCTTATTGCTTCCTAACCTCAAAAGCTTGTAGGCTATATATACATGTTCAGAAGGGAGAATGGGAGCACAAAGGATGGGTGGAACTAGAGATGAAATCAAGTATGCAGAGTTTTGTGTGTTCAAAAGCATCTGAAAAAAAGGTGGAGATCATACACTTGTAATGTAAATTGATAATCTTTCTCCTACCAGTAATTTAATTTCTCCTCAGGTAAGCTTCAATTGCTGATGTGAAAAGTTGTTATAGACAGATTTTGGAAGGTAAGGAAGCATCATGAAAGTAGAGAAAAGGGTGGTTGTCTTTTGTAATGAGTCAGCAGAAGATGGAGTTAACTATCCTTAGGGTAGCCGAGTTTTGGGATGCAAAAACAACTAGCAAGTGTAAAACCTGCAGCATTTGGTAGTTTCAGTAAAACAGTTTAGTGATCTCCAGCACAGAGAGGTCAGCACAGAGCCCGAGCCACCTTCATCCAGGGTATGCCAGATTTCGAGGGTGATAAAAACACTACCTGAGAAAGGTGTCCCATGTCCAGGTGAAAGTGGCAGCAGGGTGCTGCAGTGCCCTGTCTCCAGATGGGAACACCTTTATAGAGATGTTATAGTCAGCCTGCTTCTGAGCGAGGAAAAGATGTTCCAGGCTAGTTGACCACTGGAGATGAGAAGCAAAAATACTCTATTTGTGATCTGTAAATAAAGATAGGAGCCATAACAGCTGTGAAAGTGTAGAGTGCTTGCTTGCTTAGATATCTTTTCAGCTTCAGTTGACAGAATGAGTTTCTCACACAGAAGCTGCTTTTTTATAATTCTTGGTGGATGAAGTTGAAGACGCTTGTGAGAAAGAGGTACAATCTAATCACAAAAAATAACATTTATAGAGAAACTAGTTACATGAAGTGTATTCCCTACTTTGGCTGTTATTTGGGTATCTGTTACTGGGCTAGTGGCAAAAGTAGAGCTGTTTTACAAATCTATTTGTACTACAAAATGAGAATTATTATACTATGAATATTAACACAGCTGTATTTGTATACTTGGCAACATCAAACTGACTAAATTTCAAGTTTGCAATTCTGTCCTAGCAAACCCATGATAGAAGAGAAGGCAGACATTATTAGAAGTTACTGTAGATGATTGGTGCAATTGTTTATAGTGTTCTGATAAAGTGTAACAAATAATATTTTCCATGGGAATCTATAGCGAGGTAGAGATAAGTTAATGAATTATAATTCCTTTGTGTACCATTGAGAACACACACAAAACCCAGCTCTAATACCTAGTAAGCCATTAGAAATAGCATTGTGGGTGGGAGCAGCAGTCCTGCTCTTCCCATAGCAGCTACTAAATGAGACTTTTGAAGAGCAACAACCAAACAAGCAACCCCCCAAACAAAAATAAAGAGAAAACAACCAGCAAAAATCAAACTTCAGCACAGCCTACTGATATCTTTTTCTATCACCTGGCATCAGGGTTTATTTTATTTTATTTTTTTATTTAAGCATTTTCTTAGCTGAGTGAGCCTGGGACAGAATTCAGGACCTAACACTGTAATTGGAATTGAAGGGGTAACTTCCCAATATTTATCTGAGGCACGTTTTCTTTCATTCCCTTTCTTGAGGCTATGATTTTGAGCCTTAAAACTCATCCCATGTCTGTTTGGGTTTGGTTGGGTTTTTTTGGTTGGGTTTTTTGTTTTACGTTTGTTTAGGGTTTTTATTTACTCTTTTTATTCCTCTTTCACTTACTGTATGGAGTTAAGACATTCTGGACTTATGTGATGCTTAGGTATAGAAAGCTGGAAGTAGGTCAGGTGTTTTCTCTTGGCACAGAACAAGTTCACTGCTATCCCAGACATGTTAGACTTAACACATGTAAAAGTCTTCCCTTAAGACAACTACACACAAGCTGGTCTACTAAACCACTTTTCTAGTCACTGGATACAATAAATCCCTTCCAGGGCTTATCATGCTATACTTATCATCCTACAGGAGATATCTAAAATAGACTTGGTTAAATGTCTGATTTCAGTCTCAACATGGAGGTCCTAATACTGTATCTCAGATACAGCTCCAGTGATGGATCCCACTCTCAATATCCCACAGTTATAAACTGGATGTTTCACTTGTTCAATTCAGAATTTCCTGTTTTCTTTCTTGTGATCCTTCTTCCTTTTGTGTGCAAAATTTGGAAGTGAAAACAGTGTGTGGTGCAGTGTTTTCTGATGTTCAGTGACTTGTATGCCTTTGATTTTGAGTTGTCTGGGATGTTAGCAGTATAGCCATGTTGCAGGGGTTTGAGGAAGGAAAGATTCTCCTGTTTGGAATACTATAACGAAATTTGGAACTCCCAGTAATTGCACCTTCTGACTGGATCAGTGGTGAATGAGCTTTCTTTGGAACCTACATAAGAGAAGGACAGGGCTTAAGGGTTCAGCAGACCCATGCATTCAGTATAGCTAATGCCCCCTTGCTGTTTTGTGATGTTCTGTACCATGCAGTCATGTTTCGAGTTAGGCTCACGATATTGAGCTGCTTGTTGTCTTAATGTGTCTACAACTCTGTGGATGCCTGAAATGGTGAATGATGATGGTACATGCCTGGATTGCAGGATTCAGTTATAAGCTTTTATCTTCTACTTCATTGCTCGTATTAGCAGGTGCATTTACTCAGCATTATATAATTCAAAATAATTTTTATATTAGGAGACTATTCTTAATAGTCTGGCAGTGCTGGATTTATGTGTAGACATAGTGATAAACTTTTTATTCCTTTTTTCAAGGCTGGTGTGCTAGAGGAACACTTACGAATGCATCTCCAGTGCTGTTGGACATTGTGTAGTTTCTGGGACTTGAATCTCTCTGTGGTCACCATACTGTGGGATTATTACAGCAAGAACCTGGTAAGCAAATAAATAGAAAAAAAATGTAGAAATGCACATGGACAGTCCTTGTTTTTTAGCAATAAAAAATTAATACTGATTCTCCTCCGGCCAAGTACGATTTGCTTATATGTTTGTAAAACTGACTAGTCTATGGAACTTGCCTTAAATTTGTTATATGTTTTTAAGAAATCATGTTTAAATATACAGAATTATAAATACCGATATAATGTAAAAATACACAATTATATTTTTACTCTTTTTTTGCATCAGGACTACTGATTTTAACATCTTGTAAAAACACTTTTCAGGTAGTTAAAATGCATTTCTCTTTCTTGAGTTGTGGTGTCCTTTTGTTTGTGTGAAGGATTGCATCTTATTGCTTTTGGAATACTAATATTTATTGTTATTCATAATCCATTCTGTTTCCATTTATACTTCTAGAACAGTTGCTTCACCATTCCCTGGCTTGGTCTGAAGGGTCTGGCAAGTGTTAGTAAAACTTCTTTGTCGATGCTTGAGTTGGTGAAAAGTTGCTGTTGTGAACAGCAGATCCCTACCCTTTATGAGTCCAGCAACAGTTACTTCATTTTTCTCAGCATTTTGGCACAGATGATGAAACAAGAGGCAGAGAACGGTGGCATGCATCCTTGGAAACAAATCAAAGGACGGTAAGGCTGCTGTTTAGTTTGTCTCATATTTTACTGTAGCCAGTCAGACTGCATGGTCCCCTCCAGCCACATAAAATCACAGAATTTTCAAGGTTGGAAGGGACCTTTAAGATCATCTAGGTCCAACCCCCCTGCCATGGGCAGGGACACCTCCCACTAGATCAGGTTGTTCAGAGCCCTGTCCAGCCTGGCCTTAAAAACTTCCAGGGATGAGGCTTCCACCACCTCTCTGGGCAGCCTGTTCCAGTGTCTCACCACCCTCATGGTGAAGAACTCCTTCCTAACATCCATCTAAACCTACCCTCCTCTAGTTTGAATCCATTCCCTCATGTCCTATCACTACCTGACATCCTAACAAGTCCCTCACCAGCTTTCTTGTAGGCCCCTTCAGATACTGGAAGGCTACAATAAGTTTTCCTCAGAGCCTTCTCTCCAGGCTGAATAACCCCAACTCTCTGTCTGTCTTCATAGGAGAGGTGCTCCCGCCCTCTGATCACATAGCAAAGCAAACTGGAGGTACTGTGCTCATGAGAAAATAAAGGAGATAAGGGATCCAGAGTGACTCTTAATTTGAAGACAGCAGATGTTCCCTGAGGTTTCTGCTGCCAATTGAGGCTGTGACAGGGTCCAAAACCTGGGTCCAAGAGCCACCTTGGCATCCATAGCCTGTGATGATTTGCTTTGTCCTACAGGCCAGGAATTTAGTACACTGGCAACCTACACAGTGGTGCAACCCTATTGCCAGACAGGTAACATAATTAAAGCATAGAAATTCTGTCTGAGCTGAATGTAAGCAGCATGTGTTGTCAAAGAAAAGCCATGTGTTGTCCAAGAACATGCGGGCTGGCTCTTGCTAGGCCTGCTATTTCACCTGTAGTTCCATTTTCTTTTTCACTGTTTCCAAAGTTCCTTACAGGTTTGTTTTTTTGAGGTTTTTATTTTTTCAATTAATTTTGAAACATACTAAATAAGAGGTATGGTCAGTCATAACAGCAAAAAAACATTCTAAGTTCTAAATCAAATCCTGATGGTTTATATACTTAATGGATCCTTAAAAATCTTATTATAGTAATTGTACCAATTATTAAAGTGGATAACTTTTAAGTATTTCTTTTTTTTGTTGGATATAGAAAACTTAGAATTAGTTTTGGTTTGGGCTATGTGTTTTGATTTCTAAAAAAATAGTGTAATTATTATAAATTACTGTTAAAAGTAATAGTAGTAATGGTAATATTAATATTATATATACTTAAAGTTTTAAGTATATATAAAATTTTTCTGTATGCAAGTAATAAATATATTAAAAATGCACAAATGTATGCACACCTTATGAAGGTGTGTGGGATGTTTTTTTCCAAGAAAGAAGGATTATCTTGGCTGTCAGAAAAGGAAGATGTGTTTATGTGCTCTTCATGAGTTGTTACTGTCAGTAAAGTTGAAGTTTAAAATTACAACTACATAAAAACAAATATGTTGGTGGATACTGAAACTGTCTTTCTTTAGTAATTATAATTACCCTGCTCTATTTTTACTGAAAACAAATTATACTTACATTTTTGGTCTCTTATAACCTGTTGCTTTCCCTAATTTAGGAGGGGGAATAATGATACACAACACACACTGCTTCGATCTGCTCAACCAGTATTCATAATTTCTACCTTGAATAAATCAATTACACAAGTAGCAAAATTTAACAGCCTACAGCTATGATTTTTGGGATGAACTCTGTTTCCAGCAGCTAACCAAGCATTAATTGATGCATGAAGAACTCAAATGCCTGTCAGTAGTAATTTGCTACTAAACAACATTAATTGGATTTGCTGTAATTTTTGGTGGCTAGATTTAATAACCTCAGCTTCACTTCCAACTATTTTTCCAGGTGACAGAATAGGCAAACAGCATTTATGGATGTTTAACTACTGTGTGTGGAACTTATTTTAAATTGAAGGTGAAGAATATACCCAAGGTTTTAACCACACAAATCAAAGCTAAGCAAGCCATTTTCATCTTAGTCCTCTCTCATGAATGGTGACATTTATTCTAAGTCCAGCTTTTGAGCAAAAGTCACAGAAAAGACACTTATTAAAAAATTTTCTGCTTTTTGTCAATCCACTTAAAGTTGGAAAGCAGCAGTGCTTCTCACCATCAGCTGTGTGTAACTTTAGCACTGTCATACAAGCAAGAAAGAAATCTTCCTCTCATTTTTACTGCAGTAATGGTTATCTAGGTGAGCCTCTGATTGCACCAGCTGTGGGTATAGCAGCTATATGTATATACATATATATACATATATATATCATAACAGAAATCGGTAGCTAAAGGAAGGAGTGTCCTTGATGTTTGTTTATTAGGTTTTGGTTTTGTTTTGTTTTTTTTTAATATTCTTGGTGTCACCTGGAAATAGAGTTTCAGGAAAAAAAGCTGTACAGCAACTGTTTGCTCATGCTGAAAGGAGAGCAACAAGGACAGCGAAGGGCTGGTAAGGGATGACTTATGAGGAGCAGCTGAGGTCACTTGGATTTCTCAGTTTGGAGAAAAGGAGGCTCAGGGGTGACCTCGTTGCAGTCTATGGCTTTCTCAGGGGAAGAGATGGGACTGGCACTTACTTCTTCCCTCCTTTGACTAAAGACAGGACTCGGGGAAATAGTAGAAAGCTGACTCACGGGAGGTTTAGGTTAGATACCAGAAAAAGGTTTTTCACCCAAAGGGCAGTTGAGCAGTGGAACCCCAGGGAAGTGGTCACAGCACCAAGCCTGCCTGAGCTCAAGAAGCATTTGGATGACCTTCTCAGGCACATGGTGTGATTCTTGGGGTACCCTACACAGGGACAGGAGTTGGACTTGATGATCCTGATGGGTCCCTTCCAACTTGGCATAGTCTATGATTCTATGAAAGATGCCACTTAACACATCATATCCCTTCATAGCAGCCCTCTTGGACCATGTTTGCTAGATGGGAAGGCATGGTACAGAGGACATCCATTACAGAATAGAATCTGATCATAAGATTGTGCTTAACATAATACTAGCCATTGGGTGAGGGAGAAGGATAAGGCTATACCTGGGGTTGAAAACCCTTTAAATGTACCTTGTGTTAGGAGCAGAAAATGAAACAGCATGTTGTTCCAGTAGTCAAGATTAGACAAGGAGAGGGAAAAGTGCATATTTAGAATTTCAGAATTATTTGAAGACAATAAAAGAATAGAAATACAATATTAGTTTATCAAGAAGATAGAAAATTGTACACTTGAAGTGTGTACAGTCTTTTTCCTGATTTTTTTGTTTGTTTGCTTGGTTTGTTTTTTTAATGTAGAATTTATTCCAAGTTCCACCGGAGAAGAATGCAGGAGCTGACAGAAGTGGGGCTGCAGAACTTTTTTAACCTATTCCTCATGCTGGCAAATGTTGCAGAGACAGAAGATATAGTCAGTCGAGTGTTGGATCTTTTGGATTTCCTGATTTCATCCTCTCTCACCGTGTCTCAGAGAGCTCTTATCTGGAGAGGTCTTTTTGCTTTCCTTTTGATTTATGTTGAGAAGAACATGGACATCAGTGTCCTAGCTGAGAAACTCTCAAATGCTTTCCGTGAGAAGGCAAAGGCATTTTTAGTGACTAAAAATGACAACACACAGAAACAGAATCTCTGGATTCTCCTCTCAACCTACATTGATGGCGTCCAAGAAGTGTTTGAGACCAGCTGCTACTTGAGCCTTTCTGAGGAAAAGTTGCTGAATGATGGCTTTAGTATGCTGCTGCCTGCTTGTCGAGGAGCTGAACTGAGTATGGTCCTAAATTTTCTTCAGGTTGTTCTAGCAAGACTTCGGTAAGTTATGTACTTAAATTGTAGATATAGACTAGGATGCTGATTTTATGTTCAAGGCTAAAGTAGAGCTCATGTTAATTTTTGGGGGTTTTTTGTTTTTTTTTTCTTTTTTTCAACTAAACTAAGTTTAGTTGATTTATTATTTATTATTTCAGTTCAACTGAATTTATTTACTGGAATAAATTAGAGCCTTCAAAAAGAATTTGGCATTTTCTCCATTAGCTAATACATGGCATTTGTTGTGTTGTTTTTAAAGATTAAATAGGGAGAAATTTGAGACTTGTGAAAAAAAGTTGCCTGTTTCATAACCTGGCATTATTTTAAAGCTTTACAGAATTCTGGAAATGGGGGGTTATGCGATTCTCTTGTAGAACAGAGAGGAAGGCATTGAAGTTCATTTCAGACTTATCAGATTATCACAGTCAAGGCACAGGACTGCTTTTGTACCCCTTCTTACAAAAAGCAGGTCTCCTGAAGTATCTGAATTACCAACTCACTTAAATACTAATTGGTAAGAGAGAGAGAGGATCAGACCTTTGTTTCAACAGTTCAGTTTCTGTTTGTATATTCTACCTGCCCACTTATCCCATCTACAGAGAAGTTTTAATTCCTTGATGTTTATAGAATGGTTTGATCTTCAGGCTGTAGCAAACAAAAGAAAGTTACTCTCTCCCACTTCAACAGACTCACTAAAAATAGTCCTCTGTTGCCATATATGTAAAACAACAGGAAGACTACTTTTGTGGTTCAGAAGATTTGGACAACTTTGTGACAACATGGGCTTAACCGGACTGATTAGGCCTGGTCTGTCTGCAAACTTGAAAAAGGATGAAATGTTTCAATGTCATTATCTCTCCTGCTCTGGAAGTCCAGGCATATAGGATAGTAGTCCTTTCATAATTGTAATTTTTTTTGTTCGCTGCACTCTAATCATTTTATAACACTATGACAAGAAATTCACAGGTAGAAAGGAAGTGAGATCACTGATTAAAGAGAGAAGCAGCTTCCTCTAGGCTGTTAGGAAATACTAACTTCATATGCCACTTTCTTCTAACCCTAGATGATGGCTCGTAGAAATATTCTTTACTTCTGATTAAGTAGTATTATGAAAATATTGACTTGGTTATATTAACTAAATGCCTCAGTATTTAAAGCGTAAAATGTCAAATAGTTTTAGCAATTCCCATTTAACATATTTTGTTGGACTGCTAGAATTATATTCCAGGTTTCACAGTTGCTTTCATTTGAGGATACTGTAAAAATGGCAATCTTTCACTTGCAGAGTGAGGTTGTAGCCAAAAGCTCTTCTTTAATTATAGCTATTCATGCTGCTATGGTTAAGGGTCTGTCAGCATTTCCATTATAAACCTTTATTTTAAAGGGTTTGCTAAAACTTGCTCTGGGCTAAAGCTCGGCATACAAGGTTTTGAAAGTGCACTTGTTTTCTTCCTTTCTTTTTTCTTAAAAGGCTTCTCAAAAGAGCCACCCCCCC
>JAAWXA010000001.1:59787924-59875424 GCA_038090715.1 Florisuga fusca
CCCCCCCTTCACCATTTTTATACTGCTGTGTTTTAAAATAGCCCTTTCTGGGTTTTTCTTGTCTGCTAGAAAAGTATCGGTAGCTTTTGATTGTTTATTTACCTATGACTGTTTTAAATAAGGTTTTTTAAACCACTTTTAAAAAAAATTATGATTTTGGTGTCCATATATTTAAACAGAACTATGACTATATATATGACTGAAGTAATTTTTATTAGTTTTTGATATGTGGTGAGTAATTGGAAACAAGATGCTACTTGCTGGCACTTCCAAGTAGAACTTCATAGTGGGATGCAGTATGAAGTGTAAGATTGCATTTTAATACTGTTTCCTTTTAAAAAACATCTGTAAAATAAACTGTAAACAATTAAGAAGCTCACAAAAACAAAAATGCAAACCTAGTTCTTGCTATGTTTCCTTGAAATATTAAGCTTTTAGCTCAGAAGTAATTTTTCTTTTTGTTTTGTTTCTAAACAGTTTTAGAATTATTTTTTTCTACTTTGCAGAGCTCTGTAAAAATGGACACAGACTCAGAGAAACCTACTGAGTCTCCGAATACAGTATGTTCCAGCAATGTGTTATTCTTAAAATGTCATTTCTTGTAATCAGCTATTGTTCTGACATAGGCTTTCACTCATCATCATTCTGGAATTTGCATTTTGTAGTGTATTAGCACTGAGTTGCAGGATTATAAAATGCAAGTGCATGCCCACATGTGAAATCAAGGCTGGATCCTGAATATCTTTGCCTAACTTCAGGGAGACTTGCTACTGGTTCCCATAGGAGAAATGAGAAGTACCACAAACCTAATAACTTAATAAATGGTAGTTTTATTTTAAAATTTGTACTGTTCTTCCAGTGTTGAAGGACATGAGAAGCCACTGAAAATTTCAGGGTGTAAATTACATAAGCTGTTCAGGTAAACCCATCTCTAATTACAGGTTACATTATATATGTGTGTGTATATATATATATATATATATATATGTAAATAACAGTTACATTAATAACTGTGCCAATGATAACTGGATGTTCCTATCTGTTAGAGTGTCTCTAGCCTTGAGGTTGTGAGAGAGATCATGATAGGAATGCATTATCCAGTATATCTTTGCTATGAAAATGTGTAGTAATTTGTAATTTTTTTTTTTTTTTTACATTATTCTTGCCATCCAAAGAGCCTGTGGGAAGCTTTCTGAGACCAACAGAAGCCTCCCTCCCCCTCCCTGTTACCGTGTAAATCGGCAGATAAACTCAGCAGGAGAATAGAAAGGTTCTTGCCCCTCCCACCCCCCTCAGGGGTTTTGTTGATCTTTGTAAAAGTACTTTCTGATGCTGAACTTCTGAAAACTGTATCCAGAAGAGCTTGGAAGAGCCTGAGTCTCCCTTACCCATCCCATAAGTATATTAAGAGATACTGGATGTGATGTCCTGATAAATACAGTGGATGTCTCTGGCTAAACCACTGAACTGAGAATCAGAACATGTTGTTTGGCACCAAGACCCCCCAAGCATAATGAATTACCATTAGAAAGTCATTAAAAGTTGCTGTGAACTTCTTTAACTGCTTGGAAAAAGGGAATAAGTTGATTCTTCACAGCACAGATCTTATGGTTGGGGAGGAAGCATATCTCGTGCTAACTTGACTTGTGGTGTAAAGTATTTTTAGGGTTTTTTTTAAAGTTCAATTATTCCATTGATAAAACTGAGGTTTGAATGTAAAGAAAATAGAGTCTCTAAATGCTTTAGAGCACGAGAAGCAAGCACTGCTTTTGAATACAGTATATACCTTTGTCCCTTGTGTTCTCATCTTCAGAGATTAATAGGTAAAACTGAAATGTTTTGACCACTCTGCTTTAAGAGTATTACTATAGAAAGTAATGAAATGAGAGAGTGTGCACTGGAGCAGCATACCTCATACTTTGCATATAAAATTTCCTGTGTCTGTCTGTCATTGCTTCAGGTTTTTAAAAATATTCACATCATCTTCTTACTATCCATTTTCTTGAATCAATAGAAGCCATTTGAAAGCTGAGTAATGGATTAAAATCTATTTCTTGTTGGTGTTTAAGAGAAATTAAGAGAGCATCTGCTTAGAAGGAGGGCAACAAAGTTGTTGACAGGGCTGGAAGGCATGTCTTACGAGGAGCAAATGAGGACTTTGGACCTCCCTAGTCTGAAGAACAGGATGCTGAAGGGAGATCTCACTTCTCTCTACAGCTTCCTGAGGAGGGGAAGTGGAAAGGGAAGTGCTGAGCTCCTCTCCCAGGAATCCATGATAGGATGCATGAGAACAGTTCAAAGCTGTGCCAAGGGAAGTTTAGATTGCATATTAGGAGGCATTTCTTTCCTGAGAGGATAGTCAAACGCAGGCTTCCTAGAGAGGTGGTTGATGCCTCAAGCCTGTCAGTGTTAAAAAAGTCATTTAGACAATGCCCTTAACATGCTTTAACTTTTGGTCAGCCCTGATTTGGGGCAGGCAGTTGGACTACATGATAGCTGCTGATCCCTTTCCAACTGAAATTATTTTAGACTAGTCACTTTAAGAAAAAAATGAAACAACAAAAGCTGTCACAGGACCTTCTGATTGTTGATGCCAGAACAAAGCCAGCCTTGGTAGGCACCCAGAGCTAAAGAAACTCAAGCCTTGTACTTAGACATCAATCATGAAGATACACAGCTCTATCCCCCTGTGCTACAGATTGAAAACCTTTCCTGTGTTTCATCCCTTGTATCCACTTTATTTACCAAAAATTAATCCATGTAAGCATTCTGTGGCCTACCTGACAGCAATACAAGACTTACTGTTGTGAAGGAATAAATCTACCAAAAAAAAGAGTGAAATCATATCCAGGTGTACTGAGAACCTGCTGCTTGAGACCCTGCAGTTGTTTAGAGAAAAATGTGCTCCCTGAAGGACATAAAGCATAGATTTGTTTTCTGATGAAAGTGTCTCACTTTTGAAACTGTTTCCCCCAAATTAACTTTCCTCTCAGATTTCCTTCTCTTACTCTTCATGTGAGCTGCAAGAGTATCTTCCCATATGGAATATTTTTTTTTTTGTTGTGTATGTTAAACAAAGAAATGCTTTTGCCAATACAGCCATTATATGCAAGTAGCCTTCTAATCTCTTAATTTTGATTGTTTCTTCGTTACCTTACAAGATATATATTTCTTCTCTCTTTAGGATATCTCTTGTCAGATTTAAGGCTTATTTAAAATGAAAAGAAAGCTGGAGCAATTTTCTTTATTCCATTTCAGTCTCCTAAGGCCTATTTCCCCCTGGTGAGCTCATAGCAACAGGGGGGTTTAAGGGAATTCAGCTTTCTGCAAATTAATGTCTCACATCATGAAAATTCAGGACTTTTTTTTCCCTATATCTTGAAAAAGTAATACAGTGAGTGCGAGTATTATTTCTTGCCAGCGGGTGGAAGATGAATGATTTTGTCACAGTTTTACTGCTTGATGAGCAGTGTCCTGAGGGTCAGGCTTAAGTCTGTGTCACTATGCTGCTCATTACTCTTGAGCTAAATAAGGGCTGATTGGATCTAAATTGCCTAGCACATGGGCTGCAGATGAGCTCAGTGAGTAGGGGATGACCTGCTATTCAGGCTGGGAGTAACCCCGGTGTGCAAATGCTGCATTAGAACACCGTGGGAGAATGAGAGGCTACCGACCGCTGCCAGCAAAAGAAATCGAAATGTAAAAACTCTTTGATGCTGCAATGTTAGAATTTGAAATGTAGGAAGTGACAGGTTGATGGTACTTATCAGCTTTGGCTGGATTAGAGAACAGTGTCATCCTGCCTATATAATGACAGAAGAATGAAGCAAGCTCCCAACTACTTGGCGGTGCAGAGCTGCTGCTGTCAGAGTCAATGCTGCCTCCTACTGACAGCCCACGCAGAAGAATGGAGGTAGCTGGCTTGGGGAGGAAGTTCTCAGGCTCCCAGCATACTGAAGTGCACTCTGTTCCTCCACCTATCTATTCCCGTATGTTTCTGATCTCTTCTCTTAGCAGAGAATTGCAAACCTAACTGATAAAACAGTGAGTATACATTTTGGGACAATAGCAAGCCACTGTAGTCATCAAGAATGGTCGAACGAGTCATCTGCGTGCACTGAACTGCATGTGTGTGTGTGTGTGTCTGCTTCACACAAAATATTTCTCTTTGTACTCTCCACTGCTGGCCCCTGTGAAAGGAGGTGATCTCTCAAGAGAGCAGAATTAATTTCTGCCTGTGTGTTTTAAAGAAAGGTGACCTTTAGAGAGGATAAAAAAGCTGAACGAACTCGAAGAAGAATCCTTATGCTAAGTGAACACATGAATATACTTTTCTTAATGGAGGAAAACGAACAGTAAGCAAAGCACCTGCCATGTGTTGAACACAACATGAATTGCAGTAGTTTGTGCAGTTGTGGAAGATTCAGTGGTTCGGTAGAACAAGCTTTGGGCTTTGATCTCCCCGTCTCCATCACTGATGCTGTGGCTAGCCACTTGCTTCATTTTTTCTAAATTTGCTTCACATTCTGCTACTGACAGCTGTAATCTGCCAGCGTCAGCTTTTCTTGCTACTGACTTATGGGACTACCTCATCAGCAAAAGAAATTTGGTGCTCTCATGAAACCAGTGACTAAATGAAGAGAGGAGCTGAATCTAAGTATTCTGTGTTTAATGCTTACTGTTTTCTGGGTACATATGATTCGGTTCTTCTTCCTCTGGGATGCTTTTGCTTATGATGAAATTTCCTCTGGGATGTAGAACAGCTTCCAGTTTACTTGTTTCTGGGTATTGTAACAAAAAAGAAATAGAAAAGACAACAGCAGCCTTACAAGTACAGTTTTACTGTAAAATGGTGCTGTGAGTCTATAGGAATGAGAGAAGTTTTTCATAAAGAAAATAATCAGTGTTAGGCTTCAGTGTTATCTTCAGATTATCTGTGCTTGATGGTATCGCTGAAAATGAGGAAGTGCTAAGCACAACAAGTTGTAGTAGATCGAAATGAAGAGTTAGAGTTTGTCAGTTTCTGTGTGGTCAGAAGTTACAGGGCATTTCTCTGCTCAAACAGAGAGCAGAACCAGAATTTAAAACTACCTTGGTATTTTGAAAAATAGTATTTTTGAAAAATACTGAAATTTGAAAAGAAAAATTGTAATACAACATATGCAATACTTAGTGTGGCAACCATGCTGTCAAAGTTTGGAGAGGTAGTATGTACTATGAGGTGAGAGAAACAAAGGGAATACCCACATCCAGGGGTGGTTGAACCCAGGTAGCTGCCCTTACCCCATCAGCCCAACCTGCCCTTGCTTGTGGACTTTGCTGTCTGCTCAGCACAAATGCTGGTTTGTCCCTGGATATTTTGTCTCTGCAGTTATCACAGTTTCTGGCTCTTGTAGGGAGGGAAACCAAATCATGGATGTTGTTTCCAGCAGATTCCCTTGTACCTTGAAATGGAAGTAGAGGGGGTACTTGTGTTTGGACCACTGTTTCATGGATATTTATTCACATGAATTTGTAAGGGAGTAGTGGCTGTAAGAACAATTACTGGAAATGTCATTGATATCTGTCTATATACTATCTCTTGTAACAGTGATATTCTTTAATGCACACAGCATGCATAATAGAGAGCAGGTTTTGATGTGACTCTGCCCAAGAAAAAATAAATTTATTTAAATATCATTGTGGAGTGTGTTAATAAAACTTCTTAACAGGAGCTGCTTATTCTGACTTTAGCTGTAGTTCTGTATGCCAGTTTACAATACATGTATGAATAAATTGAAAATTTAAGAGTCACAAAAGTGAATGATGAGAGCAGGAAGTTTGTAGAAGTTTGACAGAACTGATTTTAGGTAGTAGGGGTTGAAGGGAGACATGCTAGAAGTTATCCAATATGTAAAACAACATGTCAAAGAAGGTAAGTTTCTGTTGTTCTCCATGCCAGTGAAGAAGGAATTGGATTAGTTCAGGGCAGAAGTTGTTTAGTGTGGTTAGAGTAGGCTGCAATGTCAACACTTTGGGCTGCAACAGAGAGTTGTGGAATTTAATCTTTTTACTTTTTAGACAATGCATTAGACAAACATTTTCCATGGGGTAGTCTTTGTAAGATTTCCAGTCTGCTGAGATGAACCCCTAAATGACTCTCGAGACAGCCCGACCCTTGGCTTCTGTTTCTCTGCTTTGATTTTAAGGAGTGCTGGATGCAGCTGGTGATTGATGAGTAAGGCTATTTCCTGACCAGTATTCTCTGCTTTTCTGTAGAGACCAAAAACTTGGTGAAATCAGCAGGTAAAGAACCTATACCTGAAATTTATAATCTGCCTTAAAATTTAACTTTGTAAATCTTTAATTCTTTTTGTTTTGTAGTATCTGTACTCTTTTTAATTTCCCCTTTCTGTTAGGGAGGGAAACAGCTGACCCTGTTTAGTGCTTCTGTATTAGACCAGTTCTTAGAATTTCTGGGGTGAGAGTGTGAGGCTGGCTCCTCCTGTGTGCATGCACAACGGCTCCACTGAAGAGGGTGCTGCAGTGGTTGTGTGTTCAAGTCTTGAAATCTGTCTAGAAAACAGCTTTTAAAATGCTTTTTTAGGCATTTTCTAAAGAAGGGTAATTAATACTGGGCATGTACGTCTGCCTTGTCATGTTTTATTTGGCTTGGAGCAAGTCCCAAGTGCCATTAATCACCAATGCCCAAATGCTCCATCTTTTCTTTTTTTTTTTTCAGTTGTACTAAACCAGGGACAGTGAAAACGTGCCTAATGTGAAATGAGTCTGAAATAGCAGGCTGCCCCCTTCTCCTTAAAAACAAAATGGGAAGACTAGTGCATAATCTACAACAGGTACATTTTGCATCATCTGATGTTCTTATGGGTGTCCCTTCCTGATGATGTTATTGGAAGAAGCAAGGAGAGAAAAGGAAAACCAGTTTGTGGTTTACTTGGTTCCCTGATAAAAGCTGAAGGTACTGTCTATTCTCTCCTTTTGCACAACCAGAAGGCCCTGTTTAACTCTAATCAGGGTTAATTAAAGCCTTAGGGCAATGCTGAGACCCTGCCAAAGGCCGGAAGGTACAGACATAATCAAGGCTGTAGGGAAATAGAGAGGTAACCGTGGGCTTGTTGCAGGCTCTGATAATACAGCTGTTCTAATTCTTTCTAAAAATACGCAACTCAACTTTTTTTTTTATTTTATTTGGTCAGATAGTTCTGTTCATTTATTAATTTCTGCCACACAAAGAGTGGCATGAAGTCTCTGGCTTACTGTGTGTGCTTGCAAATCCACGTTAAGAATCAGGAACCTCCTGGTTCCTCTATATGGTAACGCAGGGAGTACAGGGGCAGCCACGGCAGCCATTACGCACGCAGCAGGAGCCTTTGCTGCAGCTGGGGGATTCGTGTCATCTTTTATTGAGGGGCAGGAGAAGGGAGGAACAAGCAAGTACATATGTTCTTGCCATGCCAGTGAGGTTTTCTTTTACTGCTTTTTTGCTGTCTCATTTTCCTTGGGAAAAAAAAAAATAAAAAAAAAATAGTCGAGCGCAAGAATAAAAGCAAATATTTTCATTGGTGTTGTTTTCCTGGAAGGGTATAAATTGATTAACTGTTGGTGATGTGTGTTTTGAAAATATTTCAGTAAGTATTGCAGGTGTCTGCCTAAAATATTTTAAAGCTGCTAAAGATTTGCTCCCATGGAATTCCTCCAATTCACTCAGCACAAATTCAAGGATATCCTCCAGCAGTTTGTGATGTGTGTACATGTTCAATGTGTTGCATGTACTTGGAGTTTTGTATTGGGTGGAAAATGACATCAGAAAGCAAAGCACTGTGATCATCTCTTAAATAATAAACTCTAGCACAGCCATGATAATCCACGTGCCATAAGGAGAGTGAATATTCAGGCAGTCAAGGGATTTTGCAGTGTAATTGTTAGACATTGGGGAGATGTGACCCTATTTAGGGTAACAGGGAGCTGTGGTTAATTGATGTTAGAATAATCAAACTTTTTCTGGTTTATTATTCTGGGACCCTAGGCTTTGCAAGAAAATGTGTGCATGTGCTTAGAAAAAAACAAAACACAACCAAATTAAAATATAAGCTGTACTGAATTAGTGCTATGATTAGAAATGTAGAAAAATCATTTATATTGTCTGTAAATTGTCCTCATTTTACTTCACAGTGAAAATTCAATACGTCTTTTTTCAGAGTATTTGGTAAAAGTGTGTATTTTCCTAAGATCAAAAATGACTAGTTTTTTCAAAGTCATACTCAAAAACTGAAGGTGTTTTTTTCCTGCAGCCAGGAAATTTTTGTTGTTTCTTTCTTGAAAGAAAACCTTTGATGTGTGTACAGTCTGAGCACTACGACAGAGAAAACACAGTTGCTGCAGTCCCCCTTGAGCTTCATTGTCTTCTCCGAGTTTAGAACATGAGGAAGTAAAGCAGAATTTCATTTCATTTGAGTTCATTATGAAAGGGCTTCCGCTGTGCTGCTGTGATACTGAACCTCTGGAATTTCTAATACTTCAACCTGCCCTCTGGAAGATTTGAAGATTAAGTATAACATTTCTACTGTCTCTTACTGAAAGTTTTTTCTCTCGCTCTTTTTTTCTTCTCCCTTTTCTCTTCCTTTAAACAGAATAATTTCTGAAAACTCGTCAGCAATGCTATCTCCATGTAAATTAATACTGTAAATTGTGCTGCTGGTGAGGGTGGAAGGAGTAGTAAGAGTGGGTGGGGGGAGAGAAGAATTAAAATCATTCCAATAAATGGTTTAATTTATGCCTCAGCAGTTAAGCATGCTCCTGGTTAACAGAAATACCCTTCAGCTACACAGGATTTGGGAGGGTTGGAGGGCACTCATTTGCACATAAATAGCCATTAACTGATAAATTCCCAAAGGTCTCCTGTTGCATGCTAGTGGTTCTGACCTACTTAGCTAGCTTAAATTTGTTTTACAGAATTATTATAATTCCATCCTTGGTACTTAAACTTTGTGATTAATGCATGCCTCACAATACAATTAAAGTATAATTACACAGTTTTACAGTTTGCTATCATGGTGTTATTATTATTACAAAGAGCTGGATTTTGCAAATATTAGAAGAATTAGGGTTCTGATACCCATCACTTTGCTGTTATTAAGTGATTATGTTAAATGGGACCCCTTTATGTCTGAAGAATGAAGTGGAGAGAGGGGAATCGTTAACTAACACATCAGATGGGTTCTAAGTGATTGAGGAAGAGATGTGTGGTGGGGTTTTTTTAGGCATCTGTACATAATAGGTGTAAATACCTTTTTGTTCATCTTTGCCAGCTGCCTATGACATGCTCTAACACATCTGTGTTTTAGTGCTGAAAAAAAGTTTTGTAGTAACCATCTCAATAATCTGTTAAAAATCATTTACATGTGTAAAACGTTAGATTTGATTACACATCTCTTTTTCTTACAGGTAAAATTTTTTTCCTACTCTTATTAAAAACAGCAGCAGCCAGACACAGAGGTTGCACAGATTTGTGTAGTGTAGGAAGTGAGTGCAAAGATGATAGAGTACTTTCTTGAGCTTTCTAAAGTCTGAGCAGTTCTCTGTGAGGTGTCCTCTATCTTTTCAATTTGTGAACATGAATGTACAAATGCTGGCTGTAAATAACAAGCACTGCTGCTTCTGCCTTCGTTGTATCAGTTACAGTGGCTACTGTTCATTTTACCAGGAGTGATCCAAGAATCAATAGCATTACTTGTATGTGACCCTAAAATGCTGTACTACATAACTCTGCTTGCATTTTTTTGTTATTATTTTGGGTGGTTTTTTGTTGTTTTGGGGGGGTTGTTTGTTTGGGGTTTTTTGCTGATGCAACTGCACTGCAAAACTTGGGTCTTTACATTAATAATTTTAAAAAGGCAAATCAAGGGCCTGAAAAATGTTTTTAGTAGTATTTACCTATGCCAATGTAGGTTACAAATCTAATTTTACTTTTGTTATCTGTGAATATGTGTTGTGTTGCAGACTTCTGGTAGGAAATGGAGTGGCTGACACATTTTCTGAATTACACTTTCTATATCTCTTAATTACACCGTAACATTTTTTCCCTGTAACTGCACAGGGAAACTCCAAATGGTCTACAGAAATCAAATCTTGCACCCTCAAGTCTAATTTGATCTGATGCTTTGGATTTCATGTTGGCTTAGTTTAAAAGGACCTGTTGCTTTTGTGGTTTTCTGGTTTTGTGAAGTTGTGCTATTCATTTCTTTAACCATGAAACTGTTTTGTCTTTTTAATTCCAAAGAACACAAAGAGTAAAAGGAAAATAGAGATCTTTTCCTTAGAATGACTCCTTCTGTATCTGTAATTTTACTCTATTTATGCTACTACAATGATATAATCTATGCTTATGCTATTATCATTTGCTGTCATTGAGCTCAGAAAACATTGGTCATTATTACTGATGCATGGAAGCATGTGAGCAGGTAGCCAGTAATTACACTTGGAATAATTCACTATGTTTCAGTGCTTCCTACTTGAATATTCGTGAATTGGTTTTATTTCTAATCTTTAAAAAAAATACTGCAGTGATGTGATTTAAATCATTTTCATGTGGCACAGCAAAAATGCAAAGGCACATTACCAGAAAGAAATGGTCAGCAATAAGAGCTGTTTTGCAAAGTTGGCTTGCAACAGCTAGCACACTATGTGGAGAAAACAGTTATCCTGTAATAATAAGACTAATGAATTCAGAAATCCATTGATTGAACTGGCTCTGGGTAGATTATGTTCAGGCTTGCTTCAAGGAGAGGAATTTATGAAATGTTTGCCACATCCAGCAAGCACTGCTGCTATAATACAGCTGCCTCCTCAGTGGTTTGCTTTGATCCTGTGGAATGAAAGGACAGGAGGATCAGCTCAGGTCTAAATGAGATTACAGCTGGTTCGGCAGCTTATCTGGTCTAATGCCAACTAGTGTGGCTTTGCACGTCCTAAGGGGTTTACAACAGAAACTGTTTATTGAGTATCATCGGTTTACTCAACACAGGCAGGCTAATCCTTCCCAGCCTCAGCATGTTGTAGGATTGTGCATGAGCCAAACCAAAAGCTGGTGTAGCCACGGCCTCCAGAGCCCTTTGTCTCGCTTCATATTGATTTTTTTACCTGTGTTAAAGACAGTAAAAAATAAAACAAATAGCCAGCCCTATTGTGAGCAAAAGGTTAATCCGACCTAAAATCTTACAAAAGCATCTTTTAACCCTAGAAGGGGTGGCAGCCTTTCTCTGACTTTTTACTCAGGGGATTTGCTCTAGTTTAAGGTTTTGAAGAGAAAAATAGGAAAAAGTGCTTAAACACTTAAGTCCTTGTGTCTTGTAAGTCTCTGAATTCTTTCAGCAGCAGCATAGGAAACTTTAAACAGTTATTCCTGAGATAATTAACAATCTGTCATCTATCTGTGGTAGGTGATGCCGTGTAACACGGACATGACATCCTGAATGTAGGCTGAGCAGTAGGAACTAGTTGGTGTCCCAGGACTCGTGCTGTTTTTTCACTGTAGTGGTTTTTAGGTAAAAATATCAGAAAATGCTTTGACCATCTGCCTTCTCAGATAAAAAAAAAAATATACTAAAAAAAAAATCTGTGCTGCTAGTTTTTAAGCAACACCCCTTTCTGTTTACGTATGAAACTCAATGGAATATTAAGTGTAATATTTTATTGAGCATGTTTCCTGCCTAAAGTGAGTCTTTTTTTTTTAAAAGATGTTACATGTGTCAGAGTATTATAAATCATACAGGTTTTTTATATAATAGGGAAAGAACAGATTAAACTTCAGGAAACCTTGTAGAGAAGTAGCTATACCTTCACACTGAAAGGAAACTTAAGTTATTGAATCTGCACTGTTGTAATTACCTAGAAATTTGTTAGTTGTATTTGTATACTGTGCATATTATTGGCAGTAATGAAGTTCTGCCATGATGCAGGTAACAGAATTTGGTGACACACCTATCTTACCTGTCATCAACTCCACATGGCAGACAAACTGTTCTGAAGAGTATTGAATATTGTCTAAAAGAAGACAGCAGTAATCTGAGAATTAATAACTGTTTTCTGTTCATTACACCTAAATGGACTGAATGTATATTTTAAGCTGTATGTAAGAAAAGAAGTTCTCATGGAGGCATTACGAGTGTGGTTTGGGGAAACTGGTAAAATGATGTTTAAGATTAATGAAAGATTTTCTACTATGTTTTCTAATGGACAAATTATGTAGAAGTTTAAAATGTAGCATTTATCCAGTCACTTGTGTTTTATCAAATCTGTTCTTAAAGCAATAGGTTGTGCTCGTGTAGTATTACACTTTTAACCCATTTGAAGATAAAAGCTATTGGTGATTGCTTAAAGTCTCTTTGTTCAATCATCTCAACAGTGCAAACCAAAGCATTTTGTCAGACAGTGAGAAGTTTTGCCTGCATAACGCTTCCCACACATACAGGTCACCAAATAAATTATGTGCAAGGTTTTACAGCGTAGCTGGTGCTGGAAGTTAAATGGATGCCCGGTGGTAGAACTCGTAAAACATTTTCCTGTTAACACAAACAGGCAGAATTGACATTGTTGATGGTAGCTTTGATCTAATAAACTATCAGTTCTAACAGTGATTTTTACTGTGTTTCACGGGGGATGATGATTCAAGTTTAGCAAGCCTACTGTTCTACTTGAGTGACAGAAAATTAGCTCTACTCTCTGTATTGCCAAATGTTTAGAACAATGTTAGTGGGGGATGTTTGTACCTAAAGTAATCTCCTTCGCTAAAAAAGATGTATTACGCAAACAGCATCCTTTAACACAACAGATAATCCATAAAGAACAAAATTGATTTTTCAGAAAGGAAATAAAATACTCTGTTTTGAAATTTGGAAACAAGTTACTTCATTATCTTGAGGACAAGTTTGCCTGCCTCCCAAAATCTGTTTCATCTCTTGGAGAGAGAGGTTTTCCTAAACCACTTACAGTATATGACTCCCAGCAGGTTGCTAGAAAGTATCCATATGTATATAGCGTTTGATTTTCTGCAAAGGCAGCAAGAGAAGCTGGAGCAAGAGATTTCATTTTAAAAAACAAAAGCTTCATTTGAACTACAATTCCTCTCTCTGTTGCAGTCTTGTTTTAAATTCAGAGAAATGCAGAAAACTTGCAGTATTTTCTTAGGCTTCCAACCTGAAAAATAAGGTTGACATGATAGTAATGAAGTGTTCCATGTGTAATGGTAAGACAGGATTGCTACAGGAAATTATATTCAGAAAGTCTAAATAAAGAGAGAACTGTGGGCAGTAGTACTTCTAGTTTTTGTTTTCATATTTGGGGTTTATATTTGATACCATTCTTTACATGCCCTCAGGACTTTGTGTAGTTAAGCTCCGAGTCCATTTCGCATCTCCTAATCAGATCAGCAAATTTCAACTGAGATCACACCAACTCAGCATTTGAATTTCTGCAGCCAAAATGGCTATTTTACCAGTTCCTCTCTTTTCTTGGTACTTGAGTCTGGATGAGAACATGCTCAGTGAGAGAAACTGCATTTCTAAAGCTGTGCTACATAGAGGAAAACATTTCAGAGATGTGATGAAGTTGACCTCAGTGAATATGTTTCAAGTAATTTGCCAAACTTTGATTTTTATTTTTTTCAGAGCATGCCTAAGAAGAATTTTAACCATCTTCACCTGGCCATAAATTTACTATCATATCTCTCAAATTGTAAGCTTTTGCAAAGTGATCTATACTTCTGATGTGTTTGAGTGAAACACTGTGAGCTTACACATAGATCCACTTCAGTACAGTATGTCCCCCAGTGTAGGGAATCCATCAGCACTGGGAGCCCATTAAAGTAATGTGCTCTGAATTGTAAGGAATTACCCTTTTAGGGTCTGCTTGTTAGGCTTCAAATTTATTTATTTTTGTAGACGACCTGACTGTGAAAAAATACTTTTTAAAAGTGTAAACAATAAATTACAGAAGATATGAAACAGTCTCATTATTATACTTCTCTGCCAACTGGTGTTATCCTGATCTCAGAGTCCCATGGAAGAGTTAAAGGCAGGATTTTGGAAACAACTGTACCTAAAACTGGAATTCAGTACTGGCCTTTCAGTACCAGTTGATTGGCATTCCATTCACACTGCATAGCAACTATTTCTCATGGAATTCTTTTTGCAAACAAAAGACAGTAAGGAACTGGAAAAAAGGCCTGGCTTGTAGAAATTTGGAAAAATTGTTCTACTCGAGTCTGGGCAATGTTTATCTATAGAGAGCTACATTTCATTGAAGTGTATTCACTTCATATGTGAAGTGAATTTCAAGGATAAAAGTTTTGCAGAATGGTCAAATATTGAAAGTTTCTAGGGTTGTCAAATTTCCCTCCTTGGGGAAGGTGGGCATTGCCTTGAGCAGGAGCTGGGACAGATGACCTCCAGAGTTATCTTCCAAGTTGGATTTTCTTATCTCTTAATAAAAAAGAAACCAAAAAATCAACCCCCAAATTTACAATACCTAGAAGATTACAAATTTTAGAAATTTTGCTGTAACAGAAGAGTGTTTTAAAAGATACCTGTTTGCAATCTGCAGTTTGCTAATATATTTCTGATATGACTGAAATCAGAAGTACTTGGTTTTTCACTCGGTATTTCTACCTCATTTCGGTTTCTTAGATAAACTGCCATTCTGTATCTCACTACAAGTAATATTCATGTATGATTAGTTTTATAATGATGTGGAAGGCTTCCATATATCTTCATCAGGGATTTGAGCCAAAAATGTGCCCTTGCTACAAAGAAGGCTTATGAAATCCTGGGCTGTTCTGGACTATGAATTACTAGCACATGGAGAGAGGTGATCCTTTCCCTCTGCTCAGACTTGGCGAGGCCACACTGTGTCCTGTTCTGGGCTCCCCACTCCCAGAGGGACATGGGCACACTGGAGAGAACCCAGTGAACTGGGAGCTGGGACTCTTCAGCCTGGAGCAACAGTTCAGGGAGGGATCCTAATCAATGCATTGAAATGCCTGAAGAGAGGATGCAAGGAGAAAGAGAGCCAGGCTCTTTTCTTTGATGCCCTGTGGCAGGGCTAGAGGCAATGAGCACAAACTGAAACACAGGAGGTTCCCCCTAAATGCTTTTTTTTTTTTTTTTTTTTTTTTTTGTGAGGGTGACCAGGTAGTGGCATGAGTTGTCCAGGGAGGTTGCAGAGTGTCCATTCCTGGAGATAAAGCTGGCTGGACATGATCCTGGGCAACCAGCCATAGGAGACCTTGCTTGAGCAGAGATGTTGGACTACATGACCTGTAAAGATTCCTTCCAACCTGCAATGTCCTGCAATTCTCAGATTTCTCAGTAGGAATGGAGAACATGGGTTTTGTACACAAGAGTATGTATTCAAGGCAGGACTGTTGCATATAATACCAGGATATTATTTGGTGTGTGGCATCTTTTTAGAACTTTGAAAGCAAAGTCCTCACTTAAAAGGCCTTGTCAGGGATGAGTGGATTGTGCTTTTGAGTACTTTGAAGGAGGGTGATCGTTTACAGGAAGCAAATCCTGCTGAGTCAGCTAATTTGCTGTGACCCTTGAGTTCCTGATAGTAATTCCATCCTGCTCCACTGGCAAGAAGGAAGAGCTGTCATGTAAAGTTGTTACAAATGATCTTGTGTAACAGCAGTGATTTGCTCTCTCCAGCTAAAAAACATAACAGCTAATACTGCCTGTTCCCTAGATGACAGGTACTAGCATTTATGCTCCTAATAGGCTATGAACTTGAATAAAGATCATTTGAAGTGATCTAGACTTCCTGTTCTTTCAAATTTTAAATACTTTGGAAAAAAACCAAATTTAGTCTCATTTACAAAAAAGGAAATTGTCCCTATAATTTAATGTTACAGAAATGTAATTATGACTTGTCAGAAGCTTTCTGGCAAATCTTTTACATAGAAGATGACCTCTATTTAAAACAAGCAAATGAACAAACCCCTGAAAAACAAAGGGTGAAGTGTCTTGCATTCAGGGCTGACCACAGAGCTCCCAATGACTCTAGCAGGTCCCCCCCACTCCCCATCAATGGTTGATATTCTGCTTTCATTTTAAACTCTAATTGTGTGAGGTCATGTGCCTGCAGAACCTGTCCTCATGACTGAATGTCAGCCTCTGGTCAAGAAAACATTTCAATCCTGTGATTAACGTATTTTGAATCCCATGCTGGGAAGACTTGGCTTTTATGGGTCAGATTACGAGGCTCAAAGCTCAGTAACAGATCAGAGAGGACTTTTGCAAAACAGCATGGTAGAGGCTGAGACACATTCACTGTTTTGATATTTTGCATGAGTATGGGACTTTATTGGGAGATTTTCTCTTATTTTGGTCCAAGGTAATTGTAATGTTAGTCTGTTACAAAGATTGCTATTCAAATAAGGCTTTTAAGAGTAGAAGTAGAGCTAATTTGAATTCTGTGAAATGTCAATGATTTAGAAATACTAAGTTGAATTTAGATAGGGGGTTTATATGTACATGAGTTTAAAAAGGGGAAAACAACAGCTTGAGAGAGTATCAGTTTCAAATGCTGCCTCTCCATATTTTTTGTTTATTTTTCTCTTTGTTCTTTCAGAGAAAAAGTCTGAACCTGACCTATGCTGAAAAGCTGCGTAAGCAAACTAAATGTCTTTTTAAGTTTTGGCTTTTTCTGTGATGGTTCTCCTAAGAACTGAGCACAGATTCTACCTGTTGGAATCAACAGGAGAGCTCTTAGTGCCTTGGCCAGTGCAGAACCAAGCACAGAGTGCTTTGCTGCATCTGTGATCAGCTGAGCCTGCTGGAGTGAGCTCCTGGACTGCCTCCCCAAGGACTTGGGTTTTTGGACAGCAGAGGGTCACTTTTGTGTGTCTGTGTGTTCCAGTTTGTACTTTGCATTAAAGACACAAAGAACACTGCATTCTTACCATATGCCTGCGTAGTAGAGAGAAGCTAACGTGGCTGAATGCCAGTGAAGGTAATGAAGGGAAATTGGAGTTGGTTGCAAATTAACTGTCTGGTTTTCCTAAGATTTTTCCACTAAATGTGAACTAGTTGCACTGCATGGATGCAGGTTGTGTTGTCTTTGCTGCTATTGCAGCATTATCTTAGTTAAATGTGGTTAGGAAAAGACAACAGCTCCCTGGCACAAACTTGCTAGGGTGGCTGAAGCAGGTCCAATATTCCCTCCGTCAGACTTAGCCAAAGCAGGCTACAGGTTGTGTTGTCTTTGCTGCTATTGCAGCATTATCTTAGTTAAATGTCTTTTCAGTGGCGTAGTAAACCCCTTTGAGAACAGTTAGGGATAAAGTGCTAACTTACATTCTGCAGCTTTGAATATTTGCCTTTTCTGTACCTTTGTGTTTTAGGGTTGTGTGTCTGTTCTTGTTAATATCTTTACTTTGTCTTTGAGTATAGTGAAGATGTTGGGGATTTCTTTTGCTCCCTGTATATTTTAAAAGTATTACTGAACACACACAACATGCTGTCACAGTGAACACAGGGTTCTCTATTACTGTGCTTAGCTATAGAGAGGATTATATTAAACTCTGTAACCTTGCTGAAGCCCCTTTGTACATTGCTGCTATATTGATAATCTTCACATGATTCAGCTGCAGCTGAAAACCTTTTATTCACAGCATTAACACTTTCCCTTCCAGTGAGGATGAAAATCTCTGGTATCAAGAGATGAACTCTCTGATGTGCAGATAATTTATTACTTTTTTTTAATTATTGGGTCCCTGAAGGTGTTGCCTTGGACATTTCTTTACCTGGACATACACAGAGAATGCTCATAAAGTCTAACCATCCCTTCATGCTGTTGATGAAGGAACTAGTGGTTAACTAAGGGTCTGTTAATGCTGATTGCTTTCAAAGTAGTGAATGCTTTAGGAAAATACTTGTGTTCTAAAAGAAATCCCTAATATTTCAGAGTAACTAAGAAAAAACATTTTCCTAGTATGCTGCATCTAAAAATAAACAGTATTACCGATGTGTCAGTAAACTGAAGAAAACATAAGATATGTTGACATTTCGTATCTATGATGAATGCAGACCTGTTAATGAACAACTTTCCTCTAAAATATAAAGCTAAATGCATGGAACATCATTGGAATTTATTGCCCCATCTTCAATATTGTGCATTGTAGAATTGCAACTTTGTTGACACTCGGTTTTCCTTTCTTTAAAGAAATCCAGCCAGTAAAGAAAAATTTCAAGCTTGATTTCATTTTTCTTTGTTAGTGATTTTATTTTATGCTAGTTCTTTTCCGCATACTTGCTATTTCTTGTAGTTTAATAGGAAGTGGTTTAGGTAGACTACTGGCCCATTTCTCCTTATATTTAAGACCTTCACCAGGCAACTGGTGGAAAATTATTCCAGGTGTTCATATGGCAGCTTTCACTTGCATCTCAGGATTCTAGCATCTCTTTGGCTCAGATCATTGCAAGTCTCACTGCATCTGCAGTTGTCTGGGAGAGTCAGAAGGACAGGACAGGCTGATCATAATACACTCCAAGTCTCTCTTCTAGCATGGAGTGCATGGGGGAAAGGTTGCTGAGGAAGATGTGATGAAAGAAGTGGTACCATAGAGGAGGGAGAGCTGGATGTGCTTGTTTCGTTGCTGTTCTGTTTTCCTTCTTTTTTTTTTTTTTTCTTTCTGAGTTTAACTTTTCAGCTGCTACTGTCTGTCCACTTCCTTATTTGAAGGATTTCCCCATTTCTTCCTGCAACTGCACGAGTTCTAAAATAGGGTTTTTTACCTCTTGTCTCTGCCTAGTTTGGTGCTATCCTGGGAATTTTACTGCTCTCCAATAAAGGGCTGGACTGTTCACGCTAGTACTAGTTTGACCTCAGTGCAACTTTTGCCTTCCTGTAGAAAAAAAGGAAAGGAGGATATGTGAATTGCACCTAGATGTTGAGTTTGAAAACTTTCAAGTGGAGAGGTCATGGTTGCAATTGACAATTTTAGTGATTCCTTGCTTGGGAAAATGGATCATATATCCTGACATAACATATTAGTGTTTCTTATTTGTGTGGAAAAGGCTGTCTTAAAATCTTAGACTTTCAGTTCACTTTTTTTCTGATCTGCATGCTGTTTGTACTTTTACATTTTAGTGAAAAGCATAGATATACCAAATTCTTCTGTATTACTTTCAGACCAAGGGCAACATTTACTGTAGCATACTTCTCTACTGAAGTAGCTGCCAAGCTATGTATTATAGCATCGGTTGTTAAAAAAAAAAAAAAAAGTTAGGAACATTGACTTCAATTAGAATAGTAAATGTTTTCCATTTTTGTTTATCATAGGGTCAATTGCAGTGGTTGTTTTCTGATTTATTTTTTGTTTGTTTTATATTTTTCTTTGGTTGGGATTCTTTTTTGGCTGGTTTTTGGTTTGTTGTTTTTTTTAATATGACTTTAAACTTGGAAAGCCTTGTAAAGTGTGCAAAATGTAAAAATGTTGTGTCAAAATGTAATGTAATCAAATTCTTTTATTGGGCAGTTGATACACTTGCTTGCAGAAGATACAGTAAAAAAACACAAGCAAAACCAAAACCACACCCAAACATAGTAAAAAATATAATTACTTGTGAAAATATTAAGAAAAATAATCATGAGAGCTAGAATCCCTGTTGATAGAATAATTGTTTAATTACTGACAACTTTCATTGTCTGTACTAAAGCACACACTGGTAATGTGAGAAAATATTGCAACTGCTGTACGTGCATTATAACATTTAGAAGCATTTGCCACATTTTTTTCCACTCTTAAGTTACAGAGAATAGCTCAAGTAATTTCTGGGAAACAAAGCTTGACTTCAGGCTTCATATCACTAAAAAGAGAAAAGTAGCTGTTTAAGGTGGTTAACTGTTTCTAAAATATTTGTGTCTTCAATGAACTTTGTAATTTCCTGAGTAGGTTTAGTAATGAGTATGGATCATTTAGTTTAAGGTATTTTCTGTTGATATTATTTAACTTGGGAAGGTGACCCTGAGCTAAATTGCAATGTGTGATTTGAGTGCCCATGGGATGCCCTTCATTGGTTTGATTGGGGGAAATTATCTGGATTTCTAATGTACTTTAATTACTCTGCTTACATAAATTGTCACATTACAAGCTTCTTAACTGTTGAGTCTGTTCTGTCAATGATCCATCAACAATAGGAAGATACTAGGCTCTTCCTCTGAGATTTGAAGACTTATTCCATCAATGAAAGAATTGGAATGGTTCTGTTTAAACCCACTGTATCTTCAACAGGAAAAACTGTGATCTGCTTCTACTCAGGCAACAGCTGATGTGTGGTAAATTGAAAGGATCTGTAGCCCTTTTTGTTTTTTTAATAGGCATTTTTTCAATTAAGGAAATAATGCAGAATATGTTTTAGGATGTTTAGGGGCAATGTTTTCCTGATGTGTGTTTAGAAAAAAGAAACTAGTATGGTCAGGAGTTTTGGCTGGAGGAAGGTGGACTATCTTTCAGCAGTGAGTAGCTAAAGTTTTAACAGAGAAGCTGTTCTAATTTAAATGTATGTCTTACAGCCTAAGTGAGATGCCCTGGTATTTTTATTTATCTCTCCCGATGTGTATATATATGTGTCTACACATCTATAAATAAGTCTGAAGCACCTCAGTCCCAGAGTATTGTAGTGATTTAGGCCTCTCTTGATCACCTCAGCATCTTGTTTGGCACCCACACCATGTGTATCTTGTAAACCAAACCACTCTTGCTTCCTATGTGGGGCTGTCTGCCTGTGGAAAGTATGAAATGAAGGACTGAATCCAGTGTGTGTCTGGTGGGTTCAGAAACATTGGATTCAATGTCTTGAAGAACAGAAATCTCTGTGCTTGGAGCAGCTGTTGAATCCTACTTCTGAAGATTTATCCTTAAATACATTTGGTTTGGGTGATTTTTTAACTTTTTTCTTTTTTTTTTTTTTTTAATAACAGACAACAGATGGTCTAAACAATTCAATTTCTGTTACCTAGTGGTTAAGACATAATACAGGGAGGGAAAAGAAGTGCCATGTGCTCTAGCCCATGTTCTGGGATTTCACATTCTTATCCAGTGATGGACTAATGTAAAATTTACAATCCAAGAGCAGAGCCTGGTACCAGAAGTAGTCTATCAGAACGGGACCTAGGTGCCTTCCACCCTCAGGCTGTGTCTCATGGGATGTTATATTAAAAAAAAAAAAAAAGTGTATTCCAAGTTTTAAAATTAAGGAGCTATTGTTGCCCTTTGTGTGCAGCCTGCTTTTCTTGGTCTGAGTTAGTCATGATTTTTTCTGAACCCCAGTAGCCTGAGACTGTAAGTTAGATGCACTGCTGAAGGCATTTGTGTAGCTGAATTGAAGGCACGTATTTCAACTTCCCAGTCAGAAGAGGGTGTTCTGACTAACTGAGCAGTTTGAGAACTACAGTTCAGGGGTCTGAGATATGTTTGTACCCTGCTTTTTAACCACTGCATCCTTTTATCTCTTTGGATCTCATCCAACGTCGAAGATGTCACTTTCTGTATGGTTCACATTGTTGTGCTTGATGAAGGCATGTTATAACACTGGCATGTATGATGTTGTGCAGTCCTGTGCTACAAAAATCATTGAACACAAATGGGTGAATTTTAAAGCATTCTAAAATTTTAAAGCAATCCCTCTTCCCTTGTGACTTTTTCTTATCTCTTCACACCGATCAGTGATCATCGTATGCATATACAGCCAGGTATATTATACAGACATCCTTTTTGCAATACACAAATATGCAGATTATTGTGGATTATTGAAGTAAACTAAGCTGAAGGAAGAACACTGAAACATGATTTAATGAATACTGATCTGATGGGGGCATGTAAACGTTTGATAATACTGTATCTTGATTTTTCCATTCAGCCATGAGCTCTTTGGTAGTGGTGTTGTATCATCGTGGCTTACACTGTGCTGACACTTTCATTATAAACTGTGGGATTTTTTTCATATGCTTCTTTTAACGGATGGGAAATATTTTTTTTTGCTTAAGTTTCTCATGTTGATTATTGTCCTGAAATCTGTGTTTTAATTCCAGAAAGAAGGGTTAAAATTCTTTATTCTTCTGGGTTTTGAGTTTGGTATTTGTGTTTCTCAAAATCTGAGAAAGCTGTTGCTCAAATATGAAGAAACTACATATATTCTTTGTATGTATATTGCAGATACAGAAATAAGTTGACAAATTCTGATTTGAGTTGGGATGACTTCTTCTATCTGGTTGCTGTTGCAGTCAGACTAGTCTCAATATACTGGGTGCTATATAAAGAGATATAGAAAAGAAATTGTGACTTAGAGAGCTTAGAAATACATTTAAAAGATTAGTTTATTTTTTGATTCAGAGCTGTGTAGAATTTAAACACCTTCTTTCTGGGATGTTGCACAGAAACACCCTCAACGTGGAGGTGTCTGAAAGTTTGTAGGTGATTCCAGTTTCAACCACTGGGGTTCCCTAACTACCCAAAATTTAGTCCTTAAAGACACTAGGGCACTTTCCACAGACCATAGCTGTTCATCAGCCAACATGTTGAGGCCATAGATGAAATGTTTTAATACTTCTTAATTAAGTTGTTAGTACTAAACACACTGATCTCAGTGCAGAGTACTTGTGTTCAGAACTATGGGCAAAAGAAAGGAGGTTCACCTTTTCACACCTCATGTAAAGTGGCCACATCATTCACTCTAGTGATGAGGAAGCCAAAAGCCTTTACTGTGAGATGCCTGAAACCCACGTGTATGACTTTCCACGGGTTTGGGTTAGTTAGTGCATGCATGGTTAGTTTGGGCACCCTCTGCTTGGAAGAGCTGGGCCATTGTGCAACCCCTGTGCAGCTAGTGTGCCACTTCTGTGACTCCACATCCATTGCATTTTCATAAATCTGCATGTGTGAGATAGGATCATACAGTTTGTAACTTGTACCTTGGTACTGCTCCGTAATACTGGATGAGAGCAGACTTGAATACAGATGCAACTGTTTTGGCCTTACCTTTGTGAATGCCAGTATTATAGTCCATACTTAGACAGACTTTTCTTTTTTGATTATTTTGAAAAATGTGTACAAGTGATTAGCTCACTCTAAAAATGTGGTTTTCTTCACACTGTGTTATAATTTATTGCTGTATAACAAGCTGTGACTTCAGAAATGTACTTATATTTTGTGGAAAACTGCATGTTTGTAGCACACATAAAAAGTAAGTAAATGCTTATGGACAAATTACTAAGTAGAAGTTGAACTAGTGAGCTTGTCAACATAGGAGTTGGTATCTGTGTGGATCAATGAAATAAGTGCTATGTTTGCAGTTTTATATAATTATCATGTAACTAAGTGGTATAATAGTCAACTGGTTGGAATACCTCTAGTGGAGGTAGAAGGCATATGGAGGACACACAAGGATCTTCTTCAGCTTAACCTTGGCTAGGACTAGTTACTGGAAATGTACGTGGCTTCTGTCAGAACCTCACTTCCAGTTCTGGTTGGAAGAAACAATTCTGGGGGAATGAAAGGAAGAAACAAGTAAAGGTGTAAAGGAGTACTGATGTTTTGTGACATTCAAAGAAAGTGAAATTGGATGTGTTACTTTGAACTGAATTCTGAAATGCTGCTTGGAAAACATTTTGCACTGTAGCAGTAGCACAGATTTTGAGTGTTACCACTACACTGAGATTTGCACAACCACAAAAAATATACTGCCTCAATTTCTACAGAAAAGCCCAATATTTTTGCCATGCAATAGGGCTATAGAATTTCTTTATATTGGCAAGTAAGAGGGGAAGGGAAGCACCTGTCTCTGAAATGGAGTAGTATCAATATCGGCACTTTTATTTTGGATTTTATTTTAATGCCATCTTTATTGTGTAACTTGTTGCTCCTGTTCTCAGCAGAGATAAATACGCTTTTCATTCTGTTAACATGGCTTTTCATTTTTGGGAGACCTTAATACAATGTTTTTGTTGTGCACATTTCTGAGTAGTTGACATCACCTCTGTGTCTGGAGTTTGTTGATAGGATGTAAAGCTCTTCTGTCTTCTTCACTAAAATCAAAACCCATTTACTGTCCCCTGCATCTCTTAATCTCCATATTGCTTCGGTTCTTTATGCTGAAATCTTCACAGCTACCCCACAGCTGAAGAAGCCTCAGCTTCCCCCAGTTACTTCTCTTGGTGCTACCACCTCTTTGGCAAGATGAAAATAGGACCAAGGTGCAATGCATTTGTTGCCAAAATATCAAAATGAGAAACTGTGTTGATAATCTTAGTGATACAGAAAGGAGAATGTTTGGAAGGGATATCTCCTGATTCAAGTATTATTAAAGTTCCATTGATCTTCAGAAAGAGAGCACAAAGCCTCTATTACATAGTTTTGAATCTGAGTGTCATGATGCTTTGCTTCATTTCACTTTGCATGAGTTTTCCTTGAAAGAACTGATGTTAGTAGTTGAAATTCTAAGCATCAAAGCCATTTATCACTTTCAAAATACTCATATATCTCTACATAGCTCTGCAGATTTATCCAAGGGTAGTGTGGATATCCAAGGGTCTTGCAGGTATCGTGTTTTAATTATTTATTTGTTTCAATGGAAGAAGGTCATTCATTTCCTTAAAAAATACTTCCCTGAGCTTAATCTTGACTGAGCAGCTGAGTTCTGTGGATGCTGTGGGTGGCCTGGTGTGGTTTGGGAGCAGAGGACCTGGGAGAAATCAGTGTCTATACTTAGTTGCCTGTCAGCCCCTGAGGATGGTAGTATATGTCCCTGGCAATGCTGGTAGGAGGACAGAGATCTTCTCTTGTTTTTGTGGAGTTGTGAATTCTTGTAGGTAGATGACATTGGAGTAGTAAGTCTGGGTGCCAATATGCAACCAGTGTAGATTATTCAAGTAGTGACCTGAGTTTGCATTGTGCAGACAGACTTCTGCATTTTGTGTTTTAGTTTTTCAGCTTGACCTGAGGTTTCACTCCATTTTAGTAATCCAGGCCTGCAAAGCCATGGTTTATGCTTACAGAAGGATGGTTCATAATTAAAATATCTGCATCCAGATAAATGGCTGCCAATTCCTGAGCCAGGTGTAGGATTTAGAAAATAATCCCACATAGTACTGCTGTAACTACACACCCAGCAAAACCTCATTCAGGTAGCAGAAACATTCCCTTCCCTTCAAATAAACTCAGGGTTTATTTGATCCAATGATAAAATAAAAAAGCATGCCTCTTTTTTTATGGAAATAGGACATCCACAATTTAAAAAAAGTAAAACCCACACCAAGTTATTACTATTGTGGTGAGGAAACCAGTGGTTCCAGAGCTCTTAACAAAATGGAAAACTACAAGCATATAGTTTCAGAAAGTGAGTGATGTTTCATGGTATGCTAGTCTAGTGTTTAGAAAAAATGTGGAGACCTGAATAAAAAGTAAAATTGTATTTATCCATATTTTTAAAGAATTTTAAAAAATTGTTTGTTGACAGAGGTACCTATCTGCTTCTGCTGCAGCAGGTATTGATGCCCCATTGATTTTAAGCATTTACCTTATTGCAAGCATTTGTGTAGGTTACTATGAATAAACATAAATACTGATTTGTACGTGTTGCCCTTCCCCTGACACAGAGATATATTACCTTACTTTGGAAGTCTGTACACCCTTCTACTTTGCATAGATGGCTAAAGGAGATGCAAGGCATCCTTCTTGGGAGAGGCGATTTAGAGGAGAAAAAAAGGTCTTTGTGCCATTTTTCAGTGTAGTCTGGATGTAAGCAGGGCAGAATTTAGTCCCATTGTATTCTCATCACTATGAAGCATCTTGCTTTCCTTTCTTAACAAAGTAAACAAAAAAGAAACACCTTTATTTTTTTACTGATAAACTTATTTAATGGGCAAAAGTATACCTTTAATTGGCTTTTTTACCCCTCTTTTTACATTTTTCATTGTTTGTCCTGTAGACCTCACTATTTCTGGACCCTTTTTTCATCCAATTTTAATAGGGGATACTCCTAAAGAAGTATTGCTTGATGTTTTATGCTAATCTTACTTCTATTTCAATTCATGTTGACTTGGAGAACATGCCTAGTAAACAAAAATACCAACTGACTTACTGAATATCAGTCTCAGTTTCTAAGCATTGATTGTTTTCACAGCATCCTTAAAGGGTAAGCTGTCTTCCTATCCAAATATCTTGGCTGGGAAACTGAGGCTAACAAAGGCTGTGATTTGTGTGAAGCCGCAGAGAGAATAAATGTTGGGATTAGAACTCCTGGCTTCTGTTCTTCTGTTTGGACTCGCACTGCCTCTCAAAGAAATACTTGATTCCTCCTAATACTACGTACCCTTCCATGTCTGTTAAATGTAACTATTTGAAAAGTGCCTGGTACTCAATTCTCTTTCTGTCTGTCCTATTGAAACTAATGGATGCCTGCAGGCAGGCATAAGGTATCCTTACCTTTGACAGCCAGTATGTTTTATGTTTTAAATTATGTGTTAGGTAGAATTTTTAGATCCTAATTTGATATAATGAGATGCACTTCTAATATCAACCCTAGTATGGGAAGGCCTTGCAGCCAGCCTACTCTTTATTTAAAATTATTCCATTTCAGATGTCCTAATGAGTGCTGTGAGTTGTGTAATTCTTTCATAATTTTCCCACATTCCCAGAAGGGAACTAGAGTCAGGATTTTTTCTATTTTTGTTTTGGTTTATTTCAAATTAGGGTGAGCACAGAATAAAGATCTAGGGGAAGGGTGTTGTGAAACACTTGATATTGTAAGAAAGTCAATTAGGAAAAAAATATTATGGTCTGCAAATGTTAGCGTTAAGGCAAGTCAGGATGCCTCTGCTGTTTGCCATTATCTTATAAATATCTTGACTCTGACTTTACAGTGCTGTTTATAGAATTTAATAAAGCAAATGTAATAATGCTGCCTGTGCTTTAATGCACAATCTCAATTGAGTTGACCAGAAGATAAATAGGAACAGGAATGATAGTGCGTTCCTACAGATTGTTTTTAATAAGCATGTTATTTAGTTGATCAGCCCAGTGCAGTAATGCCTCCTATCCTGCTCTGCTGGACAAATTTATTAATGCTTCCTCCCCTCCCCTCCCCCCCATTTCTCTGAGAACATTGATTCCCTGCAGACATATCTCTATTAAACCTCTAGAAAGTCACAACTTCCAAATTAGATTAAGTAGCAGGAATGGTACTAGGAGAATCAAAGAAAATTGAGTGCGTTATTGAATTCATGCCACATTGTCTCAGGAAGAGATAGGAGTTATGTGTAGTGGTAACTTTTGTCCTTACTGTACTAACAAAGCTGTGGGCGTTGCTGTCAAACCTAATTGTCTGCAGCACATCAGGATAAAATGAATCTTTTCTCTTATCTAAACTCGTACCTAGTGAGGTTTTACAAATGAGAAAGAGGCTTCAAAAGGAAGCTTTACAATTGATCAAAATCATTTGCCATTATTTGCTGTATACAACCCTGTCCTAAAAACCCTACTGACAAAAAAATTTTGAAAAGCATCTGGCTTTGGATTGTAAGCAGACTTGCTTGTCATGCTAGCAGTTGCAAAACGTAGATATTCATTTTAAAGCTGCCTATTTCTCATTTTGATCTGACATACTAAAAAGCATATAATTAATGGTTGACATTAGTAATTAACATTAACTTTATGGTGCTTAATATGCCATCATTCATCCATCAAATAACTGGTATGCATAATCTCTAGGTTTAAATTGCACAAAATGATCCATCAGTCCACAGGCTCTGCAGCTCGGAGTAGTTGTAAATGCCTTTTTAAAAGATGTGAATTTTTCATTTATTGAACGTAAACATTGTTTTTGTTCCTCCCTAGGAGTGTGCACAAACGTGTAAGCCAGGGACTTCAACCAGGGAACGCAGCCCCAGACGCGCAGCTCCTATTAGTGGCTAAAGAGCACCACCTTGCTGTCGCCACTGCTCTCTGGAGAAATTTCTTTCCTTATTTGAAGAGCCAGAGAATGTCACAGATGCCACCTTCCCCCCAGCTGGCTGATACAGCTGCAGGTTAGCATGGACCCTCCTCATGACTGCCAGATTCGGTGCTGTTTTCTGGGTCACAAACTTTAAAGAATTTCGGGTTTTTTTGGACATTGCTACTTTCACGTGGCCACATAAATATGTATAAATGCAATAAGTAGGTTCTCTGCTAAATATTTTGACAAGAATAAATACTGTAGTGTTGAATTAGTTGATAGAACACAAACAGATTGAGAACTCAAAAGGGATTTGAAGCCACATGAGCCTCACTTCCTTGTCCACACTAGTCACAGATTATAATAACCTTTCAAAGGTTACACAATAAAAATGATATCTTTCACTATATCTAGAATTTACATATTTTTGTAGAAATTTATTATAATTTTGTGTTGAACTATTCATTATGGTTGCGATGAAAAATATATTTTACATTTAAAGGTGATTTTTAAAAGATTGGTTTTGTTTTTGCTGACATTTTACAGTCATGGTCATAAAAACGTATTTCATATTTCATTCAATTATTTACCTTGCTTTACACTGAAGGGTTTTTATCTTCAAGTACAGCATTCCACATATATATATATATGTATGTATATGTATATGTGGACTTTATGTTTGGTGAGTTAGCATGATGGTCAACAAAGAGTCACAGTTTGATCTTTAACATCAGCAGCACTGCATTCTGTAGTTACATGGAAATCTTGGACCATGTAACTAAAATTTAGACAAGTAGGATATAATTTTTTTTTTTCCCCACCATGATGTGAATTGGATAAAGTTATGAGCTCAGAAGAGCTGAGTTAGGAAAAGAAAAGCTAAAGGACTTAATTTGAAGCAGCTCTGCAGTAGTTAGTAGGAGCATTAACGAAGGAGGCAGCGTGAGACAGCAGTGGTCTGACACTGCTGAAGTGTATGGGAAACAGCAATACACATCAAAGGAGGAGGTTGTTAGTGTCAAAACTTTCATTCCTTTCCTACGGTGTCATAGCTTTTTATTTTACACTAACACAGTGAAATAGCAAGAAGAACAACCTATTATAAACTCCGCTTTGGAAGCAGGGGAGTGCAGTTGTGACCTGCTTTATAGAGATGTGTGAGGCAGTACTACAGAGGGGAGGCAAACCCTTCCCACGCTGTATGAGCTCCTTGCTTCAGAGGATGCAGCCCAGAGGAGAAAGCATCTCTCGCAGCTCTCCTGCTCCCCCTGCCAGGCAGAGAGCCTGGGACTCACATCAGCTCTTCTGCCTCCCGTTTCTCCCCCACCCAGTGCGATAACAATGCGATAATCTGGAGTCAGGCCGGCGCAAATTGCTTCCTCACCTGAGGCAGAGCTGGGGCTCTGCGTGACCTTTTTTATTCTGCGGCATGTGAGGAGACCTGAAGGCCTTCAGAGAGTAAGGGAGGCTGTCCCTGCACCATTAATTAAAATACCTTCAAGTGCCGTTTCTAAAAATTAGCCTTTTCTGTCTAATTCAAAGTCAGCTTATCAATGCCTGCAGTTTTATAAACGATTATTTTAACAAATTGATACTACCTTCATGTTTGAGTTGGAAAATTTGGGAGCTTGAGAGCCCCCTTTATTTCACCCCGAAGTCAGTTTTCCTGACTCATTTTATGCCTCCTGTTTCTTATAACCTAAAAACTGCTCAGCATTTCAGATTGTTTTCTTCCCAAGTTAAAATGCATCTGTCATTTGCAGAACGTGCTGTGTTTTTTGTGCTGGCAGAGTTAGATAGACATTCCACAGCAGGACTTAAGGGAAGCAGCAAAACAGCCTCATTAACAAAAACTGCACCAATACTGTCCCAGTTTCTAGATCTGCAACTGTTCTATGAAGATCCTGTTTTTTCAGTTATAAGCTTGTCCATACTGCTTTATTTCCAGAGTAACTTCTGATTCATGAAATTCTATTCTAAAAAGAGAAGGGTGCCAGCTTTTACTAGTGAATTCTTTCCAGATACAGCTCTTTGCTGCAAGAAGTGTGTAAGAACAGCTAAACAAATAAATAAAACTCAACCCTTTAAAGCACAGTAATACTTGTACAAAGGAAGAAGTGGTGGATGGATGCAAGAAAGGGAGGCCAGGAAGACAAAAAATCAAGTTTTAAAGACAGGGTTTTTATTGCATAGGTGGTCATGCAGGTGGTTTCGTGTACATATTTAAAATTGCATATGTTTGGATCTGTTTTCCCTTCTTTACATTCAATGTGTCACATTGACTTAACTCCTTGGGACAGAGAGTATATTTTAACACGTATGCAATGCTATCTGTCCAGTTTTAATTGAGATTTCTGGTACTGCACATTTTTAATAATTTTTCAATCCTTTTTAGTGGAACAGGGATGTACTGAAAGTCTGTTAACATGGTGCCATGTTTTTATCTCTTTAAAATCAGGTTTTACTCTCTTAGCTCTGGATATACCCAGCAAAGCCCTATCAGATCTCCAGCCACAGCCTGTTCTATCAATGATGCAGCTGTTTGGATGGGATGACATGGTGTGGCCTCAGCTGGTGTCAAGATATCTAAGTCACCTAATTCAAAACAGGTGAAAAATAGCAACTGCTTCTTCTCCCAGTACCTTCTCATTCTTTCATTAGAATTGTGAAAAATGTTGATTCAAACAATGATGTTTCTTTAAGATGGTCTAGATTCTTTTCATCTGTTAAAGTTGTTCTAGGGTTTCTTGAAATCTGGGACATTTCATGGGGCATAGTGTGTGTTCTTTGCGTTGCTTGTTTTTATATGTAAATAGCTTAAGGCACTCAAAATATGTCAGGAAGGTAAGTATTTTGAAAAAGTTATTTGTCTTTTAGGTAGCAAACCAGTAATCGTTTCCATTGGAAACAGGCTATTTCTAACAGATTTTGGAAAAATAGGACCTAGACAATACCTTCAGAAAAGTACTTCAGTGAAGAGCAGGACTGCATCCAAGTGAAATGCTTGAACCCATAACCTGTTTTTTATTTGCATAGTTACAGACAACCACCCATTCTGTTGTTGCTACACTTGGTCAAAGTTGTTACAGATTGTCAAGGCAGTAGCCTGGAGCCCTGGCTGCACTTGAAGTTGGATAAAGTAACTTAGTAAATTTTAAAATTTCCAGTTAAAAGTACTGGTCTTATTGTTCTCCTACAATTTACACTAAACACCAAAACTTAAATCTTCTTGTAAAAAGTCAAGATACAACATTATCATGGAAATCTGAAGGTACTATATAGTAAGGATGCAATGTTTAAATATCTTGACCTGCAAAATAAAAGGCTTCTGCAGGACACTTTCGCAAGCTTGGAACACTGTCTGAGTGCATAATGATGTTTGTTTGTTTCAGGTTTCTGAGAACTACTAAATGATAGCTTTACAAAATGTATCACATTCCTATGTTTTGCATTCACTGAATCACAGAGTTGTTAAGGTTGGAAGGGACTCTTGAGATCTGGTAGTCTGACTTGTCCAATGCTTCTGCTCAAGCAGGGTGAGCTAGAGCAGATTGTCCAGGAGTCTGTCTAGTCAGAATTTTATATACCTGAAGAATTTTATTTGCTTGAAGTAGGCTTCTGTGAACCTAAGCTAGATGGATGGTGGTGGTTGTTTTGGTATGTTTGGGGTTTTTTATCTCCCTCACCACGCTTCTGAATCAGGCTTTGGAAGCAGGGGAGGTGAGAGAGGAGAAAGAGGGAGTGTTTCCATGTCAGACTGAATTTGAAGGTGAAAAATGTTGCACATTTTTAGGGTGCACATTGTATGAAGGAGCATAGCTGTAAATCAGGATACAGTAAAGACTATTTCAGTGTGATTGGCAAAAATGAGACTGGGATCTTCTTGCAGGGGGATGTTAAAAGAGGTTAAGTGTAGTACCTTGTGTGAGTTTGGAACTCCGAAGAGGAGCATTCAGTCCTGATTTGCCATGTTTCTCTTGTATGATCTTTATAGGGTGAGTTTGATGCGAGGTTGCAGGTACCTAGCACATGCAGAATGAAATAGGAGTTTCAGGTATTAAGAAATACCTGTTTATAGTTTGAATTTTTTTTTTGTCTTCAGGTGAGACCAAGAAAACATTTTGTTGCCTAAACTGGAATTTTGGTATAATTTAGGTTGATTATTGTTACTTAAGTAATCCATTCATTAAGTAATCATAATTAATTAAGCACCTGACATATATATATGTTATATAGGAATCCACACATGCATTGCTATGCTGACTGAGGCAACATTTACTGAATTTGGAAACACTGCCAGAGCATTCCTGCTCCCAAGTGTTTGGGAGCACAGTTGCATTAGCAAGTTCAGAGCATGCACACATGGCCAGTGATGAGTTCCCCATGCAGCCCTGCAACCATGACTCCATCTAAAAATGCACTCAGTACTAGAGATAGCTACCCAGTATATGGTATTTGAGAGGTTACAGCACTTGTGCAGGAATGTGGAAAACCCAAGTTAAGTGGGTTGTGCACTCTTGAGAGAATTCAAACCTTTATAACCAAATACCCACTTAGAAAGCAATGAGAGGATCTTGCTCCCTTCTTAAAAGTTGTGCCATGGACTAGGTGAAAATGTCAGGTTCATGGATCCATGTTGATAGAATTTGCAGGAGGAAACAAAGCTCCATAGTTGAGTGATGATGGATGTTTGTCTTCTGCTTATGTGTGTTTTCTCTCTCTGGTTCTCTCATATCTCACTCTCAGCTTTTCTGTATCTCTCCCTTGCTGGAAGCATGGGACAGAAAACATTTTTGCCCCTAATTGGCTGGGGTCGTGATTGCCCACCCCCAAGGAGAAATATCTGTTTCCCCTATCATCTGTCTCAAGGCCAACAAGGTAAAAACTGAGTATTTGAGGCTAGGCAAAGGTATGTCCCAGCCTCATCAATAGAGCTGGAAGGTGCTCAGATTTCCTGGTAAAAGAACAATGAATACCTAAAATAAAGACTTTTTGGGTAGGACTGTGCAGAGTTACTGTATTCTAAACACTGTCATTTTATTATATGCTAATAAGATGGGCATTTTTTGTAGCATGATTCATGTACTTATTTTACCTTAGGCAGTTGTAGAGCAAAAGTTATCAAAGTATCTAAGTGCTGGGATCTTAAGGCTTCATGGCTCCTGTGCTCTGATAATTTTCACATCAAACATTCTCAGTTAATAAGTCAAGATTATTTTGTTGCGGTTGCTGTCACATACCCAGCAAGCTCTCTTTAAGATGGAGGCTTCTGCTTATCAGGTATTTCAATATCTATAATAAATTTTCTGATGGAGAAGCTGTGCCCTTGGGAACATAGACACAAGCTTTGACGTTTTGCAGTGTTGCCTAAAAGTTCCTCTTCAGATCCATGTTGTGTAACCTGTTTAAACAAACTGTGTAAGCTCACTGGTTTAAAAGGACCTTTTGCCATGCTTCTAGCAGGTATTGTCCTTTCCTTTCTCAAAGATGAGGAGCATATTCCTCTCTAGTTCTGGGAAGAACTCTGGGAAGATGCCTAAGTGGCCTGGTTACCCTCAAAAAAGAGAAATGAGAGGGAGACTACAGAAGAAAGTAGCTTTGTGAGCCTATGAGGCTACTCAAGTAGAGTAGCTGTGTACATCAAGATTACATAAAGCTGTAATTCTTTATATGTTACTGGAAGGAGAACTAAGTCCATAGGCATCCTGGCTTTGTTGTTGTTTTTTTCTGTTACAAGAATTTAATTTTCATTTTTTATATTTCATTTGCTTGAATTTGGTCTCCTTATTTAATTTGTCAATAGGATTTCAGCAGGGATGTTCAGACAAAATATACAGCTGTTATTTGTTTTAACTAAATGAAACAGAAAAAGAACTATATTACTGTTGTTCATTGTGAAACAGAATCCAGTTTGTTTTCCTTCTGGACCTCTGTTGACTTTCTGTTGCAAGCGTGAGTAAAAATTCTGTAGAAAATAAGTAGATTTATATGTACATATATCAAGAAAAGAGTACGAGCATTTTTCATTAAAGTCAAAGCACCTAAGACTGACCAGGGTGGAAATCTCTCAAATGAAAAGGTGTAACTATTTTCAAGAAATTTCTCTGACCTGAAGTACAGACGGAGCTCATCCAACAGGAATTGCAAACAGTGTGCAGAACAGACCTGCTGTCTGTTAGCCATGCATTCCTGCAGAATTAATGATGTGGGGCTGATATGCCTGGGGAAAACTGACCACAGCAGCTACTCACTCTGGTAAGGCAGGTAAAACTTTGGGAATACTGAAGAGTAGAGTACAAGTGTTCTGGACTGCATGTTGCTGGTGCCATTGGCTCTGGCCTGGCACCTGGCTGGTAGAAGAGTTGAGAGTGCTTGATTTAAAGGCAATATAGCAAGTTTGCTGTGTGGGAGAATGTATGTATTTGTGTTTGTATACATCCATAAATGCATACCTCTGTAAGTGTACATCGAGTATAGGGGTTTCCTTTCGCATCTCCAGGCTGCCTTTTAATGTTCCCTTTTTTGATCTGTTTCTAACATGATGTGTCTTTATTTGCTAAAGCAGACTTTCTCTTCTCCATTTTTTATGTACTTACAAGTAAGTAGATTTCAGAATTGTATGGGGCACTCGAGCTGGCTTTTTATGAAAGGCTAGGGTGGCTTAAGCAGTGTCAACTTGAAGTTCCAGATAAACTATCCCCAGCATTGTACATAGTTAATTCAGATAATGGTGTTAAATTACCCATTGTTAGAATAAGGCTTTTCCCATTGTGGGAATTTTTCTCCCTCTGTTTTGTTTTATGTAGAGAAAATACCTGTATAGGGGTATGTATGCTTTTATATTACCTTGTGTGATATTGTCAGATTTATCATAGTCCCTGTATTTAGACATCAGGATATTGAGCAAAGTCTGTAGAGTACTCAAACAGAAACTCTGTTCGCCTTTCTGTTACTTTTATTTCTGATTGCTTGCATTTTTTATGTGTGTCTACAGCCAAAGGAGACACTCTGCTACCTTTTTGCATACTTTTGTTAGACCTTGTTACCTTCTTCTTCCTTTTCTACCCGTGCAGTGCACTGTGTGAAGCTTTTTCTAGTATGGGATATACATCCTATGAAGCTTTGACAGTACGTTCTTGGTTTCGATGCATTTTGCAAATGTTCATAGATCAACAGAGTGGTATGCTGGCCAAGACAGATGCTGAGAGAACAGTTGGTAAGTGTTCACATTTCCCTAATGTTTGCAGTAATGATTCTATATTGCAAAACTGGCAAACATTTTCAGCTAATTACAAAATGTATTTTTGTTTGTATTCCTTTACTTTTACCTAATTACAAAATGTGTTTCTTTACACTGCTTGTGCTATTTATTGATAGTTTGCCTGCTCTGCATATGACAAATTTATCACAAACAAAGATAAAAGAGCTTGTTTCCTTGGAAGCAAAGAACAAAAACTTGCTCCCAAGGAGACAAGCTATTTTTCCCCCATGGAGCAACTGCTCTGAAAAAAATGAAAATCTGAAGTAAATAGTCAGAAATCATGCTGTGAATGCCCTAAAAGAAGAAAAAGAAAAAGAAAAAAAAAGGTAATTCTTCCCTTTTCTATATTGGATATTTTGCTTTCTTAGAGCAATACTTTATCACTTTTTCTATAAAACACTACAGTTCTAATTATCTGTAGAACACATGATTTTGAAGAAAACCACCGGGAAAAGGAAAAACAGTTATCCATACTTAATACTCTTTATTCTCTTATAACTGTATTAGAAAAACAACTACTTTGGACAACACATTGTCTAGAGATGCAATCGGTTGCAGAATCCTATTTTAGACCTTTTGAAACCATGGTTCAGTTTATCATTTTGGGACTAAAGTAAATGGAAAAGCATAACTGTCTGTTATATTCACTGCTATGCTCTCTTGTAACAATCAGGGAAAGCCTATATGGAGCAGCTGACTGAAATGACAAGACTGGTTTTTAAACTCTCAGAAGTAGCAAACATTCTTTCAAAGGCTCAGGTTGAAGAGTCAGTTTCCAAGCAAGACCCTAAAACTGCTCTTGTGCAATTCATTAAGGTACTGTACATCTCTGTTTTAGCTTCATGGGACAATTTTAGTGAAAAATAACTATGGCAGATTTTTTCTGTTCAAAAAGAAATTACTCACGCAGACCTCACGAGAGACTTAACTTATTTATGTTTATTTCAATGTTTTTGCTTTCTTAGGCTGTTGGTAGAGTTTACAGTGGCCTTCAGACACTCTCTGAGAAATCTGCCATGGTAGCAAAGACTCTGGAGTATTTAGGTGATGTGCTAAAGTATGTAAAACCTTATCTGAAGGCAAAAGGACCATCAGAAGGTCTTCAGCTTACATATTGGATCATAGGTAATTATTTTGTAACCTCTTTTATTTTAGGAAATAGTAATTAGGAAGTGATTAAACACTTTTTTTGCTCTATACTGCCCATCTTCCTGGTTAAAAAAAGGAACCAAGATGTTACAGTTAGATATTTCACCTTCTTCCACTGATTTCCTTTGGGTTTCATCCCGATGTCTAACCTCCTTCTGTGTGTTTTCTTTTAAATTATCACTGCAAATCAGTATTTTCAAAAGTAAGATGTTTTCATGTCTTTTACCACTGAAAACTACCTGGTTTACCTAAACAAAACCAGAAACAATGACAAGGCAGTGAAGCAGTGCTATGACAGGTTACAATGTATTTACTGGAGTTATGCGAGAGGACAGTTTGGCTTAGGAATGTAGTTTGCTTCCTTTTAGAATTGATTCTCTTACTTACATGCTGTGCTTTATTAAGGCTCACTCTCATATTTGTTCATTAAAATGTGAAACTACTGATTGCATGGAAAAATACTGTTGCTTATTATGAATGACTCTGACCCACTTACCTTTAAAAATAGGGTAAACCATGTGTATCTTAAAACCAGAGGTAATTTACATGTACATGCAGTGTAAAGATTACACGGAGTAAGGTGAGAAGCACGACCAAGATGGGGAAGGTGCATCTAATGTAATGGAATTTGAGTTTTTACTTTTCAATTGCAAGATCTTTTCAATTGAAGCCCTGGGCTTCACAGCTGGCTCCAAAGAATCCCCTGCCTAACCCTACACTTGCATGACAGATAGTGAGCACTCCCTCCTCTCCACTGGCCCAGACAGCACTGGGCAGTTGTCCCTGCATAGCCACCCACCACCTGTGTCAGCATCAGCATCTCATCCCCTTCCCCCTCCCTACACACATCCCTCTCCTCAGTTGCTGCTTTCTGTTGAAGGAGGATGCTCTCTCTAGCAAGAGGCTCTTTGTCCAACCTCTCCAGTGTAATTCTCTCCTAATGGCCCAGCTCCATTGGTCAGCTTAATATTCTCTCTTTTCTTTTTTTTTCTTCTTCTCTTCTCTTCTCTTCTCTTCTCTTCTCTTCTCTTCTCTTCTCTTCTCTTCTCTTCTCTTCTCTTTTTTTTCTTCCTTCCTTTCTTCCTTTCTTTTCCTTCCTTTCTTTTCCTTCCTTTCTTTTCCTTCCTTTCTTTTCCTTCCTTTCTTTTCCTTCCTTTCTTTTCCTTCCTTCCTTCCTTCCTTCCTTCCTTCCTTCCTTCCTACTGTCCTTCTTTCTGTCCTTCTGTCATTCCTTCTTTCCTTCTCTTTCCTTCTTCCCTTCTTTCTTTCCTTCTTTCTTTTTTTTTTTTCCTTGATGTATCTTGATGTAGAAAACTCATGTCAAACTAAATACTTTTAGATATCCAGATGTTGGTTTGGAACCTTGTAAGTTAATTTTAGATTGGAATTTTCCTTTCTGTTCTTAGCAGTAGGAAACGGCAGTAGCCGTGCTGTTGTTTGTGAGAAATTGTTCTTTCCTTTTAGCTAAGAAAACATTTAAAAGGTTTAAAAAAGTATGCAAGTGTATTTCAATCACTTCTTCACATTCTGTGCTCTGGTTAAATTGTAAACACAAAGCAAAGAAACTTAGCAAATCCAAACACCTCCTGTTTGCAGTCCGATTGTCTCTTCTGCTGTGCCATCTATCACAGGAGTGATAATAGGAGGAGTATTTGCAGCTGGAATGAGCATGTTTCTTGCAAAGCAGGAAGCTCAGACACCATTATTAGAAGTATTGTAAAGCGATCATTCTCTTTCTCTATGATTGATCATTGTGTTTTCTTTCACTCCACAAGATTAATGTTGTTTTGTGTTGTTTTTAGAGATGGTAATGAATGACTTTTATAGATTAATAATATCATGTAACAGCCTACTTTTGATCTTTCATTATTTTCAGAGCCTTACATGTATTTTCTCAGGATGTTCCCTTATTTTCAATTCAGCAAACTTTTTCTTACTTCTAATTAAATATAAAGTTTAGAATGTGGGAACTACGACATAGGAATCCTGTTCTATTTAATCTGTATTTTGAGTATTGATACTCATGAATATAGAGTTATTTTCTCAAGAAAAATTACACTTTTTTTTTTTTTTTTTTTTTTTTTTTTTTTTTTTTTTTTTTTTTTTTCTTTTTTTTTTTTTTTTTCAACTCAAAGGGGAGATCTTAAAACTGACTCAAAGCTGCTCAAGGGATATGATAATGTGTTGAAAACAAGAAAGATGTTCTCTTAGGCTCTCGTTTTGTGCAGTAAGAGCCCACAAATATCTGGAAAGACCATTCTGGTTTAATGGAGTTGGCTGCACCTCATTATTTTTAATCACTGAATTAGATGTGTTAAATACAGAGTTAGAGAGATTTAGTATTTTCCTAACATTGAATTGCTGTGTGAGTAGTTGCTGATGTGGCCACAGTGGTCCTAGGTAAATGTGAAGGGAAGGCAAAGACAGTGTCTCTCTGTAAAATGTGACGAATGGACGCAGTGAGGTAAAAGTTTAGATGCATGTGTGCTGATTGCAAAGTTTATGTATCGAGTTTAATTAATTTTTCTGCGTGGATGTGGAAGACTGGCCTTTCTTCAGCATTATTGTACTTTTCCTAAAGCAGCTTTACTTGCAATGTATTCGATCAATGAAGTATTTTTTCATTTTGCTGAATTATAAATGGACTTGGATTGTCTTGACTGGGCTTTTTTCTAAGGGAATACTATGGAATTGAGCACATGTAGATGACACATTTCAGTTACTGTTAAATTTTATTATGTTATCTAATTTAACATAATTGCTTCTTCAGGCTTTTTTTTTTTTTTTTTTTCCCCGACCTAAAATTGCTTTGAAATGCCTTGATTGTTTGTTTGTTTGTTTGTTTGCTTTTTCAATAGGATGTCTGATGAAGTTCTGGGCACCAATACTGGCGACTTCCAAAGCACAGCAACTCTTGTTCCGCATTGTGGATTGCTTACTCCTGCCACACTCTGTGCTCCAGCAGGACAAAGAGCTTCCTGTGGCTTTGCTGTCTGCCATTCAGGAAAGCCTACCTCTTTATCTTCAGGTAAATATCTGAACTCTGTTGTCAGCAGACCAATGTTATCTTCAGCAAAAGATTCATATTGCAGGGGATGTTTTCTTTTTTGCTAATCAAAACAAGCACTGACTGAACGAAAAGAAGCAACAAGGGGATGTTTTTTCTTCCTATAGAAGTGGAAGGAAAAATGCCACCCTGTTGGCTTTCCTCTCACTGCATGTGCTATGCTGTAATACACTCCAGCGCTGCCAGTCTCATCACTGTATATAGAGAAGCTTTTAGCCAAGCTGCTGTTTATGCTGGTCTCTGATGTGAGAGATGTCTGAAGCAGTGGTTCAGATAATTGTAATATGTTGCAAGACATTTACTGAGGTGACAGAGCAAACAAATATTTTAAAACCATCCCTGACTTGGCCAACTCTAGATAATTAAGATCATCTGCTCTTCTTTTTTTTTTTTTTCATTGCTCTTAGGCACAAAAGACAATCCTCTGTATATCATGGCACTGGCTTCTCCTGATTGTTTGAGAATATGTTTTGCTGAATCAAGTTCCTGCTGCTTACACTCACATGGCTCAAGCCTTCTTGCCTGTTATTCCTCCTTTTCTTCCTTTAGCTCACCTGTCACTCTTGAAACTCTCTAAGGCTTGTTTCATACTCTATAAAGAGACTAATTCCTTCAGGTGAGGAAGAGACGAGAATATATTTTTTAAAATAAATAAGTTGACATGTTTTCACTTACAATTCCTTAGTTCTTCTTTGCTTACCCTTCCCTCTTAGTCTTCATTCTTAACAGATTGCTTTACCATACAATCCAGTAAAGAAATGTTGTGGTGACATTGTAGACATCCCTCAGATTCATTCCTTTCAAAGGTTGCACTGTGATCAATGGCATGTCATAGGGAAGTGAGCCTGATTATATAATGATGTGCTGAATATGACTTGGTTTTGCTGCTCTGTAGGTATCTTCAGAAGCTGTATACATGTAGGAACTATCTGGACACTGATACTAGCATTAAGGTGACTGCTAATTTAGTATTTTAGTCTGTGTGCTGTTTTTCTATACTCTTGCACACACAAATGTAGGTTTGAGCCTCTACACTTGGTTTTGAAGTCCAAGTGTTGTGGACCCTTGTTTCCTGTTTTCTTTGTCAGTCTCTGACTTCCTGACCTCCCAGTGGTATTCTTCAGCAGTTTGTTCCTTGTGTGGTCAATGTGCTTTCCAGCTAAGCTAGATGATCTTGTTAACCAAATAGTTTATTGAAGACAAGTGCTGCTTCTAGAAAACTATTAATTCTTTAGTTTGGCTGACACATCTAGGCAGAGAAAACAAAGAGGGGAAGAGTTATTTTTCCTATTCATCATGGAACTTCCACACTTCATGGTTTGTATTTACAAAGTTCCAATGTTTTTTAAATGCTTCATTCATGCTAAAATACTTCCTCCCCCTTAATTTGGGATAGTGGAAAAATTCTGATTTAAGATCATCTCAAAATGAAAATATTTCATTATCAGTTAAAATTCTCTAAGGACTCTTTCTAAGCTCCTTTGAGATTATTGGCACTCTCTGACTTCTCAGGTTATCATTTCACAGTTGGTTTAAGCCAAGTTGGCTTAAAGCTAAATTTATTCCCTTTCATCCCCATCTGCATTTAATTTGCTTTAATGATTCTGTGAATACAGGATGACTCCATTTGTGAGCTGATTCAACTAGTAACTATCCCCACAAAACAAACAAACCAACCCCTGAACCCAAATGGGCACAAGAGAAAAGTGATAAAAGTTAATGTGTGAAGGAAGGCAACGTGGTGGGAGGAAGGACAGAGGAGCAACATCCTCTGGAAGTAACTCACTAACAATACCTTTGACTTACTCTGCTGGTAAAATATGTGATCAAACTGTCCTTGAGTGGCTGCCCAATGTGTGGTGACTGTTCCTGGAGGTGGAGCAGTGGTATTTCAGTGCCAGAGCCTTAATTCACTCTAACGTTAGACAAACATTGTTGCATGGATCTGTCTCTCTTAATACGCCAGTTTACAACTTAATCCTCTGGCAGTTACATGAAAATAAAGACATTCAGAGACCATGCAAAATATCTTCTTATACATGCAAATTCTTTTTCCATAGTCAAAGCATAAAAGCCCATGAGTAGCATTTCTACTCAGAGGTCTTTTCAATTCTTTTTTTTTCTTTCTTTTTTTTCCCCAGTCTCCAGTTTTTTCCAGGCTACATTTAAATTTTGTTTGTTTGTTTGTTTTTGTTTTTGTTTTTTTTGTTTAGAATACCTCTTCTTCAGCTCTTTCAGTCTGGGCTGCTCCTCCTTTGTCCAATAAAACTTTCTTAGATCTCAGAAAACAGTAGTTTGCAAGCTGTGGTTTGCTCTTTCCTAAGCTTTTAATGACAAATCTTCATGTGGTTTATTTGATCCTTTGATGTGGGTTTTGAAAAGGATTTGGAATCAGTCTTACTAGCAGATAATTAATTTCCCACATTCATCGATGCAGCCATCTTATGAATCTTATAGAATTTCTGAATTGTATTGCAAAAGATTCCCCAAGCAGTCACATAGCCTGGGTACAGGTAATGCAGCTGGCCACACAGCTTGGGCAGGAGGCTTACAAGCAAGAGCAACGTTGTTGTCACTGCTGTACTAAAAGAGGCCTTGATTTGTCACCCTAAAAGGACAGAGGCCAATTTTTCATCTCTTAGGATAACAATCAGAGTCCCTTCTTCTCTCCCCAAAGCATAGTTCACAACTCATCCCACCCTCCCTCACCACTCCTCCAAACCTACAGGTTTATTTATAATAGATGACAATTACAGACTTGGTTTAGTTCTGCACAAGCACAAATGATTGTCAAATGCACTAATTAAGTCCAGACATAGCACAGAATCATAGAATGGCTGGGGCTGGAAGGACCTTAAAGATCATTTAGTTCCAGCCCCCCTGCATGGGCAGGGACACCTTCTGCTACACCAGGCTGCTCAAGGCCCCATCCAACCTGGCCATGGACACTTCCAGGGATTGGGCAGCCCCAGCTTCCTTGGGCAACCTGTTCCAGTGTCTCACACCCTCAAATTAAAGTATTTCTTCCTAATGTCTAACCTAAATCTCCCCTCTTTGTGTCTGAAATAATTTCCCCTTGTCCTCTTGCTACACACCTGTTTAAAAAGCCCTACCCCAGCTTTCTTTTAGGCCCCATTCAGATACTGGAAGGTTGCTATAAGTTCACTTCAGGGACTCCTTTTCTCCAAGATGAACAACCCCAACTTCTTTAGCCTGTCTTCAGCCTGCTCCAGCCCTCTGAGCATTTTAGTGCCTCTCCTTCAGACACATTCCAGGAGGTCTATGTCCTTCTTATGCTGGGGACTCCAGAACTGGACACAGTACTCCAGGTGGGGTCTCACAAGAGCAGAGTAGAGGGGGAGAATCACTTCCCTTGACCTACTGTCTATATTTCTTTTGATGCAGCCCAGGACCTGGTTGGCCCTCTGGGCTGCAAGTGCACATTGATGGCTCATGTTAAGCTTCTGGTCCACCACCACCCCAAGGTCCTTCTTTCTCCTCAGGGCTGTCCTCAATCCTCTCCTCCCAACCTGTATTTGTGCATGGGATCATCTTGACCCAGGTGCAGAACCTTGCACTTGGCCTTGTTGAATTTCATGTAGTTTGCATGAGTCCAGCTCTCAAGCCTGTCAAGGTCCCTCTGGATGGCATCCCTTCCCCCTGACGTGCTGACTTCCCCACACAGTTTGGTGTCATCAGCAAACTTGATGAGGGTGCATTAGATTCCTCTGTCCATGTTGCTGACAAAGATGTTGAACAGCACTGGTCTGAGTACCGACCCCTGAGGAGCACCACTCGCCACACATCCCCATTTGGACACTGAGCCACTGATCACAACTTTTTGGGTGTGACCATTCAGGCAGTCCCTTATCCAATGAGTGGTCCATCCATTGAATCTGTATCATTCTAGCTTAGAGATCAGAATGTCAGGCAGGACAGTATTGAGTGCTTTGCAGAGCTCCAGATAGATGACTGCTCTGCCTTTGTCCACCGAGGCTGTGACCCCATCATAAAAGGCCACCAAGGTCCTCAATTTAGACTGACTGTATTTACTTGTTATATTTGTGTTTCTATATAAATTTGGGCCATACAGCTGGGCCTTTTGAAAGCTATTGGGCAGCTGATCTGTTCTCCACTATATATGAAACTTTTCTAGAAGTTTCCTTCAAATTCAGTTCCTGAATCTGCCTTGTTAAAACAGCTTAAATTTAGCAGGATTTGAACTAGTACTTTTTTGTTTCCTGAAGGGTTAATCATTTCTTTCTCTGTGCTCGTCTGTTTTGATAATATCTGATGACCTATGAAAGATTTTTTGGGGGATATAATACCAAAATTGCCCTCAGAGATGTTTGAATGAGGGACTTCAGAAATTAAAGCATGAATGAACAGCCGGCTTCTAATGTTGATGGGACTTCTTAACTATGAGGTGGGGAGGCCTGTAAAATCTAATGGTTTTTACTGTTTTTTACTGTTTTAAAACAAAGTTGGGTTGATTTGTGTGATAGTGGATTGCTTAAGCTTACTATGGGAAATTTGAGAGTTGAGATTGGTCTTGGCTGGATTTCTTTGAGAATGATATGGAGGAATTTTGGTACCCAGTAGTATGAGAAAGAACTGAAGCAGTATACAGAACTTATTTTAGAGAAGAAATACTAGCTTAAATATATCTTGCAGAATAAAGTTTAGGTGCATGGAATAAGCATAACATACATTATGATGGAAAAGGTAAGATACCCTGCTTGATTTATCAGCTCTAATCCTGTCCAAGCACAGAAGAGAGTTGATTTCTGCCTAAATACAGGCAAGTGGTGAAAGAGCTTAATTCTAAGTAGTGCTTGGCACATACATTTTCCAGTGATTTTAATGGGCCTGTGCAAGCTCAGCATTTGTCACAGAGATCAGACCTTAAAAGCCCTCCTGTGAGACACATCTGTGGTCCAATATTTGAGCAAGCTTATTAATACATCTTGTGAATTATAGTATGCATTTAATAGGAATTGTACAGCATTAATTGGTGAACAGCAGATTTATTCCAACAGCAGGACTGATACTATAAGTCATCATTAGGTAGCTTGGCATTTCTGCAGTGAATAGTTCCAGTAATCCATACTAATCGGTTCTTCGCTCTCCACAGGTGATTTACAGATAGATGGATAAATCAGAAGAAAGATACAGCTCTGGCCACAAAAGGTTCCTGCAGTGAACATGCACGGGAACCAGTTGCCTTTCTGCTAAAATGAGGAGCAGATGTTGCCATGCCCTTCTGTTCCCCTTAAAATTTCTTTGTTTTTTGGTGGTTTTTGTTGGGTTTTTTTTTAACCTCAGAAGATGGCTAAAGAACATAGTTAAGAAAAAAGCGGGTGGCTCTGTCAACCTTTTGAAGTCCATCTGCTTTGTAGGGATTGCCCTAGGGGTATGATGTGATTGATTTTGGCTCTCTGAACCAGAATTGCAGTCCAGTAGCATGTGTTTCTTTTTCTCTCTCCTACGGCTTCCTTCATCTCTGTTAATTACTGGTAGGATTTAAAAGAAGAAAGTTCTGTGTGATATCCTTCTAATCGCACTTTTGGCCAGCACTGCCTTGGACATTTTGCCATTGTACTCAGATTTGCAGCTACTGTGTAGTGTTGGTAATTTATCCCTTGTGCTGCTTGGGATATGGCATTGTCAGACCTTGTGCAGGTCTCTTGCTCCCTGCACTTTGTAAGAAAAAAGAGGAGTCCAAAGAGGAGCAGCACTGGGCTAAAGTCATTGAGTTTCCAGGTCCAAAAGAGAAATATAAGTTCCTCTTTGGAAACTTTTAAGGAATCATTGAAGTGTCAGTGTCAAAGGCCTGATGGTCCTTCCCTGAAGAGCTTTGATGCTGTAGATGTGCTTTTCATGTGTGAGGACTTTATCATGGATTTTTCTACTACGTAGAAGAGAAGGGGATTTTTTTGTTTGTTTGTTTGTTTTGGGGTGCTTTTCTTACAGCAAAATGGCAGGTAATTTTTCCCACTGTTATATCACTAGAAAAAAAAAGAAGTTGTATCTTGGAAGCCTTTGGTGCTCATATTGTAATTTTCATTAGGAAAACTGATGAGAAATCCTCCTTACTGAAGAGAGAATTTCAGTACTTCTGTGAGGTTTTAAAAATTACAACTTTTTTAAAAGACAAGATCTCTGCCTGATCCACCAAAGGGGAGCCTAGAATTCTTTCTTAAAGAAGTATAAAAATCCTTACAGGAAACAAAAAAAGTGAATTTCCATATTTTTAAATGCTTCTTGACAGCTCTCCTTAGTGGGCTTCAAGAGCATTTTATCCTCATCAAATAAATAAGTAAAAAACAAAAGTAATTAACATACTTTTTTTTTTTTTTTATCTCTCTAGTGAAGAAGAGTATCATTCAGTAATGCTCTTGACAGGGTGTTGGGGTTTTTTATTGAATCTTTTCCCTCTTTCCCTCTTTCTCAGATTACCTCTCTGCCTAGCCCACACCTCCAAAAAATAGAATCAGTTTACTTTAACTTCAAAAACCAAAAATGCTTTTATGAGGGATCAGGCTAGGCTTGTTGATCCATCTTCATGACGCTATTAAAAGAGGTGCAAAAGTTAGTCAGCTTCTCTTCGGATATCTAAATTCTAATATTTTTTTGCCTTTTTATTCCCTTTTTATTATTTGTGTCCTTTTTATCAGGTAGATTAATACACTTTCTTACAGCTTGTGGGTGTTTGGTTGATTTGGTTTTTGTTTTGTTTCCTGGTAAGGTTTTTTGTGGTGTTAAAACAGTCTAGAGGCTTAAGAGTGCCAACTCTGGTTACGAAATTATGGAATATTTTCTGTCTTTTTGTTAGAGCTGTACTACAGAAAGCAAAGACAACTCTTCTTTAAGCCTGCTGTGACATCTTAATGAAAACACCAAACACTCAGGCTTACAAATTTAATAATCTGTCATCTGTAACAGTCTCTGAGTCTGCTACTTGCCAAGCAGTATTTTTAAGAATTCTGATACAACAGCAGCTGCTTTTTCCAACAAAATTTTGCTGAATGTAAGCAAAAGAGGGAGAGAATCTGAACTGTTTATCAAAGGCCACGTTCAGAAAATGTGGCTTTTATTGTTGGGACTTAAAAGAATTAACAAGAAGCTCTAGAGGCACATGAAGTTCTGCCCTACTTAAACAAATGTGTGTTTAGGAGGGCTGCCTACAGCAAGTCTTCAGGCAGGTCCTGAAGCACCTCATTTCTTTCATTTGTTCACACAAACAGACAGAAATTAAAACCTTTTGGGGAGGATCTCCAATGCAAAAATCAACAGAAATACTCTTTTTCAGTAGCTGGGGAACAAAAGCAGCTTTTCTGATATTTCTGCATTTTATGTCCTCAAGCCTTGGAAATATTAGTTCATATATTGGGGGGATTAACTTAGCTTAGCTCAGCAACTATCAGTATTGAGGCAAATACTCCTCCTACCAAAACTGGAGTCTGGATTGCAGTGCTAGTGAAAGTTTGATTTAGTGTTGAAGTCTCTGTCTTAGGGAACTCTGTGCTAAAACTTCTTTTATGGTATCATTCTTGGTGGACAAAACTGTTGTGAAAACTCTAAATCAAGGTAGCTTCCATTTGATCAATCACAGCCCAAACCAGGACAAGCTTTTATAAAAAAATCTCTAAATCCCTTATACATGTTGCCTGATTAGCCCTAATTAGTTCACAATGGGTAAATGTTTTCTTGACAAATTGCAATTCTACATGCTCATTTTTCTGCTATGTCATTTGTACAAAAATGTCACATAGTGCAGTTTACAAACAGATGAGGTGTTCTCTCTCCCTCTCTCCCCCTTCATAAACACTACCTGACTAATATGCTTTGCTAGACCACATACAGAGTTGAAAAAGAAATGCACAGAAACAGTTGCTCAAGTTTGAAAAGCCAAGGTTTTATTTCAAATTTGAAGGGGAGCTTCTATGTCCCAAAGCTTATCTTCCAAGTATATTAACTACTACAGTAAAAGATTTTTCTCTCCTCTGAGAACCCTGCCCTGTCTCTGTATTCATTTGTAGACTATCATATCTGCAAGAAATTACTGATTATTTTTTATGGAGTAGTTAATCTGTGCACAGCAGTTTACACAGTGTGTAGCAAGTATTTAGCCTATGACTGGTAAAGTTTTACTCAAATGTGTTATTAAAAATTTACTCAGTTACTCACTTTAAAAATTTTTCTTCTACAGGGCCTGTCCTTTATATGTTGCCAGTCCCAGATGCAAAGTGCCTATTTAAATCAACTGCTTGGGAGTGTTATTCAGCATTATTTTGGGCGGTTTCTCCCTTCTTCTCCAACTGCAGCTGGAGCTGGACAGCATCCTATGCTGACTGCTTTGTGCAGCTCCATTACAACCCCCCAGATGCTCCGTCTAAGGAAAACCACTCTGCATGTCGTAAAGTAAGCACGAGGGAAGTAAAAAAACCCTCACTTGTTATTCATATTTCACAAATAGCAGATGAGAAAGGGAAATGCCACTGTTTTCTTCTCAGTTAACTGAGAACTGTGGGAAGGGCCTGCAAGTAGCAAAGGAAGAACAATGTGTGTAAAGCAGGAGAGTTAAATCGGGAAGATCTGGAGACGAGTGAGACAGTCACTGAGGATGGAGATCCTAGAGTGTAAGAAAAAATATTTCCTGGGCCCACATGAAAAGCAAGTGTTTTTCTAGAAAAATCGCACTCCAATATTCATCATCATATGTTTGTGTCTCGGGCTCTATTCAGGGTCACAGAGCTGTAGTACTTCCAGTTGCCACAGTTATTTGGGCATGGGAGGCCTCACTGCTCGGTGTCAGAGTGTCAATAGGTGTGCCAGCTACCCAGGGACTACCCAGGGGAAATGGACATTTTGGGGTGTGAGAGGAGAAAGCCGATGCTTGTTACCTGTGCATGATGACATGTACCATGTCAAGAGCAGCTATAGATGCCAGGTTCCTGCTGCTGAAAGGCTGAAGCTGTGTTATATTTACTGCAGAATAAGGAACAATCTGTGCTTTTTGGCTTTTTGAGGAGAGGAATTAAACCTCCTCGAATATAAGGTAAAGTGGTTATATACAAGGTAATAATACATATAATAATACAAGGTGCTTATATACCAGATAATTGTATTTTTCTTTGTGGAATGGTGTATATGCGTGTTGATTAAAAGAATTCCAGTGTTGATCAGTGTAAATACAATAGGCAATCCTGTAAGTAAAGCCCATATTTTCACATATTAAGAGAGTGAATTAAGCATTCACAATCTTAGTTCTGGCATGTTTTTAATTTATTATTACTCAAACCTCATCATATTAATAAAGTTATTTTTATTAATATGTGTGAATGCATGTGTGAATTTCAAGATGCATAGTGGAGAGAAAGTTGTGGACTTGTAAGACATGAAAAGTTCCTTAGTGATCTGGGAAGAATATGTTAGAACTGATCATCAGTCTGATTTCCAAACTTGGTCGGTGGTCAGGAGGCAGTCAGTAGGTCTACACATAAATATGTATAGAGTTTGCTAACTGTATTTTTGCATATGAATGCTAATTAGTATCTTGCTACTGCACAGGGAACATTGAACCACATGGTCAGGGGTGTATTAACCAGGTTAAAGAACTATTTTAGTAGAAAAGCACACCCAAAAAAATAGTGTGAAATTTTAATTGTAAATTAATGGATTAGAAAATTTCAGAGTTGCTGAAATTAATGTAAGACCACATGATACGAGGAATATTGAAATGATACAACTTCCATTTGCCAAGTTATACCAGTGCTCCGAAACTGTGCAAAAAAGTACTCAGAATTCTGAAAACTGGGATTTTGAAAGTTGTAGGAGCATGCCTTAGTATGTTTTAAAAAATGATGGTGGTTTCCAATTGATCCATTGCTCAGTATGCATGCATGCCTTGTTTGGGTAGCGAATGGTACCTAAATATCTAAAAAGTTATTTTGCATGTTTTAAGAGTGCTTTTGCTAAATGATAAATAAATGCTAGATTCTTTTTACCTGCACTTTTCTGTTTTGAATGCTCCAGTTTAAACTTACTGACTTCAGCTTTCAGTGAAGTAATTTGTAATGCCAAATGAGCAGTACTTGTAAGCCTTTGAGGAAGAATAGCAAATATTGGAAAACTTCATGTGCATGATGTTAAAATTTGCTCGTTGCAGATTTACAGGTCACCTTTCATATTTGTGTCCACAAATTTTATAGTGGACATGATTGTGATAGAGCAACAGCAGACATTGGCTGTCCCATTACAGCAATCTGTTGACAAAAATAAAATAACAGTACCAGGGTAACAGCAGAGCTGTTACCACGTTGTTGGATTGTGAACTGACAAAAACATAAAGCTTAATAAAGTGAATGAATAACAGTTGTATTTTGGATGTTAGTTTAGGGTCTTAGCATCTTGAGTCTTTTTTTTTTCCCTCTGTTATTTGATGAAGCTGCCTTATATTCTGACTTTCATAGTCAAACTTGGCTTTTTAACTATGATAGCTGCTATTTCTCACTTCCCTCAACAGAGGAGTCAGAAGGCATCACTGTCCTCTGATAAACTGTGTGTCTCTTCTAAAACTAGGACATTGGTTGAGCCCAGATAAAGATAGAAAGTGAATTAATAGGCCTTCCACTGAAATATCACAAAGTTATTTTTAGGTGCTTGCAATGAATGGAAAAAAAAAGAAATTACAAACTCTTTTGGTTTGCTTTGTCCTCCCAGTGAAAACTACATGCAGTTCAAAGGTAACGCTCCACCTCCTCGCTTGGCCTCGGTTCTTGCTTTCATTCTTGATGTACTCCGGAGGACCCAGAGCACTGAACTATGTGACACTGACTTAGTTCTCCCAGCTGTATTGAAGTGCTTGGTATTGGTTAATGAGCTACAAGGTGAGGTATTGGTTTGCTTTAAACACATCTCTGCAACAGCTAAGGTTTTTCTACTGCTGAGCAACTTTCATCACAATATTTAAGACCCATAAGTGAGGTGAACGAGATATTTTGGCCAGATAAACTGGACAAGTTCTCTTTTTTCATTAACTGATCTGGGACTTCTCCCTCCAAGAGGCAGAGAAGTTCTGCCTTGTTTCACTCTGTGATAAGCTAATGATAAGCTAACATCTCAGGAATCAGAGTGTTTCCTTTCTCCCCACCCTTCCCATCTCATTTCTCTCAGACTTGGTAACTGCAGAAGTTTTCTTGCACCTAAATGTTCGAGACCAAGTAAGAGGAGCGTCTGTTCTCCCCATGGAAGTGTCATAAATGGACTAAAAGTAGCAGGTTGCTCTCTGAAGGCCTCTTTGAGTCTTCTTTTAGCATGTTTTGTTTGGTAGTGAGAACTTCCTTATTTTTAGCTTCTTGAAAAATGAAGTGCTCCGTTCACCCCACAGTTGTATAAGGAATGCGCATAAGCGCAGAATTCCCACTCCTTGCTGCCAGTAGAGGCATCAAGCAAAATAGGGATTCGCCTCTGACTTCTGAATTTTGTCTGATAAAGTACTTTTTGATTCTGGCCTATAACAGTGGCAAGGACAAGCCATGCTTAGGAAGTTAGCTACATCATCACACACCTTTCTCTTCCCCCTTTTGCTGTCACAGCTGTGTGTGCCTGAAGCTGAAAGCATCTGCCTGGCACTGTGCTGTGGAGTAGGATGCCTCCTGCTGCTGTGGCCACCAGCTCCCTGCCTGCCCCAACAGGCCTCCACCTAAGTCTTTACAGCCTAGTTCCACCCTTATGAAGACCTGTCAGCTTGAATATTTATTTGGAAACAATTAAGGGCAAGAAAATAGTGGGGTTTTGTGGGGGATTTTTTTTCCCCTTAAAAAAAAGACGTGGGGTGGAATGCAGAACTATAGCCACTTCTGAAAGTAAAGAGTAGATCTATATGGCTTTGGGCTGGATACAATGCTGTGACTGCTCTTCTTTAATTCAAATAAGAATGGTTAAAGAATACAAACAGAATTTGAATTTCAAAAAAATCTCTATTTCCACTAAGTATGTGGAAAGAGACCATAGTGTAATTAAAAACCTGTATGTTTAAAGGATAATTCTGGTGAAAATAAGACTCTGCAATTCATTCTGTTCTTTATAGCCAATCTAACTAACTGCTCTCACGGTCATTTCCCTTGCATCAAAGTGAAAGAAAACCTTTCTTTTTTTTCCCCCCCTCATTTATAAATTGTAGTCTTCATGAAAGACATTGTCCAGATGGTCAGTTCAAGAGCTCTGTGTGAATCTTGTGATTTTTCTTTTACAGTTAAAAAATTATCTACAGACATTGTACAGTACTTGGTAGAAGGCTGCCAAGCAGGGTCAGGAGGAGAACGTGCCACCCAGCTGACTTCTGTATTTAGGTAAGCAGAAAATATGCCAATTGGCAATGAAGCTACTGCAAGCCAATTGACAGCAAACATGTTTTTTTTAAATAACTAATTATCCTTAACATACTGCATTGTCACTTGTTTATGGTATTTAAATTAACGGTACTTTTGGCACTGGTTTTAAAAACAGCTTGGTCTAAAAGCCAGAGCAAAAAAGTAGGAGAGAGCAGCTTACCTTCTTTCCTCATGGATTAGGAACTGGATGGGAAGGTTTATGATAGAGAGGTATGTTGCTGTAGCAATGGGAAGAAAAGTGTTAGGTGCTGTGAAAGATTTGCATGCCTAATTTGAAGTGCATATAACGGAGATCAGATCCTCATATAACAAACTGTGCTTTTTAGTTTTGATTTGCTTCTGTGACAAATAAATAAGAGATTATTGTAGTGTAAAATATAAGTGTTCCGTGCCTCTGCAGTGTGAATCCTCTTTCTCACATGGATACAGAAGAGAAGCTGTATGACCTGAGGACATTTTGCAAACCTAAGTACTGGTGCTGTGTTGGGTGGTATCTAGAAGAAAGCTCCAGGGAGTCTCACTGCAAATAAGGACAGATATTTCATCCCTAGGGTGTTTCTTCTGATTCAAATGTAATCAGTAATCTTTAAAAACTTCAAATCCTCAGGAAATCAGAGGGGATTGTTTCCATCCAGTGGTCTGCCCAGCTTAAGACCCAGTGGAGCATTACAAGAAGTGCATTATTTCTGCAGATGTAAATCTAGATGCTTTTCTTTATTATTACGATTTGTTGTTGTTCAATAATAAGTACATGTTTTAGTTTTGCACTCAGACATGTTACAAGTAACAAGTAAGTTTTCTGCAACAAGTCATTGCTGGTGAAACAGCAGCAGAATCTGACACTTTGCTAGAAACAAACGTGTGGGATTTCTAGCATTAGCCTTCAAACGCACAGCTTTATTTAGAGAAAGTATTCCACGTAGAGTATTTCAGTGTAACAATATGAAAATTGCCATGCAGCCAGATTGCTTGTTCTGATTAGACTCTTCAGTTGTTCTTGGCATGTTCTCTGCATCTAGTTTTGACCTTGCATTAAATGCCTCTGTGTCACCCTCAGGCAGTTTATCCAGGACTATAGTGCTGTGTATGATCACCGGGTTTTCAGCATACTGGAGGCCGTGGCGGTCTTGGATCAGACCTTGGTTACCAGCCTGATTCCCACAATCACAAAGTCTCTGAAGGATTCAGAATACAAGCAAGGTCTTGGAAGAAATGTTGCACAGAGGTTTGATTTTTATTTAATATCGCTTTTTGACGAGGAGCAGTGGAGTTTTATTCTCTTGAAAGAAAGCAGTGTTAGACAGCAGCACAGATGCTCAAAACTGAGTGATTTTTTTAAGTGTGTTCAGGCAAAAAACTCCCTTCACTCAGGCCTTTCATGGATTCAGGCCATCCATATTTGCTAAGGGTTTTCAAAGATGTTTTGACACTAGAGCTACAGACCTTAGTAGAAATTCTGTGAAGCCAAGTTGCTGCTGCTCATTACACTGTGTGTTGCAAAACAGAATAAAGAAGGATTCCCACCCTGAAAAATTTTCCTGTCAGGCCCTGCTTTAGAGGAGTTTGCATTGTCTATAAAATTATGGTATAAACAGGTAAAGAAATACCCAAGGCTTAATTTCACAGGTTCTCTCATAATATAAACATGAGAGTTGTGGGTGTCCAGGAGAGGGTGGCCTTCTCTCCCCAGTAGGCACTCCCCAGTAGGAGTGGACTCTTGCGTCCTCTGTTTGCCCCTCAAGAACTTGGGACAAAAAGATCTGACTTGTGAATCAATCTGGAATTAGAATGAAATAGCAGATGAGGAGAGCAGCTCCACAGCAAGAGTTGTGTCTCTGGGTGCAGATGCAGCACTGAACTTCCATAACCTATATAAATGCTGTTACTGAATTCCAGGGATCCCTGCCCAGTGTGGCACCAGAGCCAAGCGGGCTTTTCCTGTGAGCACTGTTGATGGGGAGGCTCTCCTGACTCTCATGTAGTCTGCTCAAGGAACTGGCCTCAGCCTTTGCATTGCACAGCTCCTGGGACTATGCTCAAAGGGTAGGACCCTACTCACACCTCAGCCTGGAGAAGTTTTGAGATGCACATCAGCAGAGCCCAGGCTGTAAAAAGCCCAAAAGACAGAGCTGTGCAAGAATGTACCAGGAAAGTGTAGTCAGAGGGTATTAATTTTAAATGTTAATAAAAGCTATATTTAGGACATTTGTAATTACACTATTCACTTTTTATTGTCCTCTGCCAACAAATACACTTTCTTTTATTTAAGAGAATTCACCCAAGGTCAGACTGAAGTATCATTATATGCAGTATTTTCATACTGTTTGCTTTTGGTCTTTTGATAATGTATTTCATAACTGATTTTATTTTTTTTTTAACTACTCTTTTTAAGGCAAAATTTATCACCGTACCTACAAAACCCATCCAACCAAAAAAAGCAGTGTGTTTGAACTTTCTGGAATATCTTCTTGGAGATTACAGAAGAGCTTAATTTCTTTTAATCTCCTCATTTAATATATAGCATCATATCACCTGTTGTTAATGTTTTATATTGATAGTTTTTATTTAAAATTTCTTTCTGTGCCCAACAGTCTAAGGTGATCCATGGACACTTTGATGTAAAAACACCAGTAACTCATTTTCTCTCCTCAGTCTTAGCCACTAAATAACATTATATTAACATATTATGTGTAATTATTGTAGACATTAAACTGCAAACTCCTATATATATAAATTAAAAAAGAAACAAACTTCAGAAGTTGCATTTGATGCCTATAGTGGTGATGTCCAGTGTTATTATTGCAAGGAACTTGTAGGAAAATTGCAATTTTGTTTGTTCAAGGTGAAATTTCCTGAAAATTTCACAGAAGATATGTAATTAGAATAGACCTAACTGTCAGGGACAGTACTTTAGCAATAGTTATATTGGTTGGAAAACATTAGAATGAATTTCAGGTGCAAAGCCTTGCCAGTGCATACTCACTTTCATGGAAAATCCACTTGAGTGCTGTTCCCCTTCTAAATTCCAGGTTTATTTTAGAGTGGTCAGTGCCCATTGTTGAGGATGATGGTCTAAACCTGTGCCAGTGGCAGTCTGCACCCTTGTACTATTGGCTCACATCCCTGTGCTGTAGCAGGAGTCACAGAGAAACTTCTTATGCACAAATCAGAGAGCAAACATGAGGAATTCTGAATGCCAATCTCATCAAAGCCTTGGGAAATCCATGTTTTTAAATTAAAAACTCATCTATTTCATAGCAGTTTACTAAGCAAGTAGACTTCTAAGCATCTTCAATACAGTTGCAACCAGAAGTGATGCAGTCCTTGTTCTTTGAATCCAGACAATGCTAAAAATTCATAGTAAACAAATAATTTGAATAAAAGGGGGGAGGGGGAAAGGTACTGTGTTTTAATATACCAAAATGTAAACAATGTGTTTGGGAATTATGTGCTTTTACTCCAAGGATGTGCGAGATTAAGTAACATATTACATTCTCTTGTTTTCTCAACAGAGAAGCCTATAAAAGACTCTTATCTTACCTTGCAGAAGCTGGACAAAATGAGATACAAAAACTGGAAAATGAGGCAGGTTAGCAGTGTGCTGGTGATTAATCCTTTCCTCTTGAGTGTTCTGACATTGTCAATACCTAAAACTGCACTGTACAATGTACTAGCCAAGTTCTTTATCTTTGCAATTGCAATACATTTATTAATTTTGTGGGTTTTCTCCCCCAAGTTATGTGTGGATTTTAATATTTTTTGTGATATTTTAATATTGTAATGCATCTGGAGAGTAACTCTCAATATACTGTTACAGAGCAATTGAAAGATGCAGCAAATCTGTATACATTTTAATATCTCTATATAAGCAGCAGCTTGTATTGCAAACACAGAAGATAGGATTTTAAAGTAATTCCACAAAACTCAATTCACATTGAATGAGACCTGACCCTCTTAACACTATACTTTTGAAAAATCTCATGTTCTTAAGAAAATAATAATTTTGTAATTTCTAATTTATTATTTTAGTCAGATGAGAAAGATTGTGACCTCTAGTACTGAAGTTGTTGAATGCAGTGCATTCACCAGGAGTTGCACCAGTATGATAAAGCTGTTGTTTGTTAAGAGGGAACTTGTTTATATGTTGAATAAATGTATGTATCTGTCTTAACCTTCCACCTGTATTAAACCATTAAAGTCTCCAAATATCAGTGTGAAATCTCTTCTGTTGTCTTTGTGGGTAGTAGAGGAAAAGGCAGATTCCTTTTCACTACTATGTTTGTAATACTAACCCAATATTCACAGTGATCCCACCATCTTTTTCTTAGTCACAGAACTGTTAATTATCCATTTAACTTAGACTAGGTGTTAATGGTGGGAGAAAAACTAAGAGAGGACAGAATTCTAAATTCTGAATCAGGGAATTGATTCCATTTGATCATAGTCTGGTAGTTAGTCAGGTTGGCCTGAAAAGTTGGAGCTTTTCAAATATTTTGCTTTGTTACAGATTATCTTTCTGGGTCTTTCCAAGATGGGTCTAGCACTGTAAATATTTTTTCCTACTTTTTCTGAAGTTTCTCAGGAAGCTTTCATTAATGTCTATAGTATTCACACTTTTCATTTTTCTCAGTAACCTGCATTTCTGCCACTACTTACTGGACATTGTGAGTGTTAAGTTTGCTCTTAATGGCAACGTTGCTGGGTAGGCTGCGCACTTGTAAAAATATTCAGATTTTAACATTCAGATTTTAATCATTTAACACATGATATTAATGGGAAGGAAAGATTATTTTTGTATCTAACAGCCCCACAAAAATCCCTAAAATCTGGTTCAGAGCAGCTTCTCTTTCCTTCCAGTAATCTTATCAAGTCAAGCTAGATAATCTTTTTGCTTCAATCGGTTATCACTGCTTCAGATAATGCAGTAACTAAAAGCCTCTTTAGGCTTCTTAATAGTGCAGAACGTGGAGATTCTTTTCATTATGAAAGTGACTTACTGAACTTGCATCGTAGCTTCTTGTAAGCTTCTGTACCTGGGAGGAGTTTTATTCATCTCAGGAGGATTGTGCTTCGAAAAAGCTTTTTTAAAAAATAAATGAAAAACTAAAAACCTCTCCAGGAGAGATTAATAGAGACATCTCTGAAATTGGAGTCCTGCTACATGGGAGATTACAGGTGTCTGACTGTAGTATTACTTCCTGAAAGCAAAACCTTTGGCTTTCAAAGGATAGAGCAGATATTATAACAAAACATTTAATGATGTGTTTAGAAGGCTGTTAAAGACATACTTAATACTGTTTGTAGCAGTTGGAAGTTTCTGAAAAAGCAGCAGGGCTTTATGTGAAGTCATAGCAGCTTCAGGTGCATGAGAAACTAATGTAGACAGTTTGGAAGTTATAATTTTTTCTCTGTCAAAAAATTAATGGGAACAGAATTGATACAGATATGATATCATATTCATCAACAACTACCACATTGTAAAAGCACCAAATAGTTTGGGTGATTGATTGCTAACCTGCAATCCTCATATGAATACAAGGCCACCATACCTGTACACTTATAAATATATGCTTTTTAACAGGCTTGGGGTTCTTTGGCCTCAAATCCCAAAACATCAGTGTCCAGATGGAGTCCAGTGTCCAATTGCGTCCCTCAGGGACCAGTTGATTATCATCATCAATGACATAGTGGGATTAAGTGCACCCTTAACATGTTTGTAGATGACACCAAGCTGAGTGGTGTGAGTGACACACCTGAGGGATGGGATGCCACCCAGAGACCTGGACAAGCTCAACAAGTGGAGCTGTGTTGATCTCATGAGATTCAACAAGGCCAAATGGAAGTCTGTTGATTGTACAAACATGACTGCTCCACAGCTTTGTTTTACCAACCTTTTCCTCTGAAGCATCACTACAAAGTAAGAGCCTGATTTTGCTGTTTGTAGGATCCTCCTTTGGACTGCATTTTTGTTACAATAGGGCAGCATTTTACTTTTTTTGGATGGGAAGGGTCTCTCCTGCAGTATGTTTTAGGGACATTCACTGCAGTAGCGATTTCTGTAATTGAAGGTGAAAAGATCCTGGAATAAAGTTGTAACTGGAGTATCTAATGAAACCTACATCAACATAGACACCTGGACTCAGTCCTGCTCCCCTTCTATATATTAAAAGTTGGTGGTATTAAGCCATTGTGAACAGTTGTTAATTAATTCCTCTTAATTACAGGATCACTGTATGTCAATGGAGTTTTTACAAAATACAAAATCTCAGTAAGTTTTCTACTCCCCCAAGGCTGGTGCTTGGTCTGTGCCAATATCTCCTTTCATTTAGAACCACAAATGATGCTGAGAGGAGATCTCTTCAAAGTACAGCAGGTATGAGCCTTGTGAGCATTTTCTATGTGGATCCTGTTGGCCAGAGGGCTGTTCCAGGATGTAAGAGGACTATAGTGCCCTTTTCTTTTTGCAATATGTGGAATTGCAAGCTGACAGGAAAAATAATACAAAAATTAAATACTTTCCAATCCCAGAATTCAGGATACTGCTCACCTCCTACCTGTTATCATCCTTGTGATATGAAACAGATGTCCACCAGCACATCATGAACAGTAGCAGGGAGGGGAAAGTCTGGGTTATCTTACCTTTAGTAAAAGAATAAAAAAAACAACCAAAAAACAAAAAACAACAAAAAAAAAAAACAACAAACAAACAAAAAAAACACAACAAAAAAGACACCTCCTGTTCAAAATTCACATGCATCTTCCATTAGTTCCACAAAGCTGTCCCTCTATCCCTCTATTTTATAAGAATTTTCCATTTGTTATTGTTATTAAAGAGCAGGAACATGGTAATTTAAATTACTCCTTGCTTTCATTTTCAATAACAAAAAAATAGAGGGGGGGAAGGCACTTGTTTCAATAAAAGAGCTTCTGAAATAGAAAAAATTATGCCTTTTATGCTGGAATAGAGCAGCAGACCTACAGAAAGAATAAGGTTCTGCATATCTGTTGTAATTGCACAGAAGAGGAGCTGCCAATTGCTTATGCTGCTTACAGAGTCATTTAAGGAACTTTGATAACTGTCCACCTAAATGCAATATATTTCCCTCAGGAAACAGAAAAGAGGTTTTATTACACTGTTTTTCCTTCTTTCAGTAGCTTCTGAAAATTATGCATGCATGGGTATTTTCAGTTTAGTCTTATTTTATAATTTTAACTATTACTTAAGACTCAAATTCAGTGTAATGAGCCCATCTGTTAGCAATGGTTGTAAAATTATGTTGAAGATGATTAAAACTCTGATGCAGTGTCAATATGTCCTAGCATAAAGATTGTTTGATGATGAATGACTAGGATATGGCTTTTGTCTATTCAAGCAGCTTTAAGTCTACCAAAGGTTTTACCATTTTAATTTGCAAAATGTGAAGATATGTCTTAACAAATTAAAAAAAGCCCAGTTATAAAACTCAGGTCCTCTATTCAGAAAATTAGGGACCTTGCAGCCCAGGCCTTAGGAAATGCTAGGAGAGTAATTCCATGTCACAAGAAATTCTCTACAGTTACCAGTCCATCAAGCACTGGTTTAGATCTGCTCTCCTCTCTGTAGAATGTGACCCAAACAGGAATTAAAAATGCAGGTTTGCTAAATTCATTATTCATTTTACAGAGTGCCAGCAGTGACCTGTATGGGCACTGGTGGAAAAATTAGCACATCACTCAACTACATGAAGTGAGGGATTTGCTGAAAATACTTACTCTGTTTTCCAGTACTTTAAGTGTTGAAAACACAGGATAGTCTAACCACTGTAAGAGTTAACAGTAAGCATCCTGGCATTACTGTGAAACAACTACGTATAATCATCTCTATTGCAAAAATCCATTCTCTTTGTGAACAGTCTTTTTCCCCTTAATAATGTGCCCTTTGAGGAAAAAGAAGAAAAAAAAAAAAAAAAAAAAAAAAAAAAAAATAAAACTGCCTAAGCCCCTTATATAGTCTGTGTGCTAAACTTCCTGTAAAGTCTTCCTCCCCTACAAACTCTGCCTGCAGATGAAGTGTTTTAACCTTGCCCTTTTAATTTATTCTACATTCTAATTTTCAATAAACAGATGCCGCCTCTTTTCGTGCTTGTTTCCACATTGTTCCACATTCCGCCCGGGTTGTTTCTGCATGTGTGAATATTCAATTATCTATTTCTCCATGATTCTGCAACTGATGTACTAAATGTCTGTACAGGTTTGGGGGAGGGTAAAGCAGGGAAGAAAAACTTAAGTTACAGAAGTTCAACTATTCTGAGAGTAAAGTACTTTCTTTCCCTGAAAGCTGCTAAGGCAAAAAGAAAATCATGAGCCACAACTTGAAATGCAAGAGTTACAAAAGCACTAATCCAGAGGCAGATTTGCTACACCCTGGCTCGTAATAAAATATTTCTTTGGTAAGTGCTCAGGTTCCTTTTTAGCGACAAAAGGGGCAGAAGATGCGGTTGGTGCTGCTGCTTCTGGAAGCCTTGTCTTTTTTGGGGTTAAAAACCACCAAGCTGCTGTTTGACTTGGTGGTTATTTGTAGCCAAGAAGAGCTGATAATACATCTTAGGACTCAAAAGTGAAGTCTGCTATATAAAGTAGGAAGTATTACTATTTTTAAGAACGGCCCAAAAGGGAAATCACGTGACAGACGTTAAAGTACAACCTTTCTTCAGTAGAGGTCTCAAGACCTTGTGGCCCAAAAGCCTTATTGTGGAATAAGAGCAACTTTAATCTGGAAATCTACAGAAATGCACAGAACACCACAGTTAATAACTGCTGCTGCTCAGGAAACCTCTTTCCTGAAGCACTCCTGAGTTCTTGCTGGTTGCAACCTGTGCCATTATCATGCACGCTCCCAGCAGGGAACCCGAGTGATTTCTGTCAGTGCTGATCCAGCACTAGTAACAGAATCATCCAGAAATATTCTTACTATGGAAAGCTTTAAGGGTCTGGTAAAAAACCAACCTAAACTCCATTTCAGAGGTATGTACTAAAACTGGTAGGCTGAGCAGGGACAAAGGTTGGGTTCAGAGGTTTATGTTTACCAAAATTTAGAGCAGCAGGAGTGGAACTGGAGCTCACACAGCAGCCTGCGACAGGAGCAGTCTCAGGCACTTAATAGAAAAACAGCAGAGCAAGGAGATGGTGATACAGGAGCATCAGCTCATTGGGCAGCATGTGCTGGCAGAACTCCTGCCTAGCTGCAGCCAGCAGGTGAAGCCAACTCTGCTCTCCCTAGCAGAGACCCCTCTGTCAGAGCAGAAATGCTGCTGGCACCACTGTGCTCTCTGCCTGCTTTCACATCCACACTGTTCTCTTTTCTTACCTGGCAATAAATAACCAGGTTTTGTTCACCTGGCAAAGAGCTAGGTGGCATTTTCTGACTTCACCTGCAGCAATGCAGCCCCATCTGTCCTGTTAGGTCCTACAACAAATCCAAAATAGGAAAGTGTGGCACAAAAACTTAAGGGCTAAGAATCCAGGAAAGACTTCTCTGTAATCACTTGAATGTAATGATTAAGAGACACAGTAGAATCCTGCCACTAAAAGGAACATATATGTTGTGCTGAGGCTTTGTGGCTGTGGTATTCTTCACTAAGCTAATGCAATTGCACAGCTGTTTCAAACTGCTATTCACCAGACAATAGCTGATAACAACCATGACAGTAAGAGAGTAAAAGGGCAGAACAAACACAATAAATAACTTTCTGGCTATCCCCTCCTGCCTTTCTACCCTCAAACCAAGAAGTACATGCTGCTTTGCATAAAGAAGCTGACCCCTCTCTGCTTCTTCCACCTCAAGCCTCAATCCCACTGAGTGCCACTCAGTAGCCTACCACATCCAACGTGATCCCTCACTCCAGAAGGAGCAGTTCAGAAATTATTCCACAGCTATAGCTGTGGTAGGCTGAGGCCTATGAATAAAAGCTTCAAAACTGAGCCATACAAAACATACTATGCTTTTGCACTGGGCTTTACAGAGGCTTAGAAACCTTTGTTGGCAACATGGAGAGTGGCATTGAGTGCACCCTCATCAAGTTTGCTGACGACCCCAAGCTGTGTGGTGCAGCTGACATGCTGGAGGGAAGGAATGCCATCCAGATGGATCTTGACAGGCTGGAGAGGTGGGCCCATGCCAGCCTCATCAAGTTCTACAAGACCAAGTGCAAGGTCCTGCAGCTGGGTCGAGGCAATGCCAAGCACTGATACAGGCTGGGCAGGGACTGGCTTGAGAGCAGCCCTGAGGAAAAGGGCTTGGGGGTGCTGGTGGATGAGAAGTTCAACATGAGCCATCAGTGTACACTTGCAGCCCTGAAAGCCAACGGGATCCTTGGCTGCATCAAGAGAAGTGTGGGCAGGAGGTTGAGGGAGGTGATTCTCCCCCTCTGCTCTGCTCTCATGAGACCCCACCTGGAGTCCTGCATCCAGTTCTGGAGCTCCTTTTACAGGAGGGACATGGATGTGCTGAAGCTTGTCCAGAGAAGGGCCATGAGGATGATCAGAGGGCTGGAGCACCTCTCCTATGAGGACAGACTGAGAGAGTTGGGGTTATTCAGTCTGGAGAGGAGAAGGCTCAGAGGAGCCTTATTGTAGCGTTGCAGTATCTGAAGGGGCCTACAAGAAAGCTGGTGAGGGACTTGTTAGGATGTCAGGTAGTGATAGGACATGGGGGAATGGATTCAAACTAGAGGAGGGTGGATTTAGATTGGATGTTAGGAAGGAGTTCTTCACCATGAGGGTGGTGAGACACTGGAACAGGTTGCCCAGAGAGGTGGTGGATGCCCCATCCCTGGAAGTTTTTAAGACCAGGCTGGACAGGGCTCTGAGCAACCTGATCCTAGTGGGAGGTGTTGCTGGTCATGGCAGGGGGGTTGGAACATGATGATCTTAAAGGTCCCTTCCAACCCTGAAAATTCTATGATTCTATGAAAATTCTATGACTCTTCCACCACCTGGGAAATAGCCACTCTTGTGTCTGTTCTGCACCCAGAACAAAAGCTGATCACTCACCTGATGTCGTACCTCCAGGACACACCTCCACACACATTTTGATTATGCAACCACCCTCCTCTAGAAAACACCTGTAGTGTTTGTGTCCCTCCAAGTCCCTTTTAAGTAGAACTTCAACAACTTACCAGGTTTGGGCGCTGAACCTCACTCAGGGCAGGAGTCAAATTATTGAAGTGTAAATGGCCTGCTAGATTTGGCCCTTGAATGCTCATTTCCAGGAGGTCAGAGGAATAAAAATTCCTGATGAGACTGTACAGCTCCCATACAGAGAGAAGCACTACCTGGATGTAGGTTTGCTTTATTTGCAGAAGGAGACATTGTTAGCACTCAAGTTAGTGTGCCAGGTGAAGACTGCAGCTGCAGCTCTGCTCTGTGCAGCAAGAGTGAGAAAGCTGAGAAAAAAAAATATATTAAAAAAAAAAAAAACAAAACACCACCACAAAACTTTCTAACCTGAAAATCACAGGAAAAGGAAAGGTGATGTTCCATGAGCACACTGCCAAGCTGGAGAGGGAAATTGTGATAAAGTTCACCTCCCTGCATCACTAAAAGATGCAATTGATTTGGAAACACTGCTCACTGGACAAAATCAAACCTGTTCCTGTCCAGCAAGCACAGGCTATTGCTGTGGCATATTCTGCACATAGCATTTGCATGAGTGTGTCGGTAGGAATTTCACAGGTCTGCTCAGGTAGCACAGTGGCAGGGAACAGATCAGTAAGTAAAGCAGAGAAGTGCAGAGTATCCATAAATCATAAATAAAGATTTAATTACATGCTTGGTTAAAATTTACAAACATCAGAGTTGTCGTTAGATATGTAAATAAAAGATGGAAATAAGAGACAGGGGCTGCAGTAGCCAAGCAAAGCCAAAAGGTAGCAGGTTAGAGTATTTATTGTGAATTGGCATATGCCTGGAGTACGGAATGGAGACACATTATATAAACTGAAAGAATAAATAAATAAATATTGACATTGTTCTACACCTGTTTAGCCTCTGGAGACCAGTGATTTGCGGGACCATATGTTGGACAAAATGAGACTGTTCATTGATAATTGTAAATGTGGTGACCCCTTGCAAACTGAATATTAAAAATATTAAGTAAATGGCACATTTTAATTATACAGTAAAGAGGCTGTTCACCACCATTAAAAGACTGCAGCTGTCAGGAGGAATTGATCAGATGACAGAAGGTAACTTTTATTTGATAGTAGACCTTCGTAAATGACATCCTGAATGATCTTTAAATTCTCAAACACATTCAGTTCAGACTTGGGTTTACCACGAGGCTTCGATGTCTGTCTTTCAGCTAAGACAGTTTTCATCTGTTCCTCATACTCTACAGGGCTTGCTGGTCTTTATTTTCTTTTTATTTGCTTTGCAAGATTTAAATGTCAAGTGAAGTATTATTAAAGGAGAAACTGTAAACAATGGAGCTTGGAATCGGAAGCCAATACATTTGTTACTCTTTTTGCCAAAGGAATTGAGTTGCATATTTTCCACAGTATTCTATCATTTTTGTCAACATAAACACAGCTTTCTGTCAGCTTTGAAAGTGCCATTGGTGAACAACTGAATGTGCAGACTCCAAAGAGCAGCAGCCCAGGAGGAACTAAGAGCATTCACAATGCCTGGAGTTGCATAAGGAAATGAAGTAGAGACAGGTAGTATGTCGTCACCAGCAGAATTGCCAAATGCTCTCCTGTGTAGGTTTCTACATCTGATGTAGAGAAGAGAAACTGCAGACAGTTTTTGTAGCTTCCTTCCTGCCTATTGTGATCTGACTTTAAGACAAATGTGTGAAGGTAAAGCAGCAGCCCATGTGGATTGATTCTTCTCACTGATCCAGAGAAACCCTTCCATATACAGGGTTTGTTTTTTTTTTTCCTCCCTCCACTTCCAACTTCATGAAGTGCACGTTCCTAGTCTCACATTGTGCCGATCCTGTGGTGAGGCACTTGTAGAGTCTGAAGGTTGGGGCACGTGAAATAAGGAGCTGGAAGAAAGCAGGCTGCTATCCCATTGGAAGCAAAGGGGAGCGTAGGCCCATAGAACACTTCTTCTTTCCCTTCCTTGCTAACATCCAGCACCTGCAGGTCAAAGCGTACCAGTATTTCAGGGATCACAGAAGAAAGATGAAGCAAATTCGCTGGCACACGCTGCATACTCTGTACAATTAATCCCAACAGAAAGGTAATTCCAGATCTCTTTTAGAATGTATTTATTCATCTGGTGCTTTACTGCTATCCTCATAATTCAAATATTATGCTGGCTCAGGTGCTCAGCAGCAGACAGTGACATTGGATCCTGCTTCCTGGCAGCAGAATGAGTAACCATGCAAGTGGGGTACTCTGCACAGAAATGCCACCCTTACTGCAGAGGATGAAGCATTAGTCAGCTTGGAATATAGGGAGCATGGGAGCTCTCCTGAAGTTGGAAAAGCCAAATAAATGAATGACTTCAGGAAAATAAAGATAAATAAAAATCATTATTTCCATGTTTCTTTGCAAAGGAGAAAGTAGCCTCAAATTACTGAATTTGGAGATAAACAGGGCTTGTTTTGCTGGTTAAGGGCAGGCACAATGCCAACAAGTAAGAAGGGGCAGAGTGCACGGCTCTGCCAAAGCACTTGGTATACAACTTTTTCCTTTGACAAGGAGCTTGACACAGGCAGGCTGCCAGTTCATGACCAGTTGAGGAACATGGACAAATATCCATTTAAAAAAGCAAGATCTCAGGATCATTTTCATTTCTCACTAAGCAGTATTTAAGTCTGTGTGCAATTTGGTAAAGTACTTGCTGATTATAAAGAAGTGTGTAGGTACAGTACAGTCATCCCCTTGAAACCGTGCTATCATTCCATCTGTTTCTCAGCTAGTCTTATCCAGCCCAGTTTGAATTAATTTTTCCAGTAATAATTGATAGATATGGTATCCAGCAGTTTAGTAAAACACTATCATACTATGACCAATCTTGCCTGATCTTTTCTTTACAAACTCATGCTAGTATTCATTTTAAGATCAGCAGCTCAACCTCTAATGACTTTGCCTCTTATGCCAAGTCTAACTTCTAGATTTATGAGACAGTTTGGAGGTTAAATCCTAGAATCCAAAAAGATGGAAACTAATGAAAATTTTTATCAGCAAAAGTGCAGGAACTGAGATGTGATTAGGAGTTTCTCTCTCTTAACTTCCTAGCTGGTCACAAAGGACTGGCTCTGACACAGATTATCTTTGCTCAGAAAAATGCAGAAAGATAAGAATCCCTGATTTCTGTAAAAGAATACCTGAAATCCATGGATCTGCAGACAAGCTGCACTTACACAAGCTGAGAGAGCATAGGAGTTTGTTGGACAACCCATTGCCTACTGAATGGATAAAAAAAATTCCATTCAAGCTTTGAAGAAGTAGGTGCTGGGGCAGGTTATAAGCTGTCTGAACACTGCCAAAGAACAACTTGTTAACTCTGCTCTTCAGAAAGACAACTTGGAGGGGGAAAAAAAAATTAAAAAAAAAAAAAAAAAATCACAAGATGGGCTGAAAAATTACTAGTCCCTGCCCCACCATCCATTTCTGCAACCCTTTTACTTTTGAACTTTATTGTGTAACCTGAGATCATATAACCATTATTTTACCCAAACCTTAGCAAAGGAGAGATTCCTCAACCCTGTTTTACTAGAATGTCTTAGAATAATTGAATCTTATGGCTCCACTGGAAATATTTTTAAAAGTCACAGTATTTCCTCTCTGTGTTTCTGCATGTTTGGTGGCTGCCTAAGAAACATCCTTAGTCTCTCCACTTCACATACATTTCCCTTGTTGAATAACCTCTGTGAAAAACCAATCTTTGCAAAATTATTGGAAAAGACTTTAAAAGAAACTTAAATCACTCACCTGGATACATGCCAAAGGCTCATTTGTCCAAATCGAATAGCCGCCAACTAAATATATTCTACCATTGTGGACGGCAACTCCAGACTCATTTTGACCTACAGCAAAAAAAGGAAATAAAAACCACATTCAGTGCTTAATTAACCCTTTTAACACTGAATGTTGGAGTTCTGTAAAATGAGGAAAAAAGCACTTGGCAATAACTTCAGCATTCACAACGTGCAACAGTGAGGGTGAAGTGTGAGGGGTATTCTATGCTCTCCCCAGGAGCTACCCAGATTAGCAACAAACTGAGGCAGTGCAGGGAGCCATCTGCTATCTCCTCAATGCCATGGGGTTTTGCACATGTGTATTTCACAGGTGATAGGGAGGATCCCTGCCTGCCACTCTGCTATCACAAATCCACATCCTGACAGACAAATAGGCTGAGAGAGCTGAACATCCCTCACCTTCTGCCCACACTTGTACCTGGAGGAAAAGTTTGGGGGGACAAGTATGGTGAAAATTGCAGAAGCTGCTGTGCAAGCTCATTCCCATAGCAACAGTCTCCTGAACAAATTTGGAAGTTTTAAAGGATAAGTACAGACTTTAAAAAGTCTGCAAAACACAGTGCAGAAGGCACATTTTCCACCAGTTGTAGAGATGCAAAGGCTTGGATGGCCTTCACGAAGTGCAGGTTGTGGAAACCTGGTACCAGGTAGTATCTGAGGACAGGCTATAATCTCACAGCATTTAGTGGTGTGGAGCCAGATCCAGATTGGGGGTGTCTGTAGTGCCAGTGCATCTGCAGCTGGAAATGAGATGGTGTCCCTCTAGAAGGCTGTCAGTTCCTCCAGATAGTAAAATAACTAAATGGAGAGCAAAAAGGATACAAGAAACTAGTTCCATTTGACAATGTGCAACTCCTCGTTTTTAATCTGTGCCTCTCTTACCAACATCCATGAAGTACTTTGACAACCTGAGCAACTTTCTCCAGATCTCAGTGACTGAGATACCCAATACAGTACCTTAAAGAACAAAGTTGCCACTATCGCAGCTTTTAAACCTACCAGGAGGAAAAAAGACACAAAGTGACTGTCTTGTTTGTCAGATGTTAATTTCTCTGGTGTTTCTAGCTATCCTGACATTCCAGTTAAGCTCCTACATCCTTTGTATCCTTTCAGTGGTAGATCTCAGAAATGAATGCCATGCCAAACAGATAGAGGATGAAAAGTGAGGGAGACTCAGTTCTAGGAGTCCTTTAGCACTCTGTGCTGAAACTTTGGCAGCCACTACTGTTACCAGTTGAGCTCCAAGTCTGCTGCACAAGAGGACAGCCCCAACATTAATGCTGCCCTGGAAATGCAAAGCTGCTGGTGGTGCTGCTCTGGGAATGCGTTAGGTGCCTGTCTCTACCATGTATTTGAGGAAGTAGCACATCTGGGAATCATATTAGGTGACTGTGAAATTTGGTGGACCAAGTGGCAGGGATAGTGAGTTGCAGTGCTTTGCAAGTTGCTGCTGTAGCAGATCCCCCCACTGGCAGTCAAGAGAGAGCAAAGCTAACCCAGACACTTAAGCCACCCCAACTTGACAGAATTCCAACAAAGTCAACCTCCTTTCAGGTAATTTATTAAGGAGATGTTGCTTAGAAATAAGTGATGGTTAATGGAGTTCAATGCTCTATAAAACCAGGAGGAAGTGCTACAAAATGCTATCGTTGCAGAGATGCATCTGCCTGCTGAGCACTCTAACAGGGAGCTAAATGTATCAATGCAGGCAAGCTCTTGGAGAATTAATAAAAAAAGTACTGGTAATAGTATGGCAAAGAAATTCTAATTGCTTAACTAAATTACATTTATGTGCATCTTTATCCCACAATGTCCCAAGACAAATGTAAAACACTGAATGATAGAACAGTAAGCAAAAGTTTCCTGTTTGCCAACAATGGCCCATACATTGGAAGCATTTGAGATGAAGTCACAGAGTTCCACATACTAAAGACATGTGAAGGGAAAAGAATTTAAATTTTTTGGTGTATAATACTCACCCGTCAACATGTTGAAGCTGCAACGTGTCCACTGGTCAGCATCTATGCTGTAAGAGTCTATGTGCCGAACGAGGATCCGATCATTGTTGTAGTCCAGATCATTCCCACCTAACACGTAAAGTTTCCTTTGGACAGCAGCCATGGAGTGATACACTCTCCTCTGCAGCATCGGGCTGCGGCTCAACCACTTATTCTGGAAAGGAAAATAGAACTCCTTTCAGCACTGCTTAAGACGTACCTACATTAGGTCTACAATAATAGTAACATGTTGGTGGTGGTGTCCTTACCTTAGTCAGAAATCACCACTGTATATACTTGGGTTGTCCATATGTTAAACATGCATGTTGGTTTTAAACACTGACTAAACATACTGGGACTTTCAACATGTGGTTTACAGTCCTCATATTAGAATTCATTAATTCAATAGTATGTCTTGCTTTGTATTTTTTTGTTTAGCTCATCAAGTTTCAAAGCTTTTTTCTTCTTTAGAATTCAGGAGCAAATCCTCTTTAAGCAAGACTATCAGATGTCTCCTTTGTATACAGCACTAAAATTATCTGTACCAACTAGCTTTCTTATGAGAGAAGAGAGATTCTCCTACCTTCTGTTATTCAGAGCTTATTTGATCTTATCCTTGGGAGGTGGAGCAACAGGGAAATAATAATTTCCTAAAGAATCTTCTCAAATTATTCCTGTATTTTTTTTAACGCTAACCCCTTGTTTGTGGGCACTTACAAAGTAATGTCCTTTTCTGTATTGCTTTTGCTGGTTAACAGTTCAGTAATTCTGCCTTTTGAGGAGAAGGGGGAAAAAGGACATGGAAGAAGAGGGATTAAAGCACAGTGTTGTAAACCCAAGAAAACAATTTCTCCTGCTATTCTTATCAAATCAAACAACCTGACAATGGACGAGATTAATTTATTTAAGAGGAGGAAGTAAAAACCTGTGAGTTAATTCTTTGAGTTACATGCACTACCTCTTGCTGTAACTCAAGAGCCTCTAACACTACTGCCTTTTAACCTCCACAGTCTATAGCTATACATTTCAATGTGTAATAGTTGAATATTAGGCAATTATGTTTGCATTAGTAGTCCAGTCTCTTAACACCAGACTATAGACACCATCTGCTTTGCAAAGCCTGCCTGCATCCCCTGATTATATCTTTAGCTTCCTCCACTGCAGTGCCTGCCAGGTGAGCCGCAAAGCACGGCAAAGGCAAAGAAACAGAGGGGCCTGGTGGGGTCATTTCTAATAAGCCGGCATGTGAATACTAATCAGTGGTGGGGAAGCAGAGGTCACCCCAGCAGGCTTGTTGGCAGGTAGCTGTGTGCTCTGTGGCAGATGGCAGGCATTATCGACTCGCCACAAAGGCCTCGCGCAGAAGCGAGCGCTGGTGCTGAATGATAGAGTTATTGAGATTCTGTGCGAGATGCAAGCAGATGTGATGGTTTCCAGTACCCACTGTAAACAATATGCCAGCAGAATTTTTAAAAAGAGCTTGTGTGTACAAACACGAAGTAGACCTCATTTCAAGAATGCGAGCGCACACTCCCTCTGTAACTCCTCACGCGCCGGGCCAGGTTTCCTGCCGTCGGCATGGCACGCCTGAGGTAGCCCTGCCACTGGTATTTTGGGGTGCAACTTTCATGTCAGCAAGTCAAGAATCAGCTTGAAAGATACACACTAGTGACATGGTATCTAAACAGGAGTGTCCCCTTCATAAGCAAAACAAGGTTGCTGCCCGTAATTAGTACTTGGATTGAGGACAAAATTGGCATTCGCACAATTGATCCATAAAACTGCACCTCAAAACTGCACCTTCTGCTTTCTGCCTCAGGACCCACATGTGCTATGCTTTAAAAAGTCAATGGGAACCACGTAGAAGTATCTCCTGGCACACTTTGGTTCCCAATACAGGGACCAAAGCCCCTATGCTACAATCAGAAAAGTCAGTACTTTTCCACGTGGGTGTAAATCAGGGTATGCAATTCTGATTGCAAGCTTAGGACTTCTAATTCCTGATAAAAACAAGGGGGCATAACCATGCCCTAACCCTCTGAAATGGTTACTGAGCCATTCTAACCTAATCAAACCACATACATAATGTATGAAATAATCCCTAAAAGATATTTTAGGTGCTTAGGTAATGAAATGATAGGCACCCTTGCAGTCAGCAAAATAAGTCACAGCCAGGTAGTATAGTTCTGAAAGTCTGCAGAAAACAAAAAGCCTGTATATGCAATTCAAAGCAGAAATGCCAATGACAAGAAGCAGTTTTGTGGCACTGACTTGGAGTATATATTGCCCTGGGCTGCTGGATTACAAAAAAATGAACAAGCAAAACAAATACTGATAAATACAGGGGATTTAAAACACATTTCTGTATTTAATCTTGACATTTCTAACACCTACAGGCTTAAGAAAAAATGTAATAAAAATTCAAGGTCTCCCTTACTCTGTTAAACTCGCACATCAGAACAAAGTGAATCTGAAACCCCACTAACTCAAGTGGTCAGCATTTTTAGCCTTGCAAAAACTATTTTATGTATCTAACAGACCTGCTTAAAGCAAAACATGAGAAAAACACATCCAACAGATACTCACCTGCTTAGGATCATAAACCATGAGTCTGTTTTGATACTGTGCAGTATTTGTTACTCCTCCTATGAAAGAGGTGATATGGGTTACATTTTTTCATATAAGCAAAATCAGGACCAAGATCAGATATTAAAAAATAACCAGGCCTAGGGTTCATTAGCTGACATAATTACATTACATATCACCATTTATGCTTACATTCCTCTGCACATTCCACTTTTTAATCTGGCTATGGGGTAATAAGTAGTGCATTTTTCAAACACCTAGAAACATAAAATAATCTGCCTCCCCACACACACTTCTTTTGTAAGGCCAATTCTGTCACCCAGAAACGACATAAAAAATAATCTGTTTATAAGTGACTATGCCATCACATCAAAATATGAAGATAAAACCTGTCTGTGTTCCAAGGAGATGCTTAAAGGAAGAAGAGATGGACTTGCATGAGAACAAAGAGATAGGAGAGCAGCTCTACCTAACCAAGAGTGTGACATGGGACACCACTGCCAGCTGGAATGCATATCACAATCCTGTGCAACTGCTCTCACCTGTGTATTGGAAGGAAATTCTGTATTCAGTCTGTATTACAGGGAGATGTAATACAGGCTTAGTTGTAGACTTATACTGGAGGGTTCCACCATGATGACCAGTAACACCACTACCATTTAGCATGCATACTTTTCAATAACATTTAGAAAACAATGTATAAAGCACCTCAGAAAAGGCCAGAGTACAGCCTGAACCAAGTAGATGCCTCAAACCAACCATTTACCTGAGCTATGGCTCGGTGTTCCTTTGGTAGTTTCTTCATTCATGCCCAACCAGTCTTAACATAGCTCCAGTACCAGCTGGGTGCTGGGAGCACTTAATCCAGAGGCCCAGAATAAATCCAGTCCAGCCCAAAAAACACAAACAGTACATGGAGTAGATACACAGAACTGTGTACCAAGGTTTTGTCTGCTAATCTTCTCCTTCTGGGATGAGTTCCTCGCTAACAGAATCACAAAGTTATCATGGTTGGAAAAGTCTTTTAAGATCACCCCACCCAGCCATACACATCCCCCCCAAAAAAGAAAAAAAATTATTAAAGTGTATTTATCTATGTCTGTATCACCATGCCCACTAGAACATGTTCTGAAGTGCCTCATCGACATAGTTTTAAATACTTCAAGGGATGGTAAGTCCACCACCTCTTTGGGCAGTCTGTTCCAATGCCTAACTCTCAGCAAATAAATTCTTTCTCAGATCTAGTCTAAACCTCTCCTGGTGCAACTTCAGGCCATTTCCTCTAGTTCTGTCATTATTTGCTTGAGAGAAGAGGCCAGCATCCACCGCCCTACACCCTCCTTTCAGGTAATTGTAGAGAGCTATAAGGTCTCCTCAGTCTCCTCATAACCAAGCATTCCCAATTCCCTCAGCCTCTCCTCATAGGACTTCTTCTCCAGACCCTTCAACAGCTTGGTTGCCCTTCTCTGAACTTGATTCAGCAACTCAGTGACCATCTTGTAGTGAGGGTCCCAAAACTGAACACAGTACTTGAGGTGCAGCCTCACCAGAGCTGAGTAAAGGGGCATGATCACTTCCCTTCTGCTGGCCACACTATTTCTGACACAAGTCAGGATTTTCTTGGCCTTCTAGGCCAAATAAAGAATAAGACCAAGGGCCTCATCAACAGGCAGCAGAAATTAGACAAATCTAATTCAAGAATATTGTCTTCAACTGCAGTAGAAGGAAGAATTATCACTGGTTATTTGGGTGCATTTCTGCAAGCACCAGCCTGTACTGCGACCCCTACACACCTGATCAGAGACACTTACAGGCCTAGAGACAGCCAAGACAAGATGTGTGTTTCCATCACACTATGCCACACGCTGCCCATCAGAGCACCTGTAAGGTGCATCCACAAGGACACGCACTGGAAATCAATGACTGTTCCCATGTTTAATCTCACAATCTGTTATTTGTCTCCATGGTGTTGTGCAGCCTTTACAGTGTTTGTGGCCACCATCCACATGCACAAACCAATCTTTTCTAGTATCTGTTTTGTAATTTAATTTTCTTTTACAAAGTTATTTTCCTCCTGGCATAATGTTTAAAAAAGAGCTGTCAGATTATTATTTTGAAAAATAAAAATCATAGTTATTTGGATGATTACTTACAAAATGTTAAACTGCAGGAGGTGCATGGAAAACACAACGATGGTTATATATTCCCATTCAGAAAGGATACTTTAATTGGGGTGAAAGATATGGAGGAAGAAGAGAAAAAGGGGGTTTCTTCCTTGTAAAATAAAGAAATAAGCAAAATTATTTGCCTTTTCTCACAAAAAGATCCTCATATCAAGAACACAGCTTACATTTTTTCCCCTGCAATATTGCTCATCTGTCGTGTTTTATCATTACATTCCCTTCACATACCGCTCTTCACTTTTAGATTAATCTGCCAAAATGAGATGCTAAGGATTTGCATACAGATTTGACTACACAAAAATAGATCTGGAATTAATAACAGTCTCTATATGTTTTAATTTCTTCTAGACTGGAGTACCCTTGCCTCCAGCAGTATTCTTGGCTTTGAAAGTCATCAAGCTGATTTGTCTGCTCTTAGGTTATGATGCCACATGCTGCTACACTGTCCCCTGCAATCAAAGTGCTCGCAGAGATAGATTCCATGCCTTCCCCTAACAAGTATATTTTATAGATTGGCAGTTTTGATCTCCCCTCCCCAGGGGGATAATCTGCATCTTAACAGGTTTCTATAGATACATCTGTCATTAAATATGCCATCTTATATCTGCATCAATTTTCAAACTCAAGTTCCTCCTAACTTTGAAGTGCTATAGCAAAAGTTTAAAATTTTCTGCCAAAATTCAAATTTAAAAAGTCTGCAATGTCCTCTTGAACTGTTGTTTTTTGTTTTTTTTTTAATACCACAGGCAGCTGGGGAAGGGCAAAAGAAGAGCAATATGTCTAAAAAAATAGAAGGAAATAAAAGTTGAAATCATACTAAAAATAATGCATACTTTCAGAAAAAAAAAGGTGGGGTAATTTCTTAAGCTTCTTTGCAGTGCTTTCTATGAGGAAAGGAAGGGAAAGGCATGGTAATGATACTTGGAAAGAACTACTTAAAAATACAAACCATGCTATTAAATTTGATGTAAAGCAATAGCAGCTAATGCAGAAGTGACCCACCAGTTCAGGAAAGAGGAACAAGAAAGTCTGGCTGGGTAAATGACAGAAAATTTACAGCGCTTGCTGGGTTTTATAAACCAGGAACAAACATTGCAACTCTTTGAGTAGGTTGCTTTTGACTAAAGTTTCTGAGAGGGAAGAAGCATGTTCAGGACAAGTGTTTGTCTTTCTTGCTCTTACAGGTGTGAGAACACACTCATGGGAAGCCCACCATCTAATCCATGGGCTTACAATATATTTGCAATGCCACAGGCACTGTTGCTCATGCCCTTGCAGTCCATAAATTCCACTTTTTAAGCCCTCAGAGACCTGTAAGTTCCCAGCTCATGTGACAGTGTCCCTCTGCATGGAGAAGTTTTGGGAAGAATCAGAGATCTGATTTGTCCAGCCCTTCCCCACACACGGGAAAGACTTTGGGTTGTTACAGCCTCGCAAAGAGTCCACAAGCTGCACTGAAAAGCACATTCAATAATATCTTTCCAAAAAGAGAAGGGTGGGAGGCCATAGATTCAAGACCATTTTCCCAATCGAAATTGTATAATCCATATTTACAATGTGTTTTAGTAAGACCCCCATGACTTGCAAACTCTAATCCAATCCAAATCCCTCAGAAAATCTCACCACTCTCTCTGATGTCCCCAAGTGCAAGGCTGCACACACAAACATGAGTTTGCTGGGAGACATGTAAAACTACATGTTGGCAAAGAGCTCCCACGTGTATTCCTTCCAGCAAATCCCAGGAATATAGAGAAACTCAAGACATGCGCCCCAAGGTGCTGTGTTATTTCAAAACAGAAATCTCTCCTAAGTGTCTGTGTTTTAAACACAAGATAATATTCCCTCAACATGCAAGAACACTGCCTTTTACTTCATCCAGCTCAGGTGCAGTGAGGACAGATGAGCTGAAGTATATCAGGAGTTTTAATCAGAACTGCCCCAACCCTGGATGCAATTCAGCTTGCAAGCAAGAGGGGCACAAGCCCAAATTTGTTTGTGGTTGGTTGATTTTTAGCTTTTTAAATCATTAAGACCTGATGTTTACGTTCAGTCTGAGAAGAATCAATGCCACGAAATTTTTAATGCCCATACTTGAAAGGTGTGAGATCTATTACCTTTTTCAAAGATGATGATGATGATGATGATGATAATCCAAATATAGACTAAGACTGAATCACTGAGCTAGTGATCACCATTGCCACTTGTTAAGCTCCCACTCATGGAAATTTCTTTGCCAACCTCACTGCAAACTTGATTTGGTTAGATACCATAGATTCCTATTTGTTCCAGATCTGTTTTTCATAAAACCATTTTATAGGCATCTACAGAGAAAAAAAAAAAATTCTTCTCCTCACAGCTAAGAGCATACTGAGAGTATGGTAATGCTTTATCCCCAAAAAAAGTCTTGCAAATTCAGAATAATTATCCAAGATACATGATTTCAATGATTTCTTTGGTCAAAATCTCCACCATTAGGGAAAAAGTCATAACAAAAAAGAATCTTCAATTCTGAAGAAAAAGCTGTTAAATACAAAGTGACTACATGGGCTTGGCCTGTTTACCATCCCCCTTCCCCTCTGCTGAGTTTCTATGTGCATGTCAAGAAGTGATTTTAGCTGACACACGTAGGTCAGGCAACTCAGACCGCTGTGAAACAACAGCATAATATTTTGCTTCAGAGAAGACTTTTCATGTGCTAATATCTTGTGCACTTGAGGAGGAGGAGAAGCCTTCTTGTCCTCAGCTGCAGGGGGAGGAATGGCCCAGAGCTGAACTGCCTGGCAGAAGCTCCCTTCCGCTGTCTGTCTCCACGGGTGCTACACCAATCCTGGAGGAGGAAGGTCAACATGTGTAGAAAAGTAAGACTCCACATTTGCATGTGCATACCACAGAGGATGCAGGGAAATGGACATAGTTCAAGTTCTCACTCTTACAGAAAATAATTCCCTGCTTTTGTAGGGAGCGATTGTTGCTAATGTTGAACTCCAAAGGGTTTGGTGCATTTCGTTTCTCTTTCACTCAAATACTTCACTTTTCAAGCATGTGGCATGCAATTTGTTTGTGAAACGGGTCACGGTGTCAGATGTTAGCTGGGGCCTGTAAGATTCATTTTGCTATAAAATTTCCAAACCATCTGCCTGATGCTGAACTGTCGATACATAAAACTTATTTTAATGAATTCTCATCTATTTCTTAAAATAAGAAAATAAAACAAGGGCTGTGAACAAAAAATGAGAAAAATTATTTACACAAATATAAAAAATATGTTCCATAATATAGGGAGCTCAGAAGATCAGTGTGTTCAACTAGCTCCAGAGTCCAGAAGGCTTCCTCTGAGCCTTCTGTCATCTTAGAAGTCCCTCTGTCACCCAAAACACTGGTCACCCATCTCCTACAGCCAGCATTACTTACCCTCGTATAGTGTTTTGTTTAGCAGACTTCACTACCCTGCTGCCTTTGCTGTGATTTTGTGCTCTACAATTGTGACTCCTTCTCTTATTTGTCCCAAAGGAACAGCAAAGCAAAGCCAATCCCAGTAACAAGGATGATCAGAGGGCTGGAGCACCTCTCCTATGAAGACAGACTGAGAGAGTTGGGGTTATTCAGTCTGGAGAGGAGAAGGCTCAGAGGAGACCTTATTGTAGCCTTCCAGTATCTGAAGGGGCCTACAAGAAAGCTGGGGAGGGACTTGTTAGGATGTCAGGTAGTGATAGGACATGGGGGAATGGATTCAAACTAGAGGAGGGTGGATTTATCGTGGATTTTAGAAGGAATTCTTCACCATGAGAGTGGTGAGACACTGGAACAGGTTGCCCAGAGAGGTGGTGGATGCCCCATCCCTGGAAGTTTTTTAAGACCAGGCTGGACAGGGCTCTGAGCAACCTGATCTAGTGGGAGGTGTCCCTGCCCATGGCAGGGGGGTTGGAACTAGATGATCTCAAAGGTGCCTTCCAACCCTGAAAATTCTATGATTCTGTAATAACAACAGCAATAATATAATAATATTAACTTCTTAAGTTCAATCAGCTTCTGAATAGCAAAGCTTTTAGAAAAGAGGAAGGACTGGTAGCAGAGGCCCTGATGCTTTAGCTATTGCCTAAGTAAACACCCTGTGTGGAGGTCATATTTTGATGACTCTATCCACAAGTAAAATGACTAGAAACTTACATTGTCCGTATTTGATGTGTTCACTTACTAAAAAACTGAGCACATTTCCACAGTTGCCTTGCCAAGTTGGTAGCAGCAGACTGACTTTGAGAGCTCATGCTGATGACCTGTATTTCCCAGAAAAAGCAGCAGGGATACAGCTCAGAAACATCCCTAACTCAGTCTAATTTTTTAATTACTTAATTTTAGACCACATACTTCAAAATTAGGTTCCTTCCTGCATCACTGATTACTCTTATGCTAACACCTTGTGTTTGACAATGAAGAGTGAATTATTTTCAGCAGCGACTACTGATATTTTTTGAACAATAAAATATCTCTCTGTACAATTCCCCTGCCTTTAAATATAAACATATAGCACATTATATTCTGACCATAAGCAATTAATTAATAATAGAGAGCTAGCTAGATTTATTGCATGGCCATCTACCTTTATTGATAAAACAACTCTCTTCAATATACAGAACCTTGTTTCCAATTTGTGAGTAAATAATTCAGGTCAATACTTTACTGAAGAATTGCATAGTATGCTCTTGAAATTCGTAATAACCTGTCAGAATCTAGCAACTCAGATTTGCTAAGCATTTTCTCAAAGACTACACAAAATACAACTGAAAAGTCCTGTCTGTCTTATTCCACTGCCAAAACGTTGCTCCTGCTGACTCTAGAGAAGAAGTTGTGTTGATAACATTTTCTGATCTAAATAGAATAACACTGATAAAATGTTTTCTGTCGTTTTGGACAATTTTAGGCAGTTCATGTAACAGGCTTATACTTACTTCTTCCCCTGATGCTATAGCTGTATTAGAGGCATATGTTGAACAGACTATCACACTGCTTCATTAAATGCAGATAATATTTAAATTCACAGGTAGGCATACATTTCACTTACCTAACTAAACACATCAATTTTTTTCCTTTCCTAGCATATCTGGAAAGATTAAGAGTAATGTTCAGCCACCTCCACATTTGACTTAAAATCTCTATCAAATATTTCCTTTTTTTTGTTTGTTTTTTTGTTGGGTTTTGGGGGGTTTTTGTTTTGTGGGTTTTTTTATACAGAAAAACAAAGGAATTAAGAAAATTATTACTTTTTTCACACACTGGAGCACAAACCACACTGATAGATGTTTCTAGACTTCATTCAATGATTTTACATAAATATGTTTAACACAATTTCCTAAAGTCTTATTTTTTCTAAAATAGAGACTGAAAAATGTAAACAAGAGGAGAGGAAAATTTTTAAAAAATAATAATAAAAAAAAATCAGGACATAGCAGTAATAGTATCCATGCATGTGAATTGCCCATCACAGGCACACATCTCTCTTCACTGATAAAATAGGAAAGGTATGGAATAAATAGGGTAATTCTCTGAACATACCTAGCAGATACCCTAAAGCAGAAATTCTGTTTCTGGACTGTACCTGGGTCTCAAAGCCTGAAATCTGCACACTTCAGGATTAAAACACAGCACAAACTTTACAAGACTTGTTGAAGAAAGCAACCCAATGCACCTGCCTGAGATCTTGGTGATTATCTGTGTTCTGTCATGCTTTTAATTTCAAAGGCTTTATTCATTATTGTAGCGTAAGCGTATATATAAAAAATAAGATACCTGCTACCTTTTCCACCAATGCTTGGGAATCCATTCTCATAAGGAACTTGATCCACTTGGGCAGAAAGACACATCTGCAAGGAGCTCCACTAGCCTAAATGATATACTGGCACAACAAAGGCCTAAGTAGCTAACTTAATCTTTCATTCATATATGATCATTTCACCAGAGGGATCTCAGACCCGATTAAAATCCCCAGAGGGTACCAACAGTGAAGCCAGCAACCACTGAACATTTTCCTCAAGGGCTGGCCCCATTTACTCATTAACTTCCTTGGTAAATATTATGGCTTTCTAATTTTCTGTGATGCACTTCTTACTGAGAGGTGAATATTTTTCAGTCAAATCTTCTGGAGACAGCAACAATCCTATTCCAAACTAAGCAATACCAGGAAAGCCACTAGAAAGAGTGATGACAAAATTTTCTCAACTCCCATCCGTGTACACTTGTGAAATTAAAATTACATCAATCTGAGCTGCAAGTGATACATTAGTTTATGACTACAAGGTCTACATTTTCCTCTACCTGGGCCACCAAGTTATGATTTCATCTAAGCAGCCCAGTGCACTTGTTATGGACAGTCAGAGCCACGCATGATTTCTAAAGAAAGTAATCTTGACCTTCCCAAATATACGATATGGTGTTGTTACAAAACCCTGAAGAGCATGTAGGAGCAGTTGAAGGTACTTGCCTTCAAGCCCTGGTTCTATTCAAGCCAACAAGCACTTAACTGTCCATTTTATTATGAGGAATAAAGGCAGTGGTACCAGATCATATAATGGAAATTAAGTCTTATTTTTGTTTTTGGAAGCACAAAGAATTTATCATCTGAAATTAGTCCAAGAATGCACTGTCATTTCAACTCACTGCATTTTATGAATGGCTACTGGAGATAGCATATATGATGTGTGCAGCTTTGAAACACAGAGAAATTTTTAGCAAACAAAAACCAATTTGTATAAGGTACGTTAATGCTCTTTTACTTCTTACCAGGCTTGACTGGATGCTTCAAGGCTTAAATTCTTTTGAAATATCCATCGCCTAAGACAAAATTTATCCTGACATATAAACCAACTAAGATTTACCGGTTTAATTCAAGAGAGCATTTTGCTATTTTGTTAGTACCTCAAACTGTGTGAAACGTTTTCTACCTGATATCCACAGAAGACCATCCACCACGTATCCCGCATGGCACGAGAGCGACCGATCAAAGGACTGTACAAAGGTCCACTTGTTCTTCTTAGGGCAGTAGCGTTCCACCGTCGGTAGCACTTGACGCAACTCATTCCTGCCCCCGACTGCGTAGAGGTACTCGTCCACTGCTCCCAGCACAAAGTGCTCCCGGCAGTTCTTCATGGGAGCTATCTCAGCCCAGGAGTTAGTGCGGGGGTCGTACCGGCAGGCGCTTCTCACCGCGCAGGTCCTCCCCGTGGAGTGCTCTGCCTCTCCACCAGCTACGAAAAGAAAGTCTCCCATGACAGCGACGCAGTGGTGGCTCCTCCCCACGGGCATAGGCGCTAGCTCGCTCCAGTTTGCCATCCCTGCGATGTGAACGTTCTCTTGATCTACTGGGTTGAAGTATCGCAATTCCTTCACTTTACAGATTTCACGTTTTTTCCCGCCAATAATGTACAGAGTGTCTGACTGGAAGCGAGGCTTTGTCCTTCTGGTTTGCCAAACTGGCTGTGCGTAGACGCTCTGGTGGTAAGCCAAGGCCTCGTTAATAAGTGCAGTCGCAGTTTCACTGGCTTGGACAAGAGGATGAGAAAGAGCTACGGTATGCAGCGTATCCACATCCATAAGGCCAAAGCGGACATACTGGAGGAGTTCATCCATGTACTGGTAGCGGCAGTTGTGTTCCAACCACCTCACAGCCAGCTAGAAGGGGGAGGAAGGAAGGGGGAAACAATACACCTATTATTTGTGTACAGTTCTGTCAAAATTTGGTCTTTTGAAAACAGTCTGCATTCCAAGAGCTGTATATAACCTGCCTGAGTAAGTGATGTGAATCACTATCAAAAGCAGTTATGAATGCATGTGAGGCAAGGTAAAAGATACTTACTAAACTTCCACCTATAATACACATAAAAGCATTGTAATGCAACAGTCTCCCCAGAGAATTTCCACAGCATGATCAGATTGCAATACTGCTATGCAATATTCTTGCAGTGAAAACTGGTAATGATGCTGTAGGATATCAAAGTGTCCCAAAATCAAGCTGCTGGAGCAGTACCATAAATGTAGAGCATATGTGATTACAGGAGGCCACAGGTATACTGAAAAGTAAGATTGCAATTAGATGAATAGAAAGATAAGCCTTTTCTCCCCTCTCTTTCGTTCTACCTATGACAAAAAATTGAAGGATTATAACAAAATACATACTGAACCCTTTGATAACATTTTTACTTCTTCATTTATGTTCATAAAGTGGAGCAAAGTGTTAAGGGACCAGAAATTAAGCCAGGAAAGAGAGAAAAGGCTCTGCTAGCTTGGTACTGACAGAAAGCAGCAAGACAGACTCTAAAACTGTTCAGCAACTGCAGCTGGTATCAACAGCCAAAATTAAATATAGACTTCAAATTACCTAAAGCATATTGAATGCAATCAGGTCTGCAAAATACTAGGAAGAGCCTAAACCATTTCGAGAACTGTTGTATAAATTACTCTTGAAAACCTCCAATGATAAAGATATCCAGACTTCTGCAGGAAAATCATTCCCACGTTCAGCTGTCCTTCTAGACAGGTTTCCCCTTTACCTATGCAGGAGGTCTAAACCCCCTAACTCATTGCCCCATTTTCTGCCTTTGGGTTTATATTCTAGAGCTCAAGAGCTCTCAGACCAACCCTTGAAATTGATCCATCCTTGAAAAGCAGCTTGCTACTCTCCTTTTCTCCTCCACCTCTGATGCATTTTGATGTGTGTGTTGAAGTTTCCTCTTCTCTGAATGGAAGTCTATCAATTCATCTTGGGTCACATTTTCTAAATCTCTCTTGCTTGGATCACAGTTCTCCATTATTGAAAGGAAATGTCCCTCTTTCTTAATGTTTGCTGGTGAAAAGTTAATATAATCATAAGAGGCTTAAGGCAGTAGTAGGAGTGAACCGAATGGAAGGATCTCTTATTGTAACAGTTGATGGTATTCTTATTTGTACATCACTACATGATACTGTAAGTGCATTATGATATTGCTAATTCATTTTTAAGCTTATAGAATCATTAAGGTTGGAAAAGAGCTTCAAGATCATCAAGTCCAACCATAATCCAACTACCCCAGCCACTAAACCATACCCTCAAGATCCACACCTAAACACTTCTTGAACACCTCCAGGGACAACAGAGTACTATTCACAACTTTTTTTTTTTTTTTTTTTTCCCCCCCCCTGAAGACCTTTCCCAAGTGTCATGCTTTCTCTGTCATTACTGAACTCTCTCTTCTGGCTACTACTCCAATCTGTCAAGATCATTCTCCATCCTAGTCATATTTACAAAAGTTCTTCAAGATTTTTCCATCTGCTAATTGTCAAAAACCATAAACCCCATGTTATTATTTCATGCAAATAATTAACCAAGATGTTGACTAGTTCTGGATGAGGACAACTTCCTTTACATCCTGACAAGGAGCTTGTGGAGCAGGAGTTTCTAACTAGCCAGGTAAAAACAGTTTGAGCTAAAGCTCACTGCCCTGTACTCCTCATGGACATATCACATGAAGAAGCTGAAAAGAAAGGCTTCTGTTACTGATGGCTTTCATATATGCATATGTATCAAATTTATTGCTGCTTCTGTAATCTGTTAGCGAAGGAAGATGACAAACCAAAACCACCTTCTTATTAAGATTAATTCAAATGTTTTTTCTCCACTGCGCTATACCACCCCTGTGGTATAGAAACAAAGAATCAATGAAGGGCATAAAAATTGTCAGTAATTCAATTGGTTAAATGCCAATTGGAGTTTCAAAATCTGCATTAGCTATATGTAATTGACTTCTTAATAAAAAAGGCATTAAGTACATTTCAAAGTGTTTATGGACTTGAAATCATTGAGTATTATATTCACATATTCTAAATACACCGTATCCATGTGTCAGGTGTCTCCTAATGAGTGGTTTTAGTCAACTCCCTACTTCATGTCTTAGGCATGTGAATCCTTCCTCAAAGTCTTCAGAGGCACTTAGCTCTTGTCATCGACTAGACACTTGAAAAAGCAGTGGAATTCAGTCTATCTTCATCATGATGAAGACACCAACTGAATTCATACCAACTGAATGGTGTGTGGAACATTACAGAGAAGAATTTACAAAAACTGAGCTTTTATCTGTCACCACTTGCATCCAACAGATTGGTTTAGACTGGTTTCTTTTGCTTAGAGTTCATACCTTCACTCATAGCTGAAAATGCATTCTGGGGAGATCACCTGTGCTATCATGACAGACTCTTTAAAGATATACACTAATGTAAACCAGATCTCAGTAACCACAAGGCTTTTAAAGGAAGTTTAACATCAATGACTGGTAATATCATAAAACTTCAACCTCTTTCTTGTCCTTGCTTCGACTCCACAGTAAATACTACATAAACACACAAACTCTACATACATAGATACATTTCAAGGACACAGCATTTGCACTTATTTTGGCTTATGCGTGACAATTTGCAGCAGAAGGGATGGACATCTCCATTACAACTTGTTTCCTCTGCTGCTTGAAGTTTGACAAAAGTGGCTTGGTTCATATTTAGTTTGATCTGAACATCACTTGTACAACCCTGGAGTTGTACAAAATGTTTCACTGAAACCAATAATGCTCAGCATTTCTCTAAAATCACAGAACTTTTAAACCACCAGAGAGTGTGCAAAGTAATAAGAAGATTCTGTTTGCACTCATAGATGTACAATCTATTCCTGGTCTTGAACCAAAACTTGATCCATCCTTTCCTACAGTATAGCATCCCCATTCATCTGTCCTGCATCTTTATTTATGAAAACTATAGAATCTTTCAAAATTAAATGTATTGCAACTTCCTTGGGATCCTCTACACACTGCACCTAAATCTACTTTTAGTCAACACCACTTCCATCCTTTCCTCCTCATGGCAACTGCAAGAGCAATGGAAAGGGTAAGGTGAATTCCAGGCTGTCCTCTTTATAGGGTGCTACTGGCTCTTTACCAGACTCCACGTCTCAGTTTACAGAGTACTGCATTTTACCATATTAATTTAGAAAGCCAGGTTAGGAATCCTGCAGATGGATGGTCTGTAGGCATTTGATAATTTGCAGACAAGCTCAAGTGGGACTTGAGAGGCAACAGAGGTCTTGGAATTACAATGTTTTGAAGGTCCTGTCGAAGTCATACTACTGTTTGAACACAGTTTGACTACAGCCCCCTTGTGTGACCCACACCTAACCTGTGGTACTCCAAGGCAGCACAATCGTCGTAAGAGTTAAAAGCTATAAAACTTTTAGTCTCCTTGTCTTGTTATTGATTACAATGACTGTTACTTCATTTGAAATGTCATGGCTTCATTTTGGGCAACTCCTCAAAACCAAGCGTTAGTAATTTAACTATAAATGTAGGTATTTATTTGTATAGCCACAGAATATAAGACCAGCCCCTAAACTGTGAGATATGAATATGGAACAGGTCATATGGTTTCAGAAATTCTGAAAAACTGAGCCTTAAACTTCTACATCTGTTACACAGCACACATTGTTACAGGGCTCTCTAGCAGAACATGGTGTGTCACTATGGAGGCATGGAAGATAATAGATTTATCTCTGTAGATGTACAGTCAATATTCTAGTCACTGGATTGTCAGGCCGCTACTGGAAATCTGGAGAAGTTCAAAAGAAAGAAAATAAGTTCCCTAGCAAATCTTTTGGTTGTAACAGAAACAGTCACTGGTGGGCTGTAATACAGTTCTAAATTTCCTTTAGTGTAAAGAAGTCAAATAGAACTCTCTTGACCATATGGCAGGAGTGCAAACTTGATGTAGCGTAACAGCAAACATCCAGGCAAGTCCCACCACATTTACTCACTTTTTGTTTAATCCAGATTTGCAAACCTGGTGCCTGCATATTAATTCCAAAATTCACCCTGTCCATACAGTAATTATAGCACCTTCTTTTTAGCTTCTCTGGCAGCACTGATTAGCAACTATAATCAGTATTGACAAAATAAACTCAAAGCCATTATACTCTTCATGACACTGCAAGGAAAGACATTTGAACTTCTCTAAGGAGATACCAGTGGCATTTGAAATTACAACTGTGTTTAAAACACAAACAAAAAAGCAAGCAAAAACCAAAAGAGACCATCCACAATTTTAAGTTTTAAAATATTTGTATAGCTGCTAAATAATTTACAAAAATAAGAAGACTCCTACTCCTAGTGCCATAGAAGCAAATTCTGTTTAAACTGCTAGAAGATTCTTTTCTATTAATTTTAATGTATGAGTGTGTTAGAAAAGGAAGCTACAGCCTAGTACCTATATCAACTTTAATAAATAATATATTTTGCCATATTCATCTTCTAAACTAAGTAAATGACAAAAGTAGACCCTCAGAAGGACAGGTTTTTCAAACTGGATTAATTCTCTTATTCTAAAGCTTCAACCCAAAGGATATTGCTTCTCTAGTGTTATATTACTTGATTTAGCGATGGACTACATTCTCAAAACAACAGAAAGCAGAAGGAAAAATATACTGTGCCACAGCTGGAGCATACATCTAAACACACCTGCATGGACTGTGATTTCATTTCCAATGGCACAGAGCTTCGACACTCCAATTCACACAGCCTCAGAGTGCAGTTGTTCCCTCCCTGTTGCTAATGGTGTATGTACCACATACACACCACTGCCCGAGAGGCCACAGGGGCAGTGGAGGTTAAAACTTAGCTAAGAGTTTCACTTCTGTTGAAGATAAGCCTGCTATAAGCAATTACCTGGTCTTGTGCCATCCCAGGAACCATGACAGCCTGGTGTGCCTCTGCCTTGCCCAGTCAGCATCCCCCTGCCACCTTTCTCACACCACTCTACTGGGAAAGGTGCCAGGCCTTCAGCTGACATCCAAGAAAAGCCAAGCTACTTTCTGAGTGCAGAAGTCTGACATACTCACTAGACCCTGAGTTCCCTTGGAAATTAAGTCACAAAGTCAGTGTCAGCGAAAGCTGATGTTCACAGTGCTGTGAGACAGAACACGCTCCTCTAAGGCAGGGCTCTGAGAGGCAAGGGCATTGGGAACTCCATTAAAGTCATCTTGGTCTGATCTTCAGTTGAGGTACTCGTGCTGTAGCCACACAGACTACAAAGGAATTGTACTAGGTATATCATCTAAGGCCTATAATAACTGAGATAAAGCCAAAGAAAGACAGTGGTTGAAAAAATGAGGTCTGTGGGTTTTTAGCAACAATAAATAAAAGGAAACATTAAATCTGATAACGTTTTGAAACAATGAATTCATGCTGACTCATTAATACAAATGGAAATCTTAAATAAAATAACATAGTCAACACTCTTATTTTAGAAGAAAGGACAATTTAAAATATAGAAAACTGGAGTGACATATTTTCCTGGGCTGATATAAGATAGATCAAGACAAATTATCAGATTTCTCAATGATCACCTAATGATGATATATACCAGGGAAAGAAAAAGAACCACAAATCTCTTAACATTAATCTCACCTGAGCAACCTTCTGGTGCTTAACTTAAGCAAAAATGTTAATCCAGAAAAAATCAAATTAGTATTTTTTAATATTAGCATATTGTACAGTGCTGTAGATCTGCTGCTATTAGTTGATAAGCCAAAAAGAATAATGGCAGCAATACAGTTACTATAGCAATCACTTTAATGCACTAAGGGAACATCAAAAAGTTAGAGGTTGCGAGTTCAGTGTTTGAGAAGTCAAGTAACACATACTTTGGCTATAAATTTGCATGTCATTTGGCCTCTCCTTGAAGTCTACCTAACTCATGAAGCCTCAAGTATTCCAGTCTATAACCTCTTGCCTGAAAATCACTGTCTCCGTTGGTTATTGCCAATACCACCCTAACTCTTCAAATCTTAAGTCCAGGAGAAAAATTCATGGATAAACAAGTATGTTTAATAAAGTTCTG
>JAAWXA010000001.1:59880424-60008217 GCA_038090715.1 Florisuga fusca
AGTGGGAGCAGCAAAGCACCAAAGCACCAGCAGACCTGGCCTTGACAGCTTCCAAGTAGGCATCCACAAGTTCCCTGGGCAACCTGTGCCAGTGTTTCACCCCTCATTTTTTCCTAATGTCTAACGGAATCTACCCTTGTCCAGTTTAAAGCCATTTCCTTTTGTCCTATAGCTACATGTCCTTGTAAAAAGTCCCTCCCCAGCTTTCCTGTAGTTCCCCTTCATTCACTGGAAAGGAGACTGAACAGAAGCCTACCTAGAAGACATTGACTAACCTCTAAAAATATTTCAGCTTCTTAGACTTAGAATAAAATAACTATGATCAAAATCAGATTTACAAAAAGCTAGCTGAACTACATTAATGTATAATATTTTATGGTAACAAATCATTATAATAAAGCATAGAGTTGCTATAATGGAAAAACTAAACTTTTCATCTACTCAAGCTCAAAGTGAAGTAAGGTAGGGACAGAAGGTAAACTCTCAGCTGTTGTAAATTATCACAGCTCATGGAAGTTTGCCATTTTACACCTTCTGGGGAATCTGAACTTCAGAATTATGTAGCGTTTTCCTTCCAAGTATCTCAAAGCAATTTATAAGCAGTAAAACTTGAGCTTCTCTGAGAGAAGTGTACATTTCAACCATTTTCCCAACATGGGAACTAAGGGAGAAATGGTGCAGCTCACAACAATCGAATCTTCTGTCCTCTCAACTTGTACAACACTGAGTTTCTTTACCCCAATACCTAAGTCCTGCAAATTTTTTTTGTGCTCCTTGGCACAGAATGAAACCTGGGGAGACACAGATATCTGAAACTGCGGACAACACAAATCCCTAAATATCGTCCTTACAAAACAATTTGAGGTATTTTTGCAGCTGAAAATTATATCTCTGTACATGCAATAAAACACTGCATTCTTCCTTAGCCTTCTTGGAGAAGAAAAAAAAAAAACTATCCCATAGTGTGCTTCAAGAGAAGTGTATCCTGCAAACAAGTTCTCCAACTAAGGAGTAGCTTCCTTTACAGTAATTTGAAGCTTTGCTACAAATGCAGATCTACAAATGCTCTTCTTGCACCTAATTCATCCTTCTGCTGTGATGGAGGGAATGAACAAGGCCCATTGCAGCCACAGCAATGACAGTCCATATATGCAACAGTGTGTTTAAAACCTGCATGAGATAGTGAGCAGTCCCTATCACTACACACTTTGCAGCTACTCCACTACTGAGAATTACTCGATTTTCCTGTGCACCTGGAAGAGCACACAAATAAAATAAATGAGCTGGGACTGATGGCACTGGAAAGGCTCTACTTAGTCCTGCAATCAATGTAAATTTTCTTTTAACAGGATCAGAAAGGAGTGTGGAGGGTGACATTTTATCCAGAACAAAGCAAAGTAATAAAACCAAATCCCAAACACGGCATCTGGAGACAGAAACTCACTTTTTCCTTTCAAACAGGTCCAGCAGTAAAGCAAATTAGAAGCAACAAGCAAACTCCTCCCATCATTCCTAAACAGTCCTAAACTGTAACTTCATAAGCTCCTAAAACCTAAGGGACCCTCATAGATCTATCTGCCTCTCTCCAGCAACTGTAACAACTAACAACCATTTAACAACTTCTTGACATCCAGTTCCTAATGCACGACAAAATGCTCAAGTTTGGACTCTGTCATCCATTGTGGTGGTAAAAATGACATTGCTGGGGGCTTTACCTGTTAAGTTTTTCTGAAGGTGCAATGAACAGAAGTTTATCTCTTCATAAACACTGCTGTTAACTTGGACTGTAATCTGATTTCCGTTTAAGGAGACCAAATAATAATAAGGAGACTCTCTTTTCTGAAACAAGGGGAGGATGGAGTGCATGGGAGGTAGACGAAGACAACCTCACCACCAGAAGACATAATTTCAAAATTTAGAATTGCTAATTCTTATTTTTAGAGGAAACATTCAGGCTGGCATACATAGACACATTTTGTATTAACATAAGTTTCTGGTATTATTTGCTATTCTTCTCATTTTTCCCTCTGGAAGATACTTTAGAAATTTAGTGGCTTTCTATTGAGACAGGAAGCTTTTATCAGTAAAAATTGTTAGAGAATAAAACAGGCACAAAATCGACAAAATTCTACAAAAATGCAATTCAGCTTTGTGAAAATTAGTCTAAACAGCTCTTGAATGTAGAAAGATTCCTATTTCTTTCTTCCCTATTGTTAGGGTATCCTTTTCTACAGATTTAATAGGTAAATCCAACAAATCACATAAAAATGTATCATTTTCTATAATAATCTTGACAATAGCTATACAAGACTTGTATGTCATTAAATATCTTAGGTCACACGCAAAACCATACAAAGGACATACTCTCCTTAGTTTATATATATATATGTATGCTCCCAACATGCCATTTTATTACAAAAATCACCAAGGTCAATTTTTCCAAGTGAAATCACCAGGTAGTTTGTTTGGGGTTTTTTTTAAAAAAACAGTGATATCACCAGCACCTTCACTACAAGAACTTTATTTTTGGGTTGTTCTGCTTTATTATTTTAATGAATCTCTGACAAGGAGAGTGTCAGCTCACCCTTCTGGGTCTCCGAGACAAAAGCTGTCTTCGTGTTCCCTACTTTCTGTCAGCTACTCTACCCTGGCAGCTATGGAACACGAACCACAAAAGTCCACATCACCTATTAGTAGCAATCCTGGTTCTTCAATTCCAAAGTGCTGCCGAAACCTCATTTTAACACAGATGGGCTCACTACTATTAACTTTGGGAAGACTTAAGCCTTTTCTGGTTATCAGGCAATTTACTTCTTTGTCAAGTGCCTCTGAAAACTGCAATACAACAACAAACATGGGCATGTATTTTAGGAGTTGGTATTTCTTTTGATATGTCACAATGGGACAATTTTTCCTGAATTGTATTTTAAGTACAAAAAGAATATGCCAATAGACTAGCAGAAAAAAACAGCTTTTTAAAGAACAGAATAGTTTCACTTTTAGTCAAAAAATATCTTCTTAATTATGTCAATTTTATTGACTTTGATTTAATTCCAACACGATGGGCTTCACATTTATGCAGGACTTATTTTTATGTGATGAGTTAATTTTTCAAAATCAATTTATTTTCCTAAGAATTATATTTCTTTTTAAAAGTGGCTTAAAGCCACATTGGTAAATGCATTTAAGATCCCAAATCTTAATCCCAAATTAAGACCCCAATCTCATGAATTGGGATACGAAATAAAAATAAATGTAAATTATATAAGCCAAACAAATCACATCTGAAGCAAACCAAAACAACTGCAACTGCTAACAGAGAAACCTCATAAAAGTCAGACCTATATGGTTTTACATTAACATTGAAATAGGCCCCACCCTAGAGGAGCAGTTTGAAAGCTTTTCAGCACAGATTCTCACTTCAGAGACTGTGATCTTTCCATCTGTCATTACTATCCCACATAGACCTCTAGCTTGGAAACTAGTTTACAGTGAGGCTTTTTAACAACTTTTTTGACAAATGTATTTGTCATAATTTTTTCCATTTCTCCCTGGCACAAGGGAGTGCAAGGTGATCAAAGGAGCAGAAGGATCTCTGTCATAAGGCAATGAAACCCCCAGCTCTGCAGATCACTCACACATCTGGAACCTGCCAAGGGACCCCGTGTTGGAATAAGCAAAGATGTGTAGGAATGCTCTTGCTTTTCCATCTCCTTACCTTCTCACCTTCCTGGAGCCACTAGTGTCTTGGTTTGGGGGTAGAAATGACAGCAAGGGACAACAGCTGATCAGATCTCAGTGGTCATACTGAACTGCACCCACCTAATAGCAGGTCTAGATATATGGGCACAAATTACTCCATCTAACTTCAGACACTTAATTTGGGTATGAGTGGAAGCACTTAAACACAAAGCTTGGATTCCAAGAGATTCATTTGTATGGATTTTAATTTTCTTTCTCAGTCTTCTTTGGCTCCATAGTTACAAATACAGGTGATGCTTCTACCAGCTCCCAAAGAAAAAACCGTTGAAATACAGAGCTGAGAATTCTCAAAAGAGCATCTCATTTTCTATCATTTTTGACAAGCTTAAACTCATCAGAAGCAGCTTTACTGGGATTTTGAAAGAGTACAGATTACTAACACTCGTATCTCTGAAAGGAAAACATTAACAAAAAAAATAACAATGGACTGCCTCACTTGATCACCTGCGATACCTGTGAGTTTTAGATTTGACTTGCATTGTTGTTTAACTTAAAAATGAAAGTGATGTATATTTCCAGTCATACCCATCTTTCACAACACCATGGCCTAAGCAGCTTTCTTCTATGTAACCAAATACCTGTGTGTTAATACAAATCCTCTTCAGTTACTCTCCAGTAGATCGCTGCCACAAAGAGCATTACAGCCCATACAAACCCCACCATATCAGACTGATTCAAATGCAGAAAGCAATACCACAGAAACAGTCTTGCTGTGTGTACACCTTGGTGTTCTCTTTTTTGGCTTCCAAAATCAAAGCACACATCTGCTTAGCTGAAGAAGCAACCTAAATTGAAGAGCTGAGGGCACAGCAGTCTTCCTAAATACGGGTGTGGTGCTCTGTGCAGTTTTGAAGTTAAACTGGAATATATAAGGTGAGGCAATATTACTGTAGGGTACTGAGGAAAAGTAGTGCCCTTCATAAATTTCATTATTGCTCACAGCAATAGCAGCAAAATAAACAAGTTTTTTAATTTGAACTGACATGTTCAAAAAGAATGTATTAAAAAGAAAATTAGAAGAGCATGCAGTTTCTCCTAAAATAAATTATTTTAATATAAAAATTAGTTTTGATATTAAAAATTCCTTTCTATTTTGCTATACTTGATAAATAACATGAACAAGATTAGCCAACATTCAAGAAATAACAAGCAGAAACTTTCAAAAGTTCAGGAAGAAAGAGCATATATAAAGTTCATAAATCTTTGCTGTAAAGGACAAGATAAAGAGCCCCTTAGATTTAAGCTAAGGCAGACAAATGTTTCATAAAGTGCCAACAGGGGCAAAATTAATTTTTACTGTAAGCCAGAATGCCATTACTATTACAAATGATGTAGAAATTATATCAGGAAAAATGTGCATGACCTGAGCACATCAGCAGAGTGTGACATTCAGCTGCCAACATCCACTGCCACAATCCATAGAAGCCTGTGTATACCCTTGCTTAGGCTCCAGCTGCAGAGGACACTGATCTCCTTGCAGATCCTGTGCCACCACTGCCAGCTTGGTCTGCAACTCATGGATATCCTACCAAAAATCCTACACGATTCTGGAGAGACCATGAGGTGTATAAGGTATATTACTATTGCATACAGGTGCATTCAGGTGAGATACCTGTGGTTATAAGGATCAGCCTTGGGAAAAGGGAACCTACATTCTTCCATAAGTTATGGTTTCATGCTATTTTTATTAGAGAGTAACTGTAGTCTTACTTGCTAGTCATGATACACAGTGCAACCATGATAGCAGATACTGGGATTTAAGGGTGGCTCTTTGGTACTTTTACATAGATTATTCACAAAAAAAAAGTACTAAAAGGGAGTAAAAATGAAGCAAAACATGCATAAGCAATATGCTAATTTTTCCAAATAGCCCCACCAGATCACCTCTACCTCAATATGCAAACTCCTTTTTTTCTCTCTTATGCCTCTCTTCATAAGAGGCTGACAGCCAGGCTTTAGTAAGGTGGTTTTCTACTTAGGCTAAATACTCCCTGAGGACAAGTAATAGACCACCAGACATGATTTAACTTATTGCTCGAGAGAGCACTTATGCTTATTCCTTGAATAGTGAAAGGCTAATATAGTGTTTAAACACAACATTGATTACTGAGGTGCTTTCTTTCTCTCACTACTTTATGTCATTACTTGTTTTGCAGTAAAACTTACGTTCACATTTAGCAAGGCACTTAGCCCACATTTCATCAAAACATGCATTTACCCCTGAGAAACATGAATTTTGCTCTCTCCGTATTAAAAATTGCTTTTAGAATTGAAAGATTGACATTAAAAAAAAATTAAATAAATTCAAGAACTGCACTGAAAGAAAGGCAAGCTTTTACTGCAACATCACAACCCATTTTAGAAAGTTCTGCACAGGGAAATGTGGGCATCGTTGGAGGTGTGTGGAGGATGTCTGTGGGACTCTCTTCAGCAGAGAAATGTTCCATGGTAACAGCCTCCTATAATGCACACACCACAAAATCTCCTACAGTGCTGAACTCTGGGATTTCTGTTTCAGCATACTTTTGGCCCTCCACAAATGCTACTAGGAGATCCAAAATGGAGCTCAAGTATAAGAAAAGGCAGCTGAAAACCAAGTACTTTACTCTCCCTTAGAAAAGGATAAGCAGGGCTATAATAAGAAAATTCTATTAATACATTTAGGTTTTTTTATAGAGTAGATGCTTGACAACTCGTATTTACCTGTAGCACTGTAGTCTTCCTGTCTTATTTTTCTATTTATTCAAACTAATACACTTCTCTAATACGGAGACTAAAGATGGATTTTGCACATCACACCCACAGTAACAAGTTCACAAATTGCCCACAAGGAAGTTAACAGGGCTGGAATATTCTGGGAGCCCAGCCCTGGAAAAGATGCAACATAGTTGCATGCTTTCTACCTGAATAGATTATTCACACAGTTTTATCTATCAGGTTTTCCTAAATAGCTTGCTTATTAGTTGAGAACCAATAAACTGAGTTTCATGGCAAAGAGAAAAAAAAAAAAAATCACCAAGAAAAAATACCTAACCTTAACTTCAGAAGAAGTATTGGCAAAATACTAAAATTGAGCTATTCTTAATATTAGCTGTTTTTTAAAAAATAGACTTTAACAACCCACTTAACCGGTAGAAAAGAAGAAACAAAATAATTTTGCCAAATGTGATTTCAGTATTAAACATAAAATCATTTGATTGATGTACTGCTGGGAGACAGAATGATCCAGTAGATATTTTTTATCTGTACCTGTTGGTACGGTCCTTGAAATAAGAACATTTAAGCTTCATGGCATAGCATAACTATACTACAACTACAGATAGCATCAGTTTATTAAAATCATTGGCTTGCTTTTAACTTGCTAAAGTTCCAACAAGAAGCTCTCTACTGTAAGATTTCTCTGAGAACATGTTCTGTCATACAGGGTTGGTTAGCTTTTCAATTATCAAGGGAATTCATCTGCTTCCTTAAAGTAGAGCCAATGAGCCTTTCTAGTAATGGCCAATTATGAAAAGATTCACTCTTCACTTCATGATAAAATAGACATTTATTTCCTCATTCCAACCATTTCCTGTGAAAAAAGCATGTTGCACAGCTAACAATAAAGAGGAAGAATACCAAAGAATTTGCTATTTTTCCTTCAACTTCTTCAGCATTTTGCCTTGGGTTTATTTGTTTTTATCTTTGATCCCTTTTCACATTTAACTGCTTTACATTTGCTCATATTATAATGCAGCGGAAAAAAATCAAATTTCATATGTACAAAATAATATTTCATAGCATCACATGCTATAAAATGTAAAAAGCCAATATGAAAACAAATTGTATGTCACCTAATAACCATAGTTATTGCCTTAGCCTAGCTAAAAAAAAAGTCTAATCATGGAGGCTAGTAAATTGCTCCAATTTCACAGCCTACAGAGGTTTCCTGGTGGGCTTTCTTTTTAGTTGGTTGTTTTGGGTTTTTTTAATTTGCTTTAAGAAATACATCATTTTATTCCTTATCTATTGTATTCACTAACAAAAAGACACCTACATTAGGCCAAAGCATTCTATTAGATATTAAGAAGGAGAAAGAAGAAACTATTTAGTTTGTGCATTTCTCTATGGTTTGGAGGTCACGTTTTACTTTCTGAAAGAATCAACAGGAATTACTGTAGTAATTAATCCACACCTTAGTATATAGACACTATACTACTGTTTGTTCAAGTGTATGTTTCACCATATTCACTAAAATTGGGCTGCTGTGAATTGGTAGCCTAAGAGAAGTCCATAAAGTGCCAGATATGAGCTGCAGTCACTTGAGTTAAACCCACAATCACGCATCACTCTGTGTACATACTGCGATGCATTGAAACAACTGCCTTAATCTTTATCTGCATTGGGATCCAATCACCCAGTGGACACTGGGAATTCAACCTAGTGAAAATACCTCTGCTCTGCAGACAGTGGCACTCTTCCCAGAGGTTCTCTGAGGGAAGCCTTAACTTCTGCGTAAGGCTTCATGGGAGCCCTACTACTAAAGGTGCCTCGGGGAAACACTGAATTTGTTTCACCATAACATGCATACACATCTGGGTGCAGGAGGCCACACTATTCACAGGTAAGACAGACAAATCAAATGGCAGCATCCCCCATCAGCTTTTCTATTATCTGCCCCACTTTGTGCCAATTTCCTCCAGCTTCCCCAATACCTCTTGCTTTGCTGTTCTTCCTTAAGACATGGGATGGGGATTTGTCAAAGTCAATGAGCACTTTATTACAGTGAGAGTGCTCAGTAATGAACAATTCAGCAATTTAATGAGATTCTGTAGATCTGTCTTCAGCCTGTCCATCAAGTTTCACTTCTATAAAGCACCCTGACACTAATCCGCTGGCATACCCAATCTTTACCCTGGGCTGAATATTAGATTCTTCCATGGTATATTGCATTACCACTATAACCTTAGCAAAAATGATGAACTTAACCACACTTGAGGCAATATAGCTGGTCTGATTTGATTTTCTTCTATCAGGTTGACTATGAGGGAATTACTTATTTACTAAGATAAAGAAAAAAAAAAACCAACCCCAAACAGTTTCTTACTGCCTTCTGAATACCTAAATTGGTAAATATTTATATGTCTTTTAATTCATTCTGGGGACCTGGAATATTTATAGATATATATTTATCCTTGATTATACAGAATGAATTAAAAAGATACACTCATGTTTTGCCTGCAGCAGAAAACTAGTTCAAAAAAGTTCTTAGGAATAGCACTAGTAACCTTTAGAGACGCAATTATGATAACACTTAAATGGACAGTGTGGAGTTTGTTGTCACTCAAAAAGCAGCATATTACCTGTAAGTATCTCTCCCCAGTATGACGCTGCAACAAAAACAGAAACTTTGTTATATTTGCCTCAAGAAGTGTACAACGGCAGAACTGCACACAATTATGGAAATTATTTTGGTTTTCTTCCTGCACAACAGAACAATGACACATTTGAAAACTTCCAGCACCCAAACTTTGTTTCAGGAGGTTGCACTGGGTATATTACTCTGTGTATGCTTGTTCATTATTGAGTTGGCATTACAAAATATTTGAGTGACCTTCTGTAGCAAGTTTTCCAGCAAGAGTATACTGAAGGAGATTCAGTATACTATCCTATACCTAGGAGAATTCACTAACCCTAACTGGGATAAGACCCAATTGGTCAGTGACAAATGCCTCATACATGAGCTTGTACTTCAAAACCTTTTCTGGTAAGGGGAATATGGGCTAGTACTCCAGAGTATTATGCCTACAGAGGCCAAACCAAACCAAACCCAACACACCATCATAATGTGTTGCAGGTTCTGTTGTATTAACATGCTCCAGAGATTAGTACAAGCAAAAGTTTAACATTATATTAATATTTGCAGAGAATACAATATTTGTAAAATACTCCATAATCTAAGGCCTCAAGGTTCCAGAAAAAAAAATATACCAGATATCAGACTGAAGGGTTAAGTTAAATCCTCACATCATCTTTGGTTTGAAGAGCTTAACTAGATATTTCTAAGAATAAACATTTTGTTTCTGCATGATATTAGGCATCTACAGAACAAGAAGTAGCCTAGAGATGAACACACATTTTACACTTTGAGAAAACAATAGCATATAGATTAAACGATTTGCTTAGAGTAATTCACAGGGTAAGTAGATAAATAACCATGACTGAAATACAAATCAGTGTTCTGATTCTCAGTCTTCTCTGCTGGACTAAGGTAACACACTTGCTTGGAAGAAGCCTGTGCTTTCTTTTTGAGAAGATATATTTTACCTGGAAATACCCTGAAATACTTTCCTTCTATAAAACATGACAGCAAAAAGGAAGCTGAAAGAAGTGTTTAGTACCAGTGCTGTAGAAATTTCCTTCAGTCTATCATGATTTGCAATTTTACAGACATACAATAGGAATGTTTCCAAAGATACTTAAGTTTCTGTGCTTCTCCTTACAGGCTACATGTTTGGGTTTTTTTTCCTATTAGGTTTCCCAAACTACCAGACTTCTCAATAAAGGTCACAAAACAATCCTTTTATCCTGATAATTTTATGGCTAGCAACATAGTCCTTTTCTAGAGCCAGCTTTTTTAAAACGTCACCATCTCCAGCTTCCTGCCACAAACCTTCCACTGATGCCTCCAATCCTCTCTGCGCAGAGCAGCCTGTGTGGTGATTTGCTGATTTGCTTCAGGCAAGGTCAGCTGTGGTGGCATAAACACTTTAAGTTACTACTAAAGTTACACAACTAAGTTTGTCTGAAGTGAATGAGAAAGACTGCAGAGGCACGTTTGCTGCCAACCTTGCAGCATTAGCCCCACTGGAGGCAACGATAATTGAGTTGCATGTATTGGCCACCTCTTCCCACCACCAAAGTTGTATAGAGAAGATCTCTAGCCACATCTGAGTAACAAGCAATAAGACAAATTTTTCTTTCAAACAAATTGCTTTTACACAATGCAACATTTTTTTGATTCCGTTCAAAAATTTCCCTGGGTTGTTACTCACAGTTTTTGCTCAAGGGCTTATTCTCCCTCGAGATTGCTTCAGGGTTTCAAAATAACAGATTACTGCTATGGTTTACAGCGTATCACACATTCTGCTTGTTCACCAGTCTCCTTACCTGCCAGATCTGTTCTTCACTGAGTGAAGTGAGTCTATCACTTTTAAAAACCTCTCGAAGGAGACAGTATGGGAGTGCCAGAACTTCTTCAGGATGACTCTTCAATAGCTCAGATAGATGCTTTACTAAGAAGTCAATCACAGCATTCTCCAACAAAGTGAGGTTGAAGAGGTCCGCAAGTTTATACAGGTCCAAGTAATTAAAACTATTTAATTCCTAAATGGGTGAAGCAAACAAAATGAGTCTCAGAAAAAGAAAAAAAAACAAAACAAAGCAAAAAAACACACAAACAAGCAAAAAACAACAACAACAAAAAAAACAGAAAACAAAAAACTCCACAGGTCTCAGTCATGGAAAAAAAGATTGTACTTTTGGAGCTGTGGAAAAGAAAGGCACCATAACTTGAAATTAATTAACACAGACTTATTCAAAATGTATGGGTAAATGCATATGCAATTATATATAACAATACTAATTTATATTGCAACTGCTAAGATTCTATACACATCTTACAGCATCTGTAAGAAACATGGTACATAAGATAATAAACCAGCATGATTTATACTGTATGGCAAGAGTTCACAGAAGTTAATAAATACATTTTTTAATTCCCTTGTTAACTACAATAGTCTGTTACAATGCAAACGTTTGTTCATTATTTAGTGTTTGGATTGAGGTAGAACACCTGTGTAATACAACTTGTAGTTCCACAAAGCCTCACAAAATACAACATGCTGAGCTTCATTTTACTATGTTGGAACCACACATATGTATAAATATATCTTCAATGAATACTTTTTTCTTTTTTTTTTTTTAACAGCTGACATCATCAACCTATAGCAGATATTGTCCTCTCATTCTTTCTCCCCCCTCATTCTAGCAGCAGAAAATCTGCAGCAACAAAAGCTGCAGTAACTTAGTGTAGCAAAATTTTTCCATCCTGGAGATAGCCAACCTATAATCACAAGCTAATGTTTTCAGCTTGGCATGCCTTGTAAATTAGCATCTGGACAGCTAACTACTGCTGCTCTAGACCACACTTTTTTCATGAGAGAGGCCAAGAATTCATCCGTACTAGAGAAAGGTACCCAGGGTATCTGGGAAATAAGCACGTTTATCTGTTTTCTCTGTTCTTGCTGCATGCTCACACCTCTCTTCCTCTCCTCTCCTCCCCGCAATCCTGCTTTTCATCTTCCAATTTACCGCATTGCTCCCTATCAGCCGCCTTCTCCTTGACCAGCTCCATGTGTGAAAATGACAAGGAGTCCTGTCAGTTTCACTTTGCTGGTTAGTTAACATAGGGACTAGAGCAGGAAAGAGAAACAGACTAAATTAAGTCAATTTCACTTTCACTGCTCTGCTGGATGGAATGGCAGCACCAAATGAAACTGACAAGAAATCTTGTAAATGTCAAATGAGCTGCACGGCTGGCAGATAGAGCAGAGCAACAGGGAAGATGGGAAAGTGCGAAGAGAGGTTTTTTTGGAATGTTTTATGGACTACATCTTGAACGTGTGAATTGGGTGGCTGTCCCAATGACTGTGGAGCTGTTTATGCATATGCAATGGAGAGTGGGGAAAGAATTTTTTCACCTGCTAAGAGGAGTCAGTACTGGAAGAAACTGAATCAAATTCCTGTGGAGGCTTCTGCTTGATACATCATCTCCCAGTCTGAAGGGTGCATCTTTCCTGGCAGGCTTGTACATTAAAGATAAATCCGATTCACTATCTAGTTCAACTGCTGCATAGCAGTTTCACATTGTTTTCTTGGAAGAACAAAGAAAAGTTCTTTATATTGTCAGAACAAGCACTAACAGCTATCATCCCAAAAGCCACAGCTAGTGTCATTTCCTCTTCACACCAACATATAAGAGGTAAGGACCAATCCTCTCCAATTGCAGAATGAAATAGAACAGAAGGAATTCTACATGAAAAGTACCTGGTCTGTGTGCTTGCTTGATGATTTAATATGTGCAGATCACAGATGGTACCTCACACCACCATTTCTGTGACGGCCATGCAACGATGGCAACAGCACATGGGAGTAACATCAAAGTAACCACCACAGCATCTGACAGGCTACAACCATGGTTTATTGTCCTCAATTTGGAAGACTATCTTTTCAAAGAACTCCCTGACTGACTGAATGCCAAACAACCGGAAAAAATGTAGAAGAGCTCGAGTGTATGTTTACTGATCTCTTTGGTAGTCACCAGCTGTATCTGTGGAGGATTAAAATAAATAAATAATCAAACATTGTGATCTGAGGATCAACAGCCCAACTAAAATACAGGCCTGATCAAACCCCAGTGTCAGTGGAGAAGGATAGATGACTCTTAGTTGACTTCAAAAGACAATAATATATGGGAGGTAGCATAGTTAAATCTTTCCTTAGCAGGGAGAGACAATAATGCAGTTTTCACCTGAAATATCCTCACATTTTCAGTGAAATTGGAAAGACACTGGTAAGCCATTATTTCTAGTTTGGGTAATTTTTAGGATCCCCCAATCTTCCCTATTCCCTCAAATCAACACCAACTGAACTTTTTTAGGAAAGCTGTCATATAGATGAAGAGACCAAATACACTTATGTAAGGATAAATAAACTCTCACCAGACGTGTATTTACAGTATTATTTTTATTTCTGTGTGTTTACTTATTTCAGATGTTTATTTATTTATGAGGGATGAAATTTTTATTTATTTTCATCGGTAAGCTTCAAAAGATTTTGATACTTCACCTAACATAATGTGTTAGTGACCTGCTGGTCTTCTGGTTTACTGCTTGATGAATATGGCAAGCACATTTTGTTAAAATTGGCCTTGGCCTGTAATCAGAATAGTTTGATTCTCTTTTTGTAAGGTTATTTGATCTACAGGTTCATATCTCACAGCCAAAGAAGCAAGTAGTTCATTAGCTTTTACAAATGAAAATTATCAGACTGTTAATTTTTGTTAAAAATTAAACAGGTTACTATAAAACTAAATTTAATTGTGGTTGAGTAAGAGTTCTGGCAGTCCCTTGTTTTCCATAAATTGTATTATATTGTGTTAAAAGAGCATCGAAAAAAATTAAAAATCATATGCAACTTTCTTTCAGTAATGTATCACAATATATATTTTTAAAAAACATTCAGTATAAAATAGTCTTATGTAAATTATGCAAAAAATTCATCTTGTTTTTATAATCTTTTAAATATATGTCACTTATCTTTTTTGAACTGAAGGATGAAATATGAACACAAGTAGAACTGTCACTAATAGTAGAAGAGAATTATGAAAGGTAGAGATTCTATCTCCTCTACTACGATGTATGCTATACTGCTGCAATGCATTGAGACCAAGAAAATATGTAAAAGATTATCTACAGAGATCTTACAACTAACAGCTGAAATACTTCTAAAATCTCACAGTGAACACCAACGAATTTAATAAATTGGACAAATTACTTATCAGTGTCTGCTTCTAAACCAAGAAACTATCTTTTATCGTAGTCATGATAATAATGCACCTCTCTGAAGTAAGAGTATGCATTGTTCTACACTACCAGTCTTCTGATTCAGTCGTAGCAACCTTTAGATGATAAACCAATTAAACAATGAATTGACATTTAAAGGCCTCATGGAAGAAAATCAGTTTTTCAAACAAACAGCCTGAAAGACAATAATATTAAATATTCAAAATAAATGGTGTGGCATCGTCCATGTTTTAAAACAGAAGTGTATTTTAATATCAATATATAATAAATTGTCAAACAGGAATAATAGCTATAAACATTGTATTTAAATTACTTCTAAATCCATCTTTATTCATTTGTGCTTTAAAGAATAATTGCCTTGCACAAGCCACAGAAAAGCGTGTAAGTAACAGATTGATAAATTAGAGTTAATCATAACCAAGTACACAGCAGACTACAATATACTTCTATTCCTCTGCTCCGTGTTATAAATAGCAGAAAAAGCACAAGGAGAACTAAGGGGAAAGAATGCATTTCTTTATGACCTTATTTGAAAGATAAACTCCTTGGGGAAATACAATTTATTCAGATTATCAAGACCCTGCTGTGCAAATCTACAGTCTGGGAGCACACTACAGAGATCAAACAATATTTACTTTATTCTGTTGGGTATAAAAGCTTTTAATGAATGCATAATTAAGACGGAAAAAGTATATACAGCTTTAGAATTCCACTGCCAAGCCAAGCCATTAATATCCAAAGATCCGTACCCAGTTGTAACTCCACCTGCTTCCTATTTAGATTACAACACTGTTATAAATCAGGGTATTAAATGACTAGCCCTGCTGCTATAACAGAAAAGAGTTGCATGGTGACACTACTCCCCTTTTTCCTAAAAGAAGTTCAGAATTATTAAACCACAAAAAGGAACTGTGAGGTCTCTGGGACAGGGATGTGTTTACTCAAAATCCTTAAACATCACCTGGTGCAACAGGGTCTTGACCCCAAGTTTTCTGCTAATAAATACCATGATCCAGCTGCACCAACGGAAGAGAACCTGGACATAAGTCACAAAAGAGACAGACTAAATAGGTAAGGGATAGTAAAAAAATGGAAATTTGCAGTGACAAACATATACTTATCTAACAACAAAAGGGATCAACAGCATTTTAAGAGAAAAGATATCCAGTTGTTGGTTCTAGATCTTCCTTTCTATATCAAAGGTTCTAGTTCTACAAAAACATTTACCTGAGAACTAACAGACCATGCACATACACAACAAGGCAGTAACAGGCATACCTATTTCATACTAAATATAAGAAAAAAACCAAAACAAAACCCTTCAAAAACTACATTTGAGATCTTATTTGAAATTTTCCTCCGGTAAACACCAAAGCCATCCAGTTGAGACGTAAAAGACACTTTGCTAAACCCTGGTCACAGTGGAGCATCTGGGTCAGAACTTTGAAGTGTATAGAACTGTGTTTACATGTATTGCAAGATCAGTGCAGACCATAGATGTATTTATAGGCAGAGTAAATCATGATTTTTTAAGTTACTCATTTTATAAAATCATTTTTTGTAGATCATTGCTTTTTCAACAAGTTCTTTAATTCTTGCTTTTTTTTCTCTTTTAAGCATGAAAAGTTATTTTGCATCCTTACTGTTGTTTCAAAGTAGGGGATAAGTACAAGAGCAACAATATCAAAACCTTTCACCTCTATTGCTTCTTTTTCCCTATGAGAATTAATTTCTCTTCTCACTTAGTGCTCCCCTGTATCAGCTTAATTTTAAGTTTCAGTCCTGCTGGCTGGTGCTAGTGAGCACCTTCTTCAAAGTGATGGAGGAGGCCTGTGACCTTCACTAGCAAAGTGGAAAGACATTCTCAGATTGCTCATGTGGTGAAACCTAAATGTGGTCTCTGAAGAAGAAAGTGAAGCATGCCTATGTGCAGATACTCAAATGTGAAGCCAAAATATAAAAATAACCTAGAATCTCAGATAGATAAAATTATTCAATAGTACAAATATTTGCAAATGGCAATCCAATCAAATATTTTAAGTGACCCTGATTGTACATACATTTTACATGTTGCATATGTGATTATGTGTATCAGGGAAAGAAGTATAATAATGAAAAATTCAGACTATGTAGTTGAAGTTACATGGTACCTTTGGAAGAAACACCAGAAAGGTTCTGCAGTTTTCAATAGCTGCTTTCCCTGACTAAACCAATGCTGCTGTGGGAATTTTTAATTTATTTTGTTCTAACTACACCTTGGCACAGAAGCTCCCCAAATGAAAAGCTTCACATCTCCTCTGGCTTCACATCTTTGCCAGGTATTCCTGGCAAGATAATTGCAGCAATCAGTATTATATAACAAATAATAATGTAGGGATGAAATGAAACACTGAGATCAGCTAACCCTTCACCTAGCCCTTTCATACCGTTTCAGACAGTAGAAACCCAAAGGGAGGATTTAATCAGATTTATCAGTGCTTACAGGTTTTGCCAATTATGGGAGCCTGTCTTCTCTCCAAATATGTTACGAGGAATGAAATAATCCCGCATTCTTTACTCCAGCAGAAATCACAGAATACTGGTACACAGCCTTTACAAATGTTTCATTACTTTATATTTTTGCTAACTGAAGACTTACTGCAATGCTTGAGAAAAGCTGAAATGGCTAATCCATTAATCACCAGCAACATTTTATGGTAAATATTGGCTTTTTTGTCCTCGCTAATATTGTCAAATGAAGAAAGAGCAACTTTTGTCCTCTAGAATCGGAAAGTTCACAGGAGTAGCAGTTGGAAAAATTATTACTGTCAACAATAAGGAGAAAGATAGGACCACACAACACTGCTGATTCCAATTCTTCTAAAAACTTAATAACAATTTAACATAATAAGAATACAGGAGTGGAAGCCTACTCCCCTTCTATACTTCACAAGCTCATCAAATCATATTTGTAATAAATTAAGAAAAATCCCTCTTAGAACTCACTCTGTTCTTGTTCCTATTATGAGAAGGTTCAGCTGATTTTGAGATTCCATCTCCTAATTCCCGTCTTAATTTGCTCAATTTGTATGTATTTGTTCCTGTGCCAACATTATCTTTCAGTTTTAACAGCAGTCTGTCTCTCTTCCTACTCCCCTCCTCCCTCAGTACCCATTGATATATTTACAGAAAGCAACCATATTCGTCCTCAGCTCTCATTTTACAAGATTAAACAAGCCAAGCTCTTTTAATCTCCTTATGTAAAACAGGCCTTCCTGATCACCTTACCTGCCCTTTTCTACATCTCTCCTAGTTTGACTTCATTTACCCTTCTGCACAGGCAAACTCTTCCCGGTACTCATAATTTTTCAGAAGTATCTCGTACACCAGCATCATTATTTTCTTACCTTTATAAAATTACATTGCATGGAATATCCTAGCCTCAAACTGCCTTTTTTTGATGATATCCCATTAGTAGCTCAAAGCCATCCTATTATTTAATACATGACAATTTCCTGTAAACTTGGGCCTCAAGTGAGACAGAGTAACTGCCCTTCTGTCTGCCAGGCAGGACAGAAATAATATGACACATTACATATGTGAATTGTATATGGTCTACTGAGATGCAGTAGATTCTACTGAGGATGCTCAGAAATTATTTTCCAATTGCTTATTCAATTTCTTTCTATTTCTATTTGAGTAACAGATCTTGTAACTGTCCTTGTACTTATTGGGAGGAAATTATCTCAATAATTTTCTTAAGATTTACTTCAAAGGTAGGTAAGAAAATCCCCTTATTATTCTAAAAAAACAAAGTGAGGTTTTAAATCAATATGAAGTATGAAAACCTTCAAATACAGTGAAAATACAAGTAGAAAATGTTTTTAATTCACATTATTTTAAAGTGAGGTTTTTACTTTTTATTTACAGCATGGAGTAGAAGGAGAATGGGAAAAAACAAACCCAGAACATTCAACATTACCAAGAGATTTGTTATTAGAGGTTCCAATGCCTTTTTTCAGTATTTTGCCAACATTCAATACTTCAAAGCTGAAGCTGAAGTTTTCCAGCCTCAAGATGAATTGCTTCAAAATAGCTTGAAAACACCTCAAAAAGTCCATTACACACTATCACCTTCAAATATAGAAGCAAGAAGAAAAACCCAAACAAAAGCACAGGATGAAAGCAGATCCCAACAAGAAGCCCAGAGATAAAAAGGGACAAATAATACTAGAATCTAGCAGGAGAATTAGTCACAATCCAGAGAAGACATGGCTTCAAGAAGGCTGGTGGTAGTTCTTCCAACTGCTCTGCATAAGATGTAAATGAACAATGATAAAGATGGATAAAAGCATGATAGTCACCAAGCAAAAAAAGGAAGTAAACACTTATGATGTTGTGCTAAAGAACAGGGAGTGTATTCCAAAATCATCAATATGCTATTTTTTTTTTTTTTTTTTTTTTTTTTTTTTTTTTTTTTTTTTTTTTTTTTTTTTAATAATGTAACATATAATGAATATTTTCATGACATTATATTTCTGGAATATTTTGGTAATGTATATATGTTGCTCTACAGTAAACACAGCAAGGGACCACTTTTCTTAAAAACCTGTGCCTGAGATTCTGAAGAAGGGAACAGCCTGTCACCACATGCTTAAGGAGAATTATGAAGCTAATAAACAGATTTAAAAATAGAGAATTGGAAAAATGTAACAGTAATGAGGTGGACTTCTAGTATCACCAGAGAATGAAACAAACAGTCTAAAATGTGTGGAATGACAGGTTAATTAACACAGACAAACTCAAGTCTCAAAAATATTTGCTAGACAACTAAAGGCAACAAAAACTTTATCAGAATTTTATGGCAGAAAGTGATACTCTATCTACAGAAAGACTGAATCCAGTGCAGTATACCTCACAGTATAATTTTGATAGACAAAGCAGAATCAGTCACCAATTTGAAATAAGTAGTTCCTAACACATTTTAAGAATCACATCTTGCCAGCTATCTACTAGCCTTTAACTGCTATGAAAGGAACAAGGCCTCAGTAGGGGAACTTATTTTTTTGAAACCTCCAAAGTAGTAATTTGCCCAAGTTTACAAGAAATATTGGCAGAATAAAATGGGATAAATCTAACACAGGGATTATTAGAAAAAGTTCAGCATTATAATATTTTATAAATTTCATAGATACATACTTCTAGTAGGATGCATCTTAGGTGGATCAGATTTGTTCAATGACAATCTCAAAATGAAGTCATTAAGTAAGTTATAAAACAGTGGTAACATTCTCCAGCAAAGAATTGATTCTTGGTCCAATACTGTTCTCAGTTTAATTGAACTAGAGAGCTTTCAGTTTCAACAGCCAAATTTGCAAGACTCTGCAAAAGCAGTGGGGTAACGAGCTATTAGAATAACAGAAGATGAGTATTGTCTGGCTTTCCTGACAAAGTGATCACATTATAAAAAATAGAATCTGAAAACCAGTAACATAGCCGATACAAAAAAAAAGAAGAAAAACAAGCCCAAAACACCAGGCACTATTTGGAACAACACCTGCAGGTGCTGACTAGGGAAAAAAAAAAAAAAAAAATTTGTCCCAGCTATGAAGTCCATACTTTAAGGCTAAAAAACCACTATAGGCTAGAAAACCAACTGCAAGACTTAAGGTTCTCAACTTAATTTTAAAGGAAAGATTCCTGTAGAATTTGATCTTGAGCAAAGATATTTATAACATGGAGAGAACATACAAAAGCAAAACAGTCCCAACCAAATTTTCAGAAAATAATTTGTGGCTCATGAATATAGAATCAACCTTACCCTGGCAACTGGATTACGAAATACAGGACTGCATTGCCTTTGTGTGATTAAAAAAATCTTGCAACTCTGCATTTAAAAAAAATGACTGCAATAAAACAATGTTTTTGCCAGTTGTCCATACAGGTAAAGAAGGAAACATTTTCTTAGTTTCATCTCTGAGGATATATGATTTCACATTCTTCTGAAGAGGAGAGTTCTTCCAGATGCTGGAAGATATGAAGGTACTCAGCCAATGAAAGAATCTGATTATAAATATGTGAATGATAAAAAAACATCAGCTGTGGGAGATGGCAAAGTTAATGTGAGTGATTAGATAGGAATGTGCTGATGAAGTTACCTTGTTTACTAGAAGGAAGGGTGGGAAACTGCTGGAAAAACAACAGAATAATTCCCTGGCCCTGGAAGGGAAGAAGCTGGAAGGGTCTTGTGTGTGGATCCTGGGGCATGGCTAAGAGTATGAATAGGACCCTCAGATGAATAGTTTGTCTCAGCAAGGGTAACTTGTGAGTCTGTGAATAATATGCCACAATCACCTCCATTTTACTTGGAAAACTGTTACTTGTTGAGGTATGTTGTTGATCCTACAGTACCTGACCTCACCTCCAAAGTCAAAGCACTAAACCAAGGCAAATTCCTGCTTTACAGAGAAAAAAGGACTAGCTGAAGAATAATTTCAGAGATTTCTCTTTATGCAGAAGATAAAACAAACAGAACCTCCAATGGCTGGAACCCACCTCCAGTGGTCTAGTTAGATAATTATTTCCCTCCCCACCCCCAGCTTTAACACATTTTGAAGTTAATACAGCTTGATACAGCAAAATATCTTGCTGATATAGACATGTTTTGTATAAGCATTGTGTCTCAGCAAAATGAAACCCTCCACAACACTCTAACCCTAAATTTATGCAGTGAAAAGAACATCTCTTTCCCATGACTAGGAGCTGTGCTGTAAGTTTACTATATAATAAATAGAACTGATTTCAGAAGTTAAACAGGATATAAAGCACTAAGTAGTCTACATAAAAGAAGTAAAATAATGAAAAAAAAAAAATCTGGAAACACATGGGAGGATCAAGGGGGATTTGCATGTATTTTAAGCATTATTGACTAGGGATTCACTTATCCCTCTCTTGGCCAGAAATTATCATACAACTGACTCTCAAAACCAGAAAACCTAGAAAGGTCAAAGGCCAAATGTAAAAAATAGACCTTGACTCAATATGCACTTTGATATTTCCTACATCTGACCTTCAGTAGTGCCAAACAAGTCACATGTCCTCCCAAAACTAACACACATAATATTCACACTGCCAAAGGTGCTAAGTGTCAGGAAGGCATCCAAGTTCCATGCTTTACCACCAAGACTTTTTTTTCTACAGAGCTAGACTAGGGAAAAAATATTTAATCAATAGATCATACATGTAACATGTAACCAAATGACAAAATTTTCACTAGCTTTAAGACTTCACCTTGAAGCCACCACCTTTAGAGGCAGCACAGATCATTGTAGGTCCTATTTTTAAGTGTTGACAACTACGAATTCTCTCCAGTATGTCAAAATCCTGAAGTATATGAAGGGTTCCTCTTCTCTACCTTCCTTTAAACACAATTAGAATGAAGCCAAACACCCTTTAACAGAAAATTGGCAGGGCTTGTAGAGGAGGTAAATGGATTAACTGCAGAAATACATTATTTTTTAAGCAACCAAGATAACAAGACTGGACGCTATTTTTTAAAAGTAACTGGAGCTTAATAAAGAAGTTCTAGTCAACAATTATTCCATGCAATGTTATAAAAATTAGTCCCTTTAAAATACAAATTTTATTTAAGAATCTTGCTAAATATCCACATCCTAGTTTTTAACCAGAATTAAAAGCAAAATGCTAAAAATAGCTTATCAAAAGTTACATATAAAGCTTAAAATATCCACCACACACACTGATCATTTTTACTACTAATTGTACTTCTTTTCAAGAAATACTATTTCTTTGTTTAACTTTTGGTCCAGGGCTGAATGCTACTGTAGAAGACCAGAACTTGATTAGAACTGGTAAACTTTTTACCAATGACATATGCAATACATATGCAAGACTCACAGACATTACACAGAGAGTCAAATACTTTTGACTGTATTCACTTACAGTAAACACTCAATATCAGTCTCTGGAAATCCTTGACATCATCACTGTATACACATACTCCCTGCATACATCAGTTCCCCATGAAAAGGGTAATGCTGGAAATTTGAGTTAAAATATTGTGAGGCAGGCAAAAATTACAGGCACATATAAACACATCTTGTGCATGACATATGACCTTGGACCTGTCCCCAAGCTTTCTCCATGTCTACAACATGTCATTTCTTATCAGTGGGAATTCCACTCCCAGTGTTTTTTGGGGGCTGAATCTACTTGAGGTTACTACAATACTTTCCTCATGATAAACAAGTGTGCTTAGATGCTGTAGAAATCAGGTCTTTTTGCATAGAAAATGAGAACAGATGTGGCTTGCAGTAAAAAAAGGAGAAAATACTGAAATGGAATTTAGAAAAAAAACCTTCCTTTGAGTGGCTTTGGAAACTTTCACAACAAAGGTTAAAGTGTTAACAAGGCAATTCCAGCCAATATATCTTTCTACCCCTCTAATCCAGAGGACATAACAGCTCCTATTAAAAATTACTGTAGGGACAATTCTATGTGGTACCAGCTCAATTTCTGCCAAACAGCAAATAAAAACCCTAGTTTAAGTCACCCAACATCTAATGCCACCTATGTAGCTAGATGCACTCTGTGGTAGCAGTCACAAATTCTCTAAGAATTTGTTGAAACAGATGGGAAATTCAACATCAACTTCCTCCAAATTAATAAACAGATGTTTAGAATATGTTACACTGGAAAACAAGTGAATAAAGTTACAAACATTTTTCAGTTTGGAGTAACACATTTGCAGGACATTATTGATGGTTAATAAAGTTGTTGATACCTCTAATCTTTAGGCTTTTATCTTTAACTATAGAATTAGTGAGATGAATGAGGACAATTTATAGCTTTCAAAGCTCTGATTACATATTGGCTGAGAATTCAGTAAGACAGCATGTATACATTTATATTCATTTGTTCAAGGCTTACTCAATACCCTGGACAGACAGAGCTTTTGTTTTAGACAGCATTAGTCTATATCACAACTCTGAAGCAAGATGCTCATTCCCTAACAAAATCCACTCCCATGCAGCTGTGCAAGCAAAACACTAAGTGATGGAACATGCCAAAATGCTCCCATTTACCTCTGCTAAGCAATCTACTGGAAAATATCAACAGCCTTACAACACAACTTGTTGCCTTCCTTGTGCTCACCTACAAACTGAAACAGTTCAGCAGAAATTATTTCTCTGTTATGTACTGAAAAGGTATTTAATGATAGTTAAAATTCAATGATAATTTGGGATACAACCATTTCTGAAACTACTTAGGTATAGTTTTAGCTTAGGTCATTTTCATTATGTGCTGACATTGAGTGCAATGCGAGTGGTTCAGGTAGATGGAGGAAACAGTAATGATTAAGCTATCAGAAAAACAGAACATGTCACAGGGAGAGGGAGAGGAAGGGGCAGAAATCAGCTACATGGATTTGCATCTTCAGACTTTCTGCCTTTGATGGGAGATGATCTAAAGAAAAGTCTAAAATACAGATGCTGCCAAACTGGAGAATGCATCATCTTGGATCCTTATGACTTGAGCTCACAGCCACCATTAAGTAAGAAAAGTTTTGAAAGGATAGTCTCTCATATTAAGCTGACAGCAAAATGAAAATAAAACTTAAAAAAATCTTTTGAGTATCCTATAAAACAGAGCAGACTGAGCATTAGCTATTTTCCTCATTTTAATACTTCAAGTGCCAAGTTGCCTCTCAAATTCCATCATTTCCTCATTCACTTCCTTAAGAAAGATTCAGTCCCTGATTCACATTTCAACCTGCAATTGATCCCTATGAAAATAATTGTAGTGTGTTTAAAAATACAGAGGAAGTAAAAATTACTTTCTTCGTGATAAAGAGAAAAAAAAAAAAAAAAAAAAAAAGGAAAAGGAAAAAGAGAAAAAAAATCAGTTCTATTTTGGCTAAGCCAGGGTAGAAGAAAGAAAAGATGGACAATTAACTCTCTACCACAGTGATACTTCTGAGATAACATCAGATTGTAACTCACTTCAGGCCCAATGTTCTCTTCAGGTTCACGGGTTACAAATGATTTATAGTCACCATTTCTTACTTCGCATTCTGGCTTTTCCCATATCAGTGCATACTTTATAACCAGAGCATTTTCATGTTTCAGAAATACTTTTGCTAAAATGGTTTAACACAACTCATGTTGCTTTAGATCAAGGCAAATTTAAATAAACTGTCCCTCTGCTTCTTTACAGGAGGTAAAAAAATATGCTCTGCATATCTGGTGCCTGTATTCCTGTTCTTCCACATTAGAGCTGTAAGTCTCCTCTTTCAGGTCACGTCTTCCACATAAAAGTGCTAAACTAATGCTGCTTAATGACAAATTAATGTCCATGAATAAAAAATACACCTCTAATAGCATAGAGTAATTTGCCATTACAATATCATCATTGGACATGCCCCTGGTTTAATACGATGTATTTAATTCATAACTTAATGAGTGATATATAAAAAGAGAGAGATGAACCCTGCAATTACATTTATGTGAGTCTGTCACCTTATTTGTAAAACCTTAGAGTCATTTACATTCAAATTAGAACAAATGAGTGATTTCACAAAGTGCAGTGATAAATGACCATTGCTGCATAAGACAGAACTGTATTTCCTGTGAAAACATTAACAGTTTCCTATTATTTGTTAAAAATTACAATGCATATTGCCCAGTGTTGTGTGAATAATGACTTTTTTACAGATTAGTTCAGAAGACTAATACAGAGTAAAAATAAATAATTTTTCTTTCCCTTTATTTTAGCTTCAATTTCTCTGCTCAACCTGTCACGGACTCACACTGCCACCTGCTGCCCACGCCGGGGGAGGGAGGACAGCGACTGCCTTCCCTCAGCTCTACCTCAGCCATTCGGCCTCTCGGGTTTCATTTCTCGTAATTAAACAAATCTTCCTGCCGGGCTACTGATTGGGCACATGAACTAGGACACCGACTGATAAGGGTAGGTGCCCTACCCAATTAGAAACACTGCTGGTCTTAGGATTCCTGCATCTAAGCTGCCTCAAATAGTGAGGAAAGCTGAAGACAGCAGTGAGTGAGAAGGATAACTCGGGGAAGAGTGGCTGGAAAGCTGCCCAGCTGGAAAGAACCTTGGGTTGTTGATCAATAGTTGGCTGAATATGAGCCAGCAGTGTGCCCAGGTGGCCAAAAAAGCCAACAGCATCCTGGCTTGCTATGTGGCCAGCAGGAATAGAGCAGGGATATTCTCCCTATGCTTCACATTGGTGAGGTTGCATCTTGAATCCTTTGTTCAGTTTTGGGTCAGAAAAGAGACATTGAGGTGCAGGAGAGTGTCCAGAGAAGGGCAGGGAAGCTGGTGAAGGGTCCAGAGAACAAGTCCTCCAAGGAGTAGCTTAAGGAAATAGGGCTGTTAGTCTGGTGAAGAGGAGGGTGAGGGGAGACCTTATCACTTTACAACTACTTGGAAGAAAGTTGTGGTGAAGTGGTGATTGGTCTCTTCTCCCAGTAACAAGCAAAGGAACAAAAGAACCGGCCTCAAGTTTTGACAGGGAAGGTTTACACTGAATATTAGGAAAACTTTCTTCACTGAAAAGTTGTCAGTCACTAGAACAGGCTGCCCAGGCACGTGGTGGAGTTACTGTAATCTGAAGGTATTTAGAAGACTTGTAGATGGGGTGCTTAGGGACCTGGATTTAGCAGTTCTATGTCAAGGGGGGGACTTGATAATCTTAAAGGTCTTCCCCAACCAAAATGGTTCTGGTGTTGGGGGAACACAGAACATTAGTCTTGATCTGGTGGTAATGAAACTGAAGAAAAATATTGTACACTAAGTTTTCTGGGATTCAGCACCCTCTGATAACAGCTTTATAAAAACACTATAAAGATTCCAGAAGCAGATACCTTTCAGGGGCTGAAGGACAGAAACATCAGAGAAGGACATTTCTAGCTACACTGGCTAGAAAGACAACAGGAGAAGGGCTGGGAGATCCCTTCTTCAGCTTCTTTGTTCCCATTTAAAATACATACCAAAGATGCTCTCCTTTCTGACAGAAACTGCAAATAGAAGGGAAATGCAGCAGTAGTTACTTATTCACAACTTGTGACCTCTCCTGCAACTCTGATGCAGAAGACCAGCAATGTGTATCCATATGACTAGCTAGACATTCATCAGCTGTTCAAATTCAGCATTCTCAACTATTGCTTCATTAGGAAAAGCAGAACACACACACATAAACCCATCAGGTTCCTGACCATAGGTACACCACTTTTTAGTGAAAGTGGTTAAAACAGTTAACACACCAGGAGCAGAATATCCACTATAACATCATAGCTAAATGGTACTGCTGCAAGTGGATTACAGGAAGAATGGATTTAAAGTGACTGTGTATACCATTTTTACTTTCCTCACTGACACCCACTGAAAAATGGAGAAAACCACTATCATTTTTTTCCTGACTCCCATTTTAAGTTCGAATCCTCAGTAGTGTATTCAGAGTTCATAAATACAAAGCTGTATCTCTGTAATGTGTCTGTGTTAAAGAAAGAGGAGATAAAGTCTACAGGTTGTTTTTGAGCTTTGTACAAGAACTTCCCTAGTGACTGTCAATAGTTCAATAGCTCAACAACTGAAAATACACACTGCTTCAAAAATAGCAGACTAGTACAGCAGCTACTGGTCATGTAACACTGAAAACCAGCAAAATGCAAGGTGATATTATTTCTATCTACTTCATATTCTTGGTATGGGAAGGTCATTCTTCCCACCACGGGATAAAGTTGGCAGAGTTAAGTCTGATGGTGGTAGCTTTATAAAATACCACTGTAATTCTGGAACGCTAGGAATAAGGGGTGGAGAGTGTACTTAGATTAAAAGCTCAGAATTAGTTAAAAAGGTAAGCCTTAACTGCTAGATGACCTTTAGAATTTTTTCCCAGGAGTTTAATTTGCTCTATATGAGAAACACAGGAGCTAAAATCTCAAGTGAGCTGGGGCTTCCAGGAATTCAAAGGTGATGTACTCAATCTCTGGTGTAAGAATTAATTCATCTCTGAAAGAGTGTATTTTAGTGAAAGTTGGGATTGTGTTTGTTGGCACAGTTCCAAATGGACAACTTGAGTTTACGAAAAATAAATAGTTTCGAAGCTCTTGCCCTACCATGTATATAAACTGTGCACATTCCTTTTCATGGGCAAATTCATTTCTATCTTTTCCTTCTAAGAATACTACAGTTTATCTATCAATAAACACATTCAAATAGTTTAAAATTAGTAGAAGATCCAGATCATTAGGTTCTTATGCACCATGAAAAAAAAAAAAATTGTTTTATCATCTTAAATTGACCACTAAGGCGTAGAAAGTTAAAAAACAAATGCCTCTACCTAAGACAATATCCCTGCCTCAGTTATTAACAAGAGTGATCTTATTTTATCTTCTGAAAGTTGATGAATCAAAGCCAATTTTTTAATTCCAGGCCTGATCCTGCTCACTGTCTGGTTTTGTGTAGAAGAATCCAGAGTACACAGTACATAGAAGGCTTCAAGAAAATCTCAACTAGCTGCTGCTGTACAGTGCTATTTTTTTTTCAGGCTAATTTTAATCACTCACCTAAAATGTTCTTTCCTGCTTAAATTAGCCCTCTTTAAAGATGCTGTGATTGCCATCAGTAGCAAGCAGTCAGATATGTCTGTGGCAGATCCACTGTAATGAAGCTTCTAGAAAATAACCTAGTACTCTCATCACTTAGTAAAGAATTTAATGCAGTTAAAACTAATGGAAAATTTTGCATCAAACAACTTTCCTTTATACAAAAGCATCTATGATCCCAATAACAATTTTTTTTACCAGTCATGGGACCATTAATAGCAACCAGGATCACCACTCATGTCTATTATACTTGCTGCTCCTAGCTATTGAGAGAATAGGAAATTATTTCCAGCATTGAATACAAGGACAGTCAGCTACCACCACTTCTAGTAAGACTGCATTGAAAATATGAAACAGCCCAAGCAAGAAAAACAACAGAAATTACAGAAATTATATTGTAGACTCTTTCCAGTGTGTAAACTTGATTTGTTCTTCCCAAACTAGCAGCAGAAAGTTAGAGGGGTAAATGCTAGCAATGATGACATGTCCTGCCTCTCAGAAACAAGTAGGTTGCTTTGGACAGTTCCGCAATTCCTAAATCCCTCACTCCATCTGTTACCCTACTATCTTGAATGTAGCTCAGAAGCCATACAGAACTCCACTGAAAGCAATAATGCTGTATTTCAGAAAATACAGAAAAATCATTCATCTTTAAGAAATGGACAATCTTACGTCTCAGGTCTCTGAAAGACAGTGGAAATCGGCCTCTGGTTTAAAAACTGATTACTAAAGCTATAACCACACAACATCCTGTTGATGTTGATCAGTAAAAAGAAATTCTCTTCAAAACCCATACTCTCAATAGCATTCCCTCCTTATTAAAGTTGAAATAATTTTCAGTTTGTGACTCTCTTTGCTAGTAATTATACAAACAGCTGAGGAAAAAGACAGACTTTCTTACATCTACAACCAGTTATATAACTTGGACAGATTTATGAAACAAACATTTCTGTGTTCTGAATAAACCTTCTAACATACTTATTCTCTTGCACAAGAATGAAGTCATCATGTGCCCTTCAGAAAAACATTTAGAAGTTTTAAAGTGCAAAATAGGTCACCACAAGCACACTAATACTATGTTCTCTATAGCTCCATTTTAGAAGTCCATTCTCAGATCTCCACGACATTCAAAGCCTTCAGTTAGTAGTGCAGTTACAGTCCATGGGAGCTCTAAAGGCAAATTTTAAAAGGGAAACAATCCATTCAGGTGACCCATTCCCACTATGTTTCACCAGTCTGCCTGTGGGTTGCAGCTCTCTGCCTTACCCTCCTTTGAAAAACCACAGCCACAACTGACAATCCATCTGAGCTGGAAGAGAAACTAATGAAACAAGAGTCTTAGAGAATAGGATGTGCACTCTGCAAGCATATGCTCTGTGCATGTGTGATCATGGACTTCAGCACAGTTAAAGATACACAAAGCTCAGGTCTTCAGCTTAGCTTTCCCACACCTAGGCAGCAGCAATACAGCTAAGAACAATCACATTGCTTTACTGTTCATTTAGGCTGGGGTAGAAGTGTGAGATTTCAAGCCTTGTTTCAATGTTTAAAGTGCTTGAGAATTATACAGACATTATGATTGAAGAGATCCATTAATATGCATGTATCTCCTGTAAAATACATCAGCATGCTTCAAAGAAAGTCTCTCACTGCAAATGAAGCTAAAAACAAAACCTCTGAACAGCAGAGGCTGGGGAGTAATCATAATTCAAGATATGACACTGCTGAGGCTGGAGAAGAAGTCTGCAGAACATGAAGTTGGAATTAAGACCTAAGGTAAGGAATGTTTAGGCATTTTTCTTGTTTGCAAGTAGAGAAAATATATGATCCACAATTATCATAAAACAAATTAGAGAATTGTCAATAAAAAAAAATTATCAATCCAAAGTGAGAATGAGTTTTCCCATGAAAAAATGGAATCAACATTAGATACCATGTAACATTTGATAATGTGAATTTATGCATTTAGTAAACTAGTAGTGTTGTTGGAAACCTCCATTGTGTCATGACAACATAAACATCTTAGATGGATATTACCTGATTGGAGATGGGGGAAAATAATGTTCCTCTCCTTTTTTTCTCTCTTTCCTTTGATTAAAAACTCTACATAAAAATGCTGTAATCATGATTCAAACTATTTTTTACAGAGGTCTTTTTGAGACTTAGCAACAAATCATAATGCTCTATGACAGTTGGTTTATAGTATTTGTTGATTCTGAGGCAACTGAGAAGAAATTCCTCAAAGATCAGTGAATAAAAAAAGTCAGTTTTGGCTGGAGATTATTCTGCCCCCAGGCTGCTGCAAACCATCTTTGACAAGACAAATCAGATTAATTAGGTTGGTTCAGTAATCTTTTGGACCTCACAGACTACAAATATGCCTTGGAACAGGTGTGTGTATGTGTATAAATATATATATATATACACACACACACACAAACTTATATGTATGTGAACCATTTTGTATTTGTAGCAAAAAAGATCTTTATTGAAAAACATGGAGTAATTGCAGGCCCCAGACAAAGATATCAAGAAGAAATGAAACTTTTATAAGCTCCAAAAAACTCAGAAGCTGGAACACCCACAGAAAGAGGAGCTGAAACAAGCACTAAAAATAACAGTAGCACTCTTGAATGGGAAAAGCCTGGTCCAATCCAAACAATTAAATAAAACCCTAACAAGTTAAAACTGTGTCATCACTACAGAAAAAAAAAAAAATTACAGATAAATCTCACAGACTTTATTTCCTGAGTTAATGCTAACGTAAGTTTGTGATGCCTGAGCAACTTAAAACTGCAAGAAAGAAATACACTAGTACAATATATTAAAAACTGCAGCACTCAAACTCACAGAAAAAAAGAGAAAGGGCACATATTATTCTCTTCCCATCTGTGTCTTAGCATGCAGTGTGAGAAGACAAGCCAGTTAACACCTGCAGCAAGGGCAAGTGGTTTTAAGGAAGCCTTCCTTCAACTACTTTCTTTTTACATAATATTAGAATAAAGCAACAGGCATTTTTAGTCACTCAAAAGTATGTAGAACATAAACAGATATTGATATAAGTAATTGGACCCTGAGAGATACCGTGGTCTTTATGAGCAGTGCCTTGCTAATCTCTGCAAAAAAAGCTTAACACAGCCACTCAAGATTGGTTACTTGCATGGACTGAAACTCTGCAGAACAGACAGGACTGATAAATTCTTGCTGTGATCTACTCAGCCTGCTAATCTGTCTATAGATTTGACTTGTTGGCGTGAACTTGGTAAAGAAATACTTTAAAAAGAGTAAAACAGTCTAGAGCCCTCAATATGATGTAAACTACAGTCATTCCACAGATGTCCATGCTATTCAAAACATTACAGTGCGGTCCTGACTGCAAAATACTTCACAGAATTATCACTGTCTCTGGCTCTCAACAGATAATTCTTATTCTCTATCACTCATCCCCGGCCTTAATCCTTAAATTCATCACTGTAAATATAGACACCGGGTCACACTTCCTCTTCATTTTTACACCAGTGTAGCTCCAATTACCCCACCTTGGCACACGACTCAGAGTGCAACAGAGTTCTGCTTTATCACTTGAATAACTGCATATTGACCACTGCCTCCAAAGACTTTTTACTGGATTGCTAATTAGAACAATTTGGCAGTAATGTTTGCTCATTGTTGTGGGGTTTTTTGTTGCTGTTATTGTTGGGGGTTTTTTGGGGGGAGGTTCTCATTGTTTTGTTCGTTTGTTTATGGTTTTTTGTGGTGTTTTGTTGCTTTTTTACACTATCAATTCATTAGTCTCTTTTGAAATACTTGACCATGTCTTGCACATACAGGACAACATCTAAAGCACTGCTAATTCTACAGCTACCTTTCTACTGCAGTGAACTCAGGATCAAAAAGTATTAAAATGGTGCTAAGGGAAGGGTTGTAAATATCAATTTTATATTATATTATATAAATATATGTATAATATATGATATCGTTATTTATAGTTATATATAAATTATTATATTCTATATTTACCAATATAAATACCAATGAGGGGCTACTCAATACATGTCATAGAAGAAGTTAGTGCAAGACTCACACTGGGCACACACCTGCTCCTTTTCTCCAGTCCTCTCTTGGTCCCTACCTCACCAGAACTACAATACTCATCGTATTTCCTACTCTTTAACATTTCCCCTAGCTGCTTTGCTTCAGTGGTCTCTTTGGCTCCATTTTTAACAAAGAGTATGTAAAGCAGCAGAAACATGCTCACCTTGTTACAGGGGCATTAAGTACAGTGAGTATCAAAGTTAGACTTGTATGGTTTTTCTCATTACTGTAATCCTTTCCCATGCCTGCCTGACAACTGGTAGGCCAAATGGTTTTGTGGCTTATTTGGCAGCTCCTGTTTCTTATTTCTCAGACCATCTTTCCCATTACATTCCACGTCTATTTCCTCAGAAAAATTAAATCCCTCCTTACATTCCTGAAAAGAAAACTGATATAATTTGCAGTACTCTACCAGCTCCTTTAACTTTCCAATCAATTCATCATGCTCAAATCAATATCACCTTATTGTTCAAACATATGTTTTGAAGACTTCCCTAAGGCTAACACTGAAAGAACAGACTCTTTCTCCATAAGAAACAAAGCCTTCAAGGATGTCCTGAAGCTTTTAACATGAGATCTTGCATGCCTGTGGTACTCGGTAGCTCAGTGTGCTCCCAAGCAAGCTCAGACTGTTCAAAGGCAGCTATGCTGCTGGAAAGCAAGTGCATATGGAAAGGGTTGTGCTGACATGAATTTCCATGCCCAGATGTCAGACATATAGAGCCAACACCTTGTTTCAGAAATAATACTAAGAAATAGCAAAGAAATGGAAGCAGTTCTGTAGAACTGCTGTTGTTATTCTTTTTTGTAAGGCTTTTCACAGATACACATCAAAACTATGTTCTTGCTACCATAGCAAGTGATCTTCTACACAAGCCAAACACAAAAAATATTTTAGTGGATTCAGATTTTTTGCTTCTTAAGGAAAGCCCTAGTGTTGACATCTTTATTAGCATTATGAGCATGAGGCCAGTTGATAATAAGGTGCCATTCTAACAAGCCCTACCCCTTCAGTGAGATGTAGTGCTCTGGAATACACAGCAATATTCTGTTGTGAGCACTTAAGCATCTGAATGCTTCACAACACTTATGATCACCACAGGGAAATTTTAACGTGGTAAACTGAGGCAGAAGAAAATAAATTCTCTGGTAAAGGAGGGAATCAAAATCCCATGTGCTGGTCATAATCTATGGATCATCCTTGTTTCCAGGAATTAAATGGACAAAATGGATAGAAGGAAAAAGAATCTATCACAAATAGATGCCTAAATTACACTCAAAATTCAGGTTGTCTGAGACCTAGTTTATTACCATTTAGGTTAAACCAGCTGTTGTACTTATACTCTGCTATTGAAATCAGGATTGAAACAAAATTTACCCAACAGAAGTGTTGATAAGCACACAGAGAAGCCTCACCTGAATGAGATAGTGAGAACACAAACTGAGAAGCTCCAGCAGCTGCAAATGACTCCCAGCTGCCAGGACATCCTGTATCACCCCTGGTTCCAAAAGGATCTGTAAACAAAAAAATGGAAGGTTTGTCATGTAGAACTCTCAGTACTTGCAAAAGTACTACAAGCCTTTGTTAATTCAGGCATTTAAGTTGACATAAAGAACACAAAGAGTATAACTAAGCATATAGAGAAATCTTTGCAGATGGGGACAGAGTTTTTAGGTTTCTCTTCAATAGCCCAAAGAATTTTCTTGTGAGGGTCCATAAGTCACATTAACTCCTAAATTCTTCAAAACAAACCCCATCCTTCTAAAATAACACAACCTCTTTTTGTTATGCATATACCTAGATGCTTCTGTGCATATTTCTGAATCAGGCCATCAGAATTGACTCAAAAATCTCCCCATGAATATTATTCATGCTTGTAAAAATATATATAGGAACAGCCCTCCCATTCTGCATGGTACCACTTCATAATTTTCCTAACCACCAGCTTCATTTTACAGAGCAATGCTGTGAAGGCAGAGTGAGCATGCTGCTGGGGAAGTGCCAGAAAGGATTTAGAAACCAAGACTGATTATCCTGTCACTTGCTCACATGAAACTCCTACTCATTTCAATTAAAATCACGCACAGGCAGCAGCCAGGATAATTGGGCCTCAACTCCTACACTGTTGTCTAGGGGTCAGCTTGTTAAAGCATCCCTTTTAGGACACAAAAAAAAAGTCTTTGGGAATACAGGGACTGGTCAACCCCTTACCAGCAATCAAACTGCAACCCAACCAAGCTGGTATTACTTTAACTGGTCCAGTACCCCAAAAAAATCAGAAATGCATGAAAAAAAATTTTTTTTTAGATACTCAGTTTGTTCCGAGTTTTGTCCTTGTATTTCCCCTGATAACTGCAGTTTCACACCACATGAGGTCAGTCTCTCACTGCTCCATAGGGAAAGTAAAGCTTTCTTCAGATCCTTTTTTTCCTGCCCACACAATTTCATATTATCTCACAGCATCATTAATATGTCTCAAATGCAGTGGAATAAGAAGGATGGCATACAAAAAGAAACTCATTTGCATCTGTTGCAGTTAAAAATAGTTTTGAGGAAAATAAAATAATTTGTGTCTTTTCTTGAATAAATGCATACATTTGTTATTTTATCTCCAACATAATGGATATATTAGAAATAGGAGATAGGGGAATGGATTATTTTTATAAAGAATTAAGTTGCATTGAGTTTTATCAGGGTATGGCATGCTTAAATCTTGTGCAAAGCTCTATATTTATCCATACAAGGTTTTAATTGAACATATATGTAATTTACATACTGTTCTTCATCATGCCAGAAAGACATGCAAATATTTTTACATAATTAAGATTCAGGCCTAGCAATATTCAGGTTTATGGCTGGTGCTAATGAGATGAGAGGTAGTTCCATGAAGTGCTAGAAAGGACTAGTTTAAAATATCTCTAATAGGTACATTTAAAAAAAAAAAAAAACATAAAAGAGAAGCACTGAAAATATTTTTAAGTAAGAACTCAAAATCAGACTGAAAAAAACAAGCTGGTTTAGACCTTGCAGTGTTTGATATTTAAACATCATTTAACGCTGAGGAAGATGTCATGCTAAATGCCAGCCCCCAGCTTAGCACTGTAAAAGCACAACATGAAGAGAATCAAAACCCTAAGCAGATTACTACCTTGTAGACACAGAAACTTTATTTAACTGTGATAATATTAATGTATGTTAAAGCTACAGCAATCCATTTACAAACAATACTATTAGCATTATGAGATGAGAAGTAGGACAAAAGGCAAGAAGGCTGATTAGTTACTACCTAGAGGTGATTTGCACAAAAAGAGCAAAAAAAGCTTATTTCAAGGTGGAAGACTTAAATTTCTACATGCTTTTCCACTTCTTACAGCTCTCGGCAGGTAAGACTGATTCTGCTAAAGTAACATTCATTGTTGTGTTTTCCAAAATAACTGAGGTAAGAGTAATTTGTCTCTTCGCAAGAATTTGCCTTAAATTTGCTCTGAATTTTTATTCTATACTTTTATGGATATGGGAAAAATACTAACTCATCTAAGCTAAATGTTTACCATCAGCAAACTGCATGCTGGGGAAACCACACAAAAAGACCAGTAAGTAAAGAAATAAGAACATATTGCAAGCTTTCCGTCTACTGAATCCAGGGTAATCCACAACTATTCCACACTTCTTAGTTTCTAGACACTAACACAATTACTTTATTTTTATTAATTAGCAATATAGCTGTTTGGATGTTATATAGGCCATCCAGCTGAATCTTAACAGTAAAAGCACATAAATCCCACAAAACCCACACCATTGCACACAAGTACACACAGTGTGACTGACTCTTCCTTGTTTGTCTAACACTCAAAACAACAGCACTGAGATATTCAATAATGCTTATTGAAAACTAAGTAGATGTAAAATAAAGGTCTAATTTGCATTTTCATCTTCAAAAATCATCACAAATCATTAGTGTGAAAACTGAAGTGAGAAGCTTTTCCCTGTTCCATCCTCAATGCAAGGGTTACAAGGCATGATCATCAGAACAGAAACGTGGATAATTTGGAACCATGGACTTCAGATAAACTTTGCAATATTCACCAGCAAAGGATGTGACTTTCTATGACACATGCCACCTTAAGATCGGTTTCTGTGCTGTTTTTATATTAAGACTAATTATCATGGAATCGTAGAATTTTCGGGGTTGGAAGGGACCTTTAAGATCATCATGTTCCAACCCCCCTGCCATGGGCAGGGACACCTCCCACTAGATCAGGTTGCTCAGAGCCCTGTCCAGCCTGGCCTTAAAAACGTCCAGGGATGGGGCTTCCACCACCTCTCTGGGCAACCTGTTCCAGTGTCTCATGGTGAAGAACTCCTTCCTAACATCCAATTTAAATCTACCCTCCTCTCATTTGAATCCACTCCCCCATGTCCTATCACTACCTGACATCCTAACAAGTCCCTCACCAGCTTTCTTGTAGGCCCCTTCAGATACTGGAAGGCTACAATAAGGTCTCCTCTGAGCCTTCTCCTCTCCAGACTGAATAACCCCAACTCTCTCAGTCTGTCCTCATAGGAGAGGTGCTCCAGCCCTCTGATCATCCTCATGACCCTTCTCTGGACATACTCCAGCATGTCCATGTCTCTCCTATAAAAGGAGCTCCAGAACTGGATGCAGGACTCCAGGTGAGGTCCCACTAGAGCAGAGGGGGAGAATCACCTCGCTCAACCTCCTGGCCACACTTCTCTTGATGCACCCAAGGATCCCGTTGGCTTTCAGGGCTGCAAGTGTACACTGATGGCTCATGTTGAACTTCTCATCCACCAGCACCCCCAAGCCCTTTTCCTCAGGGCTGCTCTCAAGCCAGTCCCTGCCCAGCCTGTATCAGTGCTTGGCATTGCCTCCACCCAGCTGCAGGACCTTGCACTTGGTCTTGTGGACTTTGATGAGGCTGGCATGGGCCCACCTCTCCAGCCTGTCAAGATCCCTCTGGATGGCATTCCTTCCCTCCAGCGTGTCAGCTGCACCACACGGCTTGGGGTCATCAGCAAACTTGCTGAGGGTGCACTCAATGCCTCCGTCCATGTCTCCAACAAAGGTGTTAAACAAGACAAGTCTCAGTACTGATCCTTGAGGAACTCCACTTGTCACTGGCCTCCACCTGGACATGGAACTGTTGACAGCCACTCTTTGGGTGTGGCCATCAAGCCAGCTCTTAATCCATCAAGTGGTCCATGCACCAAACCCATTATTTTACCATCTTGGAGACCAGGATGTTGTGCAGAACTGTGTCGAAGGCTTTGCTCAGGTCAAGGTAAATGATGTTGGTTGCTCTTCCCTTGTCAGTTGATGTTGTGATCTTCTCATAGAAGGCCACAAGGTTTGTCAGGCATGATTTGCCCTTGGTGAAGCCATGTTGACATATGATGTAATCAAATGTAATCAATGTAATCAAATATGATGTAGCCAATTAGATGTAACTCAGGTACTGAACCTGGCTATGTTACCATCAGTCCTCTATATTCAAGCTTTATTTCTGAGGGCTGATTTCCATCATGCTTTCAACTTTTCTCTGGCTCCCAATGCTAGCCAAGAAAATCAGCTTAATCACTTTCTTCCTGTATACATTTAGCAGATCTTGCAGATAGCCTCAGTAACTTACTTTCCCGAGCCACCAGGTCCAGCATGGTGTTTGTTTGCAAACTGATCTCCTTTGTCAAGTTCCTTTTGCACTTCCCCACAATGACTGTGTTTTCAAACAGGAATCCCATTCTTCAAGGCAGCCATTCTACCCTCCATCATCCCACAAATCCTTCAGAGCATGCACTATCACCACTATGAACTCTCCTCAGGTTTGTACCTAGAAAGAACAATTAGATTGTTCAGTCTATTCTCTGGGTATTGCAGGCCATTGTTTCATCCAGGCACTTTTAAAGACAATAAACTAGCGCAACTCTAGGCCCAAGAAGACTAAACTGTGTACCCAAAGATTGAGAAATTGAGGATGCACTTCTATAACCTTCATTTCAGCCACTCGTTTATGCCTCTGTATTTCCTTCTCATTTCCATACAGATGTTTGTGGAACCACAGAAAAAGTGAGGAGCTGGCATGCTTCTCATTAAAAATAAACCAGCATTATCCTATAACATCAAGGAAATATGTAATGTCATGACAGAAAATTCTAGAAAGTAAAGCATATGGAATTTAACAGAGAAAACAAGAAAAAAATAATGCCTAAGACTCCTGCCAGTCTGATGCAAAAGAAAAATCCTTCTTGACTCCACTTGTAGTGATCAGCATTTCAAACAAGACAGCTATCTAACAAAAGTACCACTTGTTTTTCCCCTCTGGAGACCATTTTGTGTGCTTCAGAGCAATCAAAAAAAGTAACTTTTCTTTTAGAGCAATTTAGACTGAACCAGTTAGCACTTCTGCCTGTCTCCCTTTTCATTTGTACTTCAGTTGAATACTGAGCTTCTTGCAGGTTGGGAAGTGTTGCTTCAAAAAAGTGCAAGGGAGAGGAAGAATGTTCTTCCCTGCAGGCAACTGCACAAAGCCCAAGCACATAATTTTTTATAGTACTCATAACAAAACCCAGATGTCTCATTAGCTAGTGCCAGAAGAAATCATGACCAGCATTTTTCCAGAAAACTAAATTAATATCTGTGTTAAATGTACAGCATGTAAATCATATTATAGAATATCACCAGTTGGAAGGCATCTGTCAGGATTATTGAGTTCAACTGCCTGCCACCCAGGACTACCTGAAGTTAACCAGATGACTAAGAATAGTATCCAGACACCCCTTGATGCTGACAGGCTTCATGCTGTGGCCACTTCCCTGGGAAAGTCTCTCAGTGAAGAACTTTTTTTCATGTCCAGTCTGAACTTCCCTTCATGTAGCTTCATATGCCACTAGAAAGTACCATTATTAAATAAGTAAATACAATTATTATAACAAAGACACAAACAAATTAATTATTTTTGGGGAAGGTGTTTTGATACTTTGAGTACTTAAAATGTACACAAGATGGTCTGTACACAACTTGATAGCTGTCAAGAACATAAAATATGAAGCTTTCTCAGCAATAAACTGCATAAACAGAGTTAATTCATCTGTGTGTTATTCTCAACTTTCTGGGCAATCTGTAGCTGAACTGTGAACCTAACACCTAGTGATAGGCAAAGCAGCAAGATTATCTTTCTGGTAGAAGTTGAAAAGGAAACATCCAAAACCAAGTATCAAGTTCATATTTTGGGCTTTGGAATTGTATTGGAAAATTATGTTAAGTATTTACAGTAAGACATAGTTCTTCTGTAATCAGTTTTTCAGGACCGTGCCATACTGTCTCCAGTAGGAAAGAATGAGGATAGCTGGGGCCACTTTTGCTGTCACTTTTGTTGGGAACACACCAGGCAGTTTAACAGAACCCTGACTGATTTTAACCAAAAGGCAACAAGCAGAACTGCCACACACAGGAGGTCACTTACCCCCAAAAATCAACCATCACAATACAGCTTTGCAATACAGCTCATCTACAAGTGATCTAGAAGATTAACAGAATAAGAGGTGCTATGATATTGAGAGCTGTCTCCTTCCCAGACTTAACTGATGGGAGCATCAGTTAAGCAAGATGGGAGAGGGGATTGAGAAAGTGCTGAACATAAAACACCTCTTATATTAGGGTTGTCTCTCTGATTCTTTCTTTTCAGCTTTGGTAATTTAGGATATATTTTTTAAATTCAATAAGACAATTTTTGTTAAAAAACAAGCCAAATTTCATTATTTTAAAAAAGAAAGGAGACACCAGCCACTTAGGAAAACCCTGACTTGATCAAGAGAATGTGGTATTAAGCCCTAATAAAGCTGCTACTTTCCATATTATCTTTGGAAGTTTTTTCCCAAAATAATTTTGTCTACGATGCAACAAAATAAGGACAACAACTAATTGTATTTGTAATGTGTTTTGAGGTGCTCAAACAAAATTCCATCTAAATGCAAAATGCTTGTATTACCATAGACTGAAGACATGACAGAAGATAATCACAAATAAAAAAGATCCAAGTCAATGAAGCATTTCAATATACATAGGACTCCAACTGTGTTTCTATTTTATTTGTGATTATCTTCTNTTTCAGTATACATAGGACTCCAACTGTGTTTCTATTTTTTGTGAATCAGAAAATCAGATGATTTCACAATCATCTACTGCAAATTAAACCCAGTATTCTCACATAATTCTTTTTCCTCCAAAGTATACCATGGTGCTTGTCAGATTAATCAAATTATGGTATTGCTCAGTTTTTTTGTATGTATACAAGTTCAAAATAAACACCATAATCTGCTGGATCTATATTTGAAGAGGAATGCAAGAGCATCATCTAAAATGAGGAGCCTCATCATTTCAGTTCAAACTACTTATTCAGTCCCATGGTGCTTTGAAGAACACTGCAACTTTTGAAATACCCAAAGGTATCTAATTAAAAGCACCTCCTCCTTGTCTCCTCCTTGTAATGATGAGTGACCAAACTACAGTGGCCTACTGAGGGGTTATTGCTTTCCTCCAAATGAGGTAGTCTCATTTTTTGTATGTTTTAACACAATAGTTAAAACCAAACAAATACACAAGTAAAAAAACCAGCAAAAGTGCCTATGACTCTAACCCAGTGATTAAGACTCTTAGTAGCAATTGTGAGCTCAAAACCTTGCACCAAAAACTATTTCTCTAAATGTATAATTCCTGCATGGTTTGTACGTCAGCCACCTCTCTTCCAATGCACGCCTGACACAAAATGCTTCTGTGAGGAGGAAGGATGAGTAATCTAGTAACTGAGACTCTAGCCTGGCCTTACTGCTGCCAGATGTTGGTAAAAGAATGACCTTAAAGACCTTTACAAAGAAAGGATGCATCAAATATAACAGGAAGGCAGCCAGCTACAACAGGGAAAGAGTTGGATTATTTCTCATTCAACCTTCCTGTCTTTGTGATGATTAGAGACCATAGCAATGGATTAATTCAGTTGCAATCATATTATGTTAAACTTGAGTTTTACTAGAATCTTTTCTTCTGTTGAACAATTAATTTTCCCTTGAAAGCAAAATCTATCCTCCAGTAAGTACAATAAGGCACTGCCTGCCTAAGTAGTCAAGAAGATAAAGCTGGTATTTTAAGTCCTCATATTTTAAGGTATATTTCAAGAATGACAGTTTGATTTCATATTGCAATTTCAAACTAAAATTTCTTCATTTTGATAAACTTCAAAAACTGCACACATCAAATATTGCCATCATGCAATTTTAAATATTTCCACCAGATGTCTCCAATATATTATTTTACGCAGTATGTTACATTTGAGTTGCTAAATTTCAAATTGAATGCAAAATATTAAAAGAAAGAGAAAAAGGATGAAACCAAATATTTACTCTTTAGACGTGGATACCCTGGGACTGTCCCCAGATTGTTGTTGGTTCCACAGAGTTGTGGAAACAAACATTTTTTTTTTACTAACATTTTAGACAAACGTTTTAAAAAAAGAAGACTTTCAGTTTTAAGAGACAGATTAGATCATGCCTTAATATCTACATTTTCAGAGCGACATAAGGTTATAATTTGCATTGGTGGGTCTAGGATTAATAACAAATATTAAGTTTGTTTTTAAAAATCAGCAACATTACAGACACAAACTCCATTTTCAGAAGTCTCTCTGATGTAAGCATGCAGTAATCCAGTTATTTATGAACAGCCTTTTTGGATTACTCCCACTCACTACCTTGAAATGTTCACCCAGGTTTTGTCAGCCTGAGTCAGTACATAAGCAAACCTCAACACAAATAATACAGTGCCAGAAGAGAATTTCAAGGACAACAGGAAAAAATTCGATCCTGCTGATTCTCAGACCTGCATATCACTGAGTTATGCTTCAAAGGTAACTTTGTAAGAGAACTAGAAGATAATTATTTCTTTGTGCTTCATAGTAGCACTTGGTGTATCTGATTGATATGATAGAGCACAAATACTGTCCTATAATCACACTTATATAAGCAACTGTACATACACACACAATGATATGATACCCACTCATTTATTCAAAGTAGATTATACCTCAAAATGAAAGACTCAAAAGTCTCTAAAGGATAAAAAGAAGGCACATTATTTACTAGAGATATTAGATTATTTACTAATAATACTATCCTGGAAGCAAGGTGGGGTGAATAGTTGGCTTACAAAAGCTTGTAAATCCAAGCTTTCAGGGTTCTCAACATATTTTAGACAGGTTTATTAGAGTTGTAATTTTGCTGAAAGACAGGGGACTGTGCTTTAGTTCACAGAAGACAGGATGGGTCAGATAGGAAACAGTTGCAACACATCTTCTTAAAATTAGCTTGGAGAGTATCTTTTTGATACTTCTGTTTAGCACCAAGAGTTCTGGTTTCAGAATTATAAACTTAAAGTGTCAAATGACTAAGGTGAAACAGGTGCTTCACAGCACAGGAAACATTCCATGTTGTATATCAAAGCTTTCAGCTGAAAGAACAAGAAGTTTATCAATGGCAAGTCATGTACAGTCATCTTCAGCCAATTTGGTAACACAGCATGGTGCCTGTCTCTTATTTATAAGAAAGGAATCTTTGAATACTATGGAAAACGTTGTAGCAGAAACACAAAAATGTCAAGGTCTAATGTCTAAGGGCAATGCTAAAGTAAAGCTGTTGTGTGGACTAGTGACAAAAATAACTCTATTAAAACAGGCCAAAAAATTCTAATTGATTTCCTTTGAAAAAATAAGGTCATATACTTAATCCACAGTATAGAAATGGATGCCAGCAAATTATAGAACCCAACAACACTGCCACAAAAACAAAACACGGACTTAAGCTTCCCTGTACGAAATTAACTAATAAGCAATATACATCACAAAATTAAATTGTTCTAATAGTATTTCCAGAAACAGTTTGGTTATCTACAATTTCAGAGTCCAAAGCAAAAATAGCTGGATGTTAAGAATTTCCGAGCTCACTATCCATGAACTCTGAACTAAGATTAAGTCATTTAACAACACTGTCCAAACATGCACTGTATAGATATGGTAAGTTATTTTCTTTGTTTTTATTTGTTGGTTGGTTTTGGAGTTTTTTTTGTTTGTTTGTGTTTGGTTTGGGGTTTTTTTGGTTGGTTGGTTGGTTAGTTGGTTAGAGGTTTTTTATCTGTTGTTGTTGTTGTTGTTGTTGTTTTTGTTGGAGTGGGGGACACAACAGGACCAGGATCATCACTCCATTTTCTGAAGTAATGTAAATATTTATGTAGATACTTGCATTGCATCTGTCTCCAGACAGTTATATAATTTATCACAGCAAAGCTTATCAATATTTACTACTAGGAAAACACCAGGGGTATTGTTCCTTTCTTTGCATTGATTTAGTATGCAGAATTAACTCACAAAGTTCTTTTGAATAGCCAAGCCCACCAAAAAGGAATATATGAGTCCTATATTGTCCACTGCCTGGTAACAGTGCACATAAATGGTGTTTTTGTTAGACAGAAAAACACAATGAGAACAAATAAAAAAGTGAACAAAATAAGTAAAAAAACAAAACCAAACAACATAACATCTGTTAAATCAAAAAAAACCTTGTACAGTGCACAACGGCAAGAGTCAAGAAAAGTACTTCTGGTACATTTGTAAAGGTCATCTACAGTTTTCATTGCAGGTTTTTTTCATTTGTGTCTCTTAATTTGAAGAACTGTACAGTACCTGTCCAGTATATGCAAAATCCAGGGCTTGTTTTAAACCAAGGCTTGTGACACCATGCAAATTCACCTCATCAGCTTCACTTTCAACCATGCAGAGACTGAACATTGCCTACAGAAGGAATAGAAATATTATTAACCTGTATAAGTTAGCCCCAGTGAAGGCCCAGGAAGAACAGAATTTATTACTCCACCTTCATTAACCTTTGTTTTTCCTTCAACAAGGATTTTCAACAGACATGGCACAGCTGTCCTTCTAACTCACAGATTTTCAATACTAACACCATAGCAATCAGTTTTGCAACTGAGTCTGTTTATCAACGAAGAAACAAAAAAATTTATTTGGGAAAAACTGAAACAAATCCGTTTTGTCCATGTATATACATTTCCTACTTAAATAATTCAGGTGAAATCAATGGAAATAATTAGCCAAGAAGGAGTCATAGAATTAAAAACAAAACCAAAAACAAACCACAAAAACCCAAAACAAAACCAAACCACTAGACTCTTGTCTACTTACATATGTATATGTACTTACTTATGTATAGTATTACATATAGGAAGAAATATGCCACAAACAATTCCTTGTAAGAGACGAAGGTGCAGTTAGCACATCATCTTTTATAAACACTCTGATACAAAAAAGCACCTCAGACTGGAATGTGAACAGTAAAATGCACAAATCATTGAATGCTGACCAAAAATGGAGATGCAGCAACCAAAAATTACAGCCTCCTCTATACCTGTTACTGCTCGGATTTCCCAGACCACAAAACCTAAACTGAAGATTGGAAATGTGCGTATGGAACTTCTCCAAAAGTAAAACTGAGGAGAACTGTCCCTTTTATCACTCTTACTTTCCAGATCAGTCTTCAGTGCTTTCCTGAACTGATGTAATCCTACTTAAGACCTCAGACCCTTGTAGGAATATTTTTTTCCCACCCCTCTTAGACTCCTCTCTTTCCCCCCAGACTATGCTTCCTCCTTCTGCACTCCCCCCCTCCCCTTATCAGTCCCATTCTCCACCCTGATACAATTCCAGAAAAGGAACCTTTATCTTTGTCACTCTCCCACACATTTTTAACAAAATATACAACTCACAGTGTTTAGACAGTAAACTGTGAACAAATTAACTGAACAGTTCTACCATCTGTCATTCCTAGGAGAGTCTAAACCTACCCCCTGGAGGTTCTGTGCCAAACCCTTAATGCCTCTAGAGAGGCTACAAACTAGTTGCACCTTGGAGAACTCCAGCTGAGGTGTGATTCTTAGGAATATACCCTCTGTTATTCTGGTCTCTGCTCTGGTTGATGCCTGCAGAAGCCACAGCAGTCAGAAATAACACTGGTTTTCCAGTGTGCAACCTGCCCACCAAGCAATACTGAGTTTAAAGGGGTGGGGGGGACAGCCCTAGCCCCTCTTAACAGTTTAGCACATAGCATTCACCTAGGCACAGGCAGCTTCTTTCAAGAACTGTTTCCTGCAAATGAGTCATTTCTTCTGAAAGTGTTAGAATTTCCATCATTAAAATGCCATAATTTTACAGAAATCTGTCACCTGTAAATCATCCAGTATAAGCAAGAGTGATATTTATTATATGGTCAATTTTTGTATTTTTGCAATTTCTATTTCCATAAAGTGATATCAGCACTTATTCTAAACTGACAACAGAAAAGAAGCATCAAATAGTCTAAAAATATCAAACAAATGTAGTAAGACAGACATGAAATATACCTCGACAGAAAAAAAAAATATTCTAACAAGATCAGACACTTTTCTAATTCCATGTAATCAGTTTTGGACATTTCATTTTCATTTAAGGTCTATCAACTGAGCTCTAACAGCTATAACAACTACTGTGAGGCTTCAGAGCTTGCCAGGAGCTACAAGGTACTCATCAGCCACCTGCTCCTTGAAAAACCAGACCTGTAATTTGTATCTCAAAGAGACAAGCTTCTCTTCTCATAAATTCACTACTAAATAAGCTTTTTGAGTAATATTTCCTTCACTTCAGTTCCGGAATAAAGAGAGTAAAATCTCAAAGCAGCACCTGTCTCCATAGCCCTTAGAGGAGTAGATCTGCACGAGTTCTTTACACTCAGTTCTCCCACAGAGTGTCTCAGTAAAGGCTGGAAATGCTCAGTAATACAAAATCCTGCATTCTTTTACTGTGCAACATCAACTATCTGTACACTACCTAGCTGTACATAGAAGACATCAAGAAACAGGTTTTGTGAGCTTAAATAGATCTACCAGTTAGACTTTTAATGCAAGGCTAGTGGCCTAATTTATTTTTCACTGGGGTACATGAAAAACAAGGGAATAAGACAAACAGGTGGATGTACAAGTGACAGACAAGAAAAACAATGAAATATAAAATGTATGGACAAGTGCACAATTGCAAGTCAACAAGAAAAGTTATCAAATTTGGCCAAACACAAAATGTTAATTATTTTTAGTTTTTAATTTTCTTTAATGATGCTAATATTTTGTACTTTGTTTTAAAACCTTTCTGCTCAGACAAAATAAAATCTTTGAAAACGTCCCATTTATCCTCCAAGACTTCCATGAGAGTGAGCAGTACAAGTTGTTAATATGTAAAGCAAAGGTTCCTTTTCTTATAAAACACAATGATAAGGGAACTAGTATTTTCTTCCTGCTCCTTTAAATGCCCAGGTCTTGTTTTGTCTTTCAGTCACTCAGTGAGCCAATATCATGGGAAATAGTGAATCTTTAAATTCTACTGTTTTAGTCAAGATTTAAATTAAAACAATTCTCCAGAAAAAAAGTAAATACAATCTACTCGCCATTCTGCTGCAACTGTTCCAAAATTCAGGGATCAATATCCTGTCGCAAATGGATATATTCCAGTTGTGGAATACCACCTGAGCTCACTCATGTTTAAGAAGCTACAAATTAGGGTGGCCTCATGTTTTGGGGGCAAGCTGACACTTTATTGGCTGTAGAAAGAGGAGGGAGTAATCAGCCCTGAAGTTTTCTTCTCATCTTGTCAAAAAAAAAAAAAAAAAAAAAAAAAAAAAAAAAAAAAAAACCACACCCAAACAAGAACAGACATAAACAAACAGAAACCACAAAGCACACAATCTTGATATAAATATAATCAAAGCATGTAAAAACTTTCAGACTTAAAATGTGTACTTCAAATTAACATGGCAAGCTGCTCTACAAACTTGCATGCAGTTTTGCTTCTTTGTCCTCAGAAGCCAGAGACACCTTTCTAAAATGGTTTCTCCTGCAAACACAGAACACACAAGATGACAAGAGCTCTAATGGCACACAACACCAGGGTGACTGGGTTCACATGTCAGACCTGATGAAAGCTTAAAATAGGGCAAAATAGCTTAAGCAAAAGATGCTTGGCACAGTCACTGGTTGCTTTCCATGCTCAGCTTTTGTGGCTGCTCAGCTTTCAAAAGCAAAATTCAAAATGGATGTAAAACATCACCAAATCAGAAAAATATATGACTGTTAAAAGAAGTGTAAAGGAGACAAAAAGTATCAAGGTACATTGATTTTATCACTCACAGCACTGCAGCAACACATACAACCTTCACAACATGCAACTTTCAGACATGACACAAGGGTGATAGAAACACAAGAACATCTTAAAAATCCCAGAAATACAAATTTCTCACTGTTGCAATGGTGAGATACGAAATTGCTATTTGCCTGCCAGTAATTTTCTTTCTTAGTCAGATGATTCATATCCATGAGATGAACGATCTTGCTCTCATTTGTGCACATCAATCTTACAGCCATGTCAGGCATTGCAAGCAGTAAATCATCTTGAAACGACTTAACCAAGTTGTACAATATTTTACACAAGAAAACTCTTGTAATAACATCAAATTCCACACAGCTTATTGACCCTTTAAAGGCAAGAAACAGAATCATAAACCATACACAGCCTTGGGAAACAGATTAATGAAAAGAAAAGAACAAATGGTTATACTGTTAAAAAAAAAAACCAAACCACAGTGACCAAAATTATAACTTACTAAGTGCTGTGACCTGGGGAAACAAACTTAAATTCTTCTTTTTGAGCTTTTATAAGTTTATAATATGTGAATGTTTCCTTACTGCATGTAAAAAAGTGGTTTTTTCTTATCATAAATACCATGTTACATTTGGCATCGTTTTCCTCCAAGTTCAAGCCTGTCTACCCTAAATTAGTCATCAACCGTGTCCTCTGAAGTCTTTCACACACTGAAAAGCATATCCATCAATACCAATTGCATAGAATATGATTGAGTCTAATTACATGAATCTTCTGGAAAAAAAGTTCACTATAAATTCACAGAGAAAATATCAGAGAATGCCAGTTACTGATGACTGAACCTGCATTAATTCATCTTCTGAATGAAATCTACCTAAAGATTAGTTTTTAAGCATTTGCCATGCAGCTAAAAGGAATCCTCTAATGAAAAGGTCAGCTATCATTCACATCTTATGGGATTCTATAATTAAAGAAATTAGAAGGCTGAAAAGAAAAACTGGGCAGCAAAATATATAATTTTATCCACAGCACTGAAAATTCCACTGAACCTTGGGTGTTTCTTCTTGGTGTCAGCCAGTGATACCTGATTACATAGTGCCTAAGGGCTTACCAAATCACTGATATATACAATGCAATTGTTAAAATGTACAGATAATACAAAAAGATACCACATTCTTAGTATCTTTAAAAACAAGAAATGAAAAACTAAGAGCTACCCTACAGTTTATAGGACTGAAGGATGTGCCATTTCATTTAGTCCACATTCTTTTGAGATTAACCTGGCAAGAACAATGTAATTTTCTTGAATGTAACAAGGCACAGGGTTTTTGTTATTCCCAGTCATAATAAAAAGCAATATAAACATTTGCTGCTAGTAAGTCACATTCTTGGCTGAGCCTACATTGAACATAACTAATATTTTGATAGAATTTAATAGTCAGTGTAATGTGTCTTCCTCAAACTTCTGCTTAGATGCATAAACATAATTTAAGACATGAGGAAAAAGGACAGATTGCAGCATACTACTCCTAATGAGTTGCTGCATCATCACTAAAAAGACACAAAAGTAGATTCAGTTATGCTATAGAAACAAAATAACTATAACTAGTTATAAAAAATTGCAAACAAATCATAGCAAACCCATATAAAAACAAAAAGAAATAAACAGTGAACTACTACAGACAACAACTTTATTAGTTCCATTATTTCAAAATAAATGAGTTCTCATAGATGGTCCTGAATATGAAAATTATTGTTCTTATTGTAGCAGAAAGAAAGACAACTAATTGTAAGGATAGAAACCTGCAGTAATGTACAGTCTGTCCTAACAAAAGTCACTCTTAAGCTGGTCTGTCTTTCAGAATTTGAAGGCAGCAGCATAACTAAAACCAGATTTCTTTCCAGCATCTCCAGTCAAGCACAGAAAACTATGAGTCACATTTGCAAATTTTGGCTTAAATTGGTTTAATGCTTCTCAGTGAATGTATAAGCCTATTGTTCATGTCCTTTGATGATTTCAGCAAGTGATATCAAAAGTGAGCTCAAAATAAAATTAGAAAACAAGTCAGTTAGCTCTTGAACTAGCACCTTTAGCTACTACAATACATCTCATTCAGGGAAGCAAAGTTGCTTGCAACTTCTTTTTGTGGGAAAACCATGACCAAAACTTTTACACCTTTAAGGGGCTTGCTTTTAAAAGCATACTTCATTCAGCAATGTCAAGACAAGTTTCTCACCTCAGTGCATATGTGGTGTAACTAAATATTTGTAATAGCAAGGCTTAATCTAACAAAACTAGACTAACATAACCTTAGATATCATTATAATTAACTTGTTAAAACATCCTAGCATTAAGCTGTGTGTACAGGTGCAACATATGGATCTTGGTTTTATCTTCTCAGCAGCCTTGGTTGTTTCTTTGGATATTTCTCATGTAGATAAAATGTTATATGGGTCCTACCCACAGAAGCCAAATGCAACACACTGCCCAAATAATTCACTCAAGCAGTTGGAGCAGAAGTTGTTTTCGTCTTCACTACACCCACTAAATGATAGATTTAATTTCTCCTGAGGTTGTGTAGAAATATACTGATGGAAACTGCAAAATATAGAAGAGTGTCTACTGCTTCCAATAATGTTCCAAAATATAAGACTTCTACACCAGAGTATACGGTCTGAAAAGAAAACAGGTACCAAACACTTCTCTGCCACAGTCCTGCCCCAGTAAATAGGTTTTTCACGGGCAGACACTTAGCAACACAAAAGTTGCAGCTGAGCTCAACCCAGCTTCAAAACACCTACTATAGCAGCACTGTAAAACTGAACTGAGGTAGCCTGGAGCAAAGAAGATGGTAAATTGGCAAATACAGCAACATGGCTTCAATTACTCCTTTCCATCCTTCCAGTCTTTTAAACTGAGAAAATACATCAACTGAATAGTGAGCAAACACCACATGTTGTTACAAGATTAATTTAATCAGAGACCTCAGTCTCCTATGGCCTGTCTTACTAACTGCAGAGTTGATTCTGCCATACTAAAACATGGTGCATTTACCATATAGGGACTTAAAAGAAGAAAAAAATAATAAAAGAGAATAACTCAGAGGACAAGACATCATATTGTCTACCACCCCATGGCAGAATTGCAATTAATGAACATAAGATGAGAATTGCAACAGAAACATATTTACTCCGATGGAATAGCAACTGTTGGGAATTCAAAAAAAACAATTCAGAAAAGAAGATTCTTGTAAATGTTTGTGGTTGGGCCCACATTGATGAGCTGTAGAAATTCTGACTGCAGAAAAGGAAAATTGCACCAGAGCCTCACAGAATAAAAAACTATTAACTGAAAAAAATAAAAAAAATAAAATAACCCAGATAATCACTCTTACTTTGTCCACTTCAAAAGAATATTAGAATTCTTAGAAAGCTTTAAAAGGTTTGTAAGCCATTTCTGTATAAACTTGTATAGTTAAACCCTGGGGTTTTTTTCAGATAAATATTACACGAGCTACCTCACCCTTGCCCATGCTAGATTACTTCTAACAATTTGATTAAATTTTGTGAAACTGTTGACAATCCCTATATAAAACAATCTCTTAAGAAGTGAAAGAATGTGTTGTTTTCTTGACATTCAACTGTAACTGGAAGTCCTGGTTTGGGCCAGGATAAAGGTGATTTTCTGGTTTGCACTTTTGCTTTCAGCTAACTCTCTTGGAGGTAGTTTACAGAGGAATCAGTAAAAAACTTTAATTTGCATTTAAACATTTATATAAGGCTAGGAGTACAACTTTTTACAACGAACATAAAAAAAGCACAGAACCTATTTTATTCAGGCCTCATCTTACTTTAGGGAAGTATTTTTCCTAATGAGAAATAAGCAGCACCAAGTTCCCATTTCCCAACAGGCAGTGTATAAGTATCACCAGCTGCTATCAGCCAAGCCTCCACTTACTCACCCTCCACTCCCATCATGGGATAGGGAGGAGAAAATCCACCCAAAGGATCATTAATGCAGACAAGAAAAAGGAGGTTTTCACACCCCAGTTAAGGTAATGGGGCATCCTGTAGTTGATCTATCAGTCTATCACTGATGTGCCAGACTCTCAAATGAACAGTAGCTCTGTCTCCAGCTCCAATCCATATACAGATAGGAGTGAGTGCTTCAAAACAGCCAAGAGGTAGCATTTGAGCTTGGGCACTAGGGGAGGATATTTGCACCATCATTCAGGCTTACAAGTAGACTTGCTTCTCCTGGCCCTCTTTTTTGAATCTTTACAAGCAATACACATATTTTCCCAAACCTGTTACAATAGTCTGGATGCAACACATATTATTCTTAAAGTATTATTCTGCTGCATTTAAAAGGATGTTGGACTTCAGTCCGTACTGCCCCAAACAAGTCTGCACTACATATGTGCTCAGGAGTTGGTAAGAACAAAAGCTGGCTCAGAAGCTACCAAATTTTTTAACTTCCCAGGCCCTTGGTCGATCAAAAAATGGTAGGTTTCAGGAAAAGAATATGGATGGGAAAAGAGGCATGGTCATTTCATCTACAGATCACATCCATACCACATCAGTTACACCTATTTTTAGTTATTTAATAAAAAAGCAGAAATTCAGTTTCAGAAATTCAGGCTAAGCAGTCCCTGCTCTCTCAACCTTTCCTCACAGAAGACAATCTCAAATCCCTCAGCCATCTTTGTGGCTCTTCACTGGACTCTCTCCAGTATGCAACCATATCCCTCTCATACCTAGGAGTCCTATAAAGTACAGCTGTTGGTTATCAGCATTTTTCAGCCATGATCAACTATATGCATTACATAATGGAAAAATGTAAACAAATGCTTCAGTAGTATTAGTTAGGATAACTTTGTTTGATTTACAATAATTAACTGTTTTCATTTGGAGGCTTTTCCTCCACAGTAGACTTCCATTGCATTTACATTTACAAATTGTTTAGAAGTGCAATTGGCTCTGCCTTACTTGCCTGAGTTGTTCAGAATTGCCTGAATTCAGCAGAACTAGAATTATTCCAAACATCAATCTCTGTTTCTGAATTCTATTCACAGTAGCTTATATACAAGAAGGAGATGCAATTGAACGACAGAGGCAAACAGTTCCATCAATTGAAGGAAAAATTGTTGTTAATTGCATTTCTTTCTTTCTGTTATCTTTAGACTTGTCTAACTTTAGAACTTCAGGTTTCAAACTCACTAAAATATTGCTTCTGGGTGCTGTAGGAGACAACAGGCATATAGGAATTCACTTCAAGTTACCTGCTAGGTAGTTATTACAAACAGTTAATATCCTAATGAAGGACATCCTTTGAATTATTTGAGTTGAAGAACCTGCAGTAGTTACTAAATAATAATAATTTTTAAAAGGCATATACAACATTTAACAAAAGAAATTATTCTATATGCTTGGGAAAATGAGAAAAGCATCAGTCAAGTGAAAAATACAGAAAGAAGGAGGTTTTCTGACTGGAAAACCAATGCATTTTGTATAAGAAAATCTTGAGGTTATATAATCACCTGACAACACTGTAAATGTCTACTAATGAAGTCATGCAGTAACATTTCATTTTGCTCCCAGAGGGGAAAAAAGAAAAATAATCTTTTAATTGGAAGTCCATTTGCTTGCTAGAACAATCACAATGCACACATACTCACTAACTCACCACCTTGCATCACTGCAACAGCCTAAGACAAACAGAAGATAACAGCTTGTTTGTTGATTTAAAAAGAATTAGTAAAAAAATTCATATGTTTATTATTCACGTACAAATCTTTTAGGGAGCTGATTACTGTATTCTGTATTTCATTTTGAAAGAGGTCTTTCAGGAGATACTGAAGAGTAAATAAACTGAAAAATCTAATTTTCAAGTGTTTAATCTTTTAATTTAAGTCTGTATTTTTAATACAGTTTTTCTATGCAATTTCCTAAAGGATTTTTTCCTTAAAGAAAAAAGCCCAACATTTTGGTGTAAAAATGTAAACATATCAAATTTGCAAATCAGATGTTGTGCTTAGGATTTAAGTTCTAATGTTTTAGCACAGATGGAACTACAAGACTAACTATATACCAGCTTGTCACGGTCTGTAGCTCAAGAGATATTTTTTCCAATTTATAAGCAGGTGTTCACCACACAGCTGGAAGAGGAGATGGCAGACTGTTACCCTAGAAGGTTGGCCCTTAGCATTCTGCTGAAGCTCAGGTCTCTGGCTTAAAAAAGCAACATCTCTTTTTCCTTTTCCTTCTCTTCCCTTTTCCTCTGTGGCTCTGATTCCTTCAGACTGTAACATGACACGTATAGTTAACCTTCTGAAATGTTTACAGATTTTCTTTGCAGTAAAAGAAAGAAATAAGTAATAATTTGGAAAAAAAAATGCTTCTCAGCTGACTTGTTATTCTCATCAGTAAACCACCACAAATTCAGAAGTAGATCCATCTAAATCAAATTGGATACAGAACATGTAGAAAACCATAAAAGTGTTCTGTATACAAATATCCAGTTTCTTGTACAAGTGGTTTCACAAGAGTGGCAAAAAAAGGAAAACAGAAAAAAAAAAAAATCATACTTATAGTCTCCTTCTGATAGAGCCCTGTGTAGAACTGAACATATTTCTTGAGCAATCTGTGAGACTAAGAATTGCATGACAGCCTTTCCAGATAGAGCTGAAGGTAGGTATATTAATCAAATATATGAGCCATAGAAACCCGAAGCTTCAGTAAGCAAGTTCTTTGTGTCACAGTGATGGATAGAGTTGTCATCTTGATTTTATTCAAGGCAACTCCATCATCTGATGTATCCCATCCACTGCAGTCCTGCACTTACATGGAAAAAAATTAGTAAAAAAAAAATAGTAAAAGGAAGGTTTCCCACAGCAATGACTTCTCCAAGATTAGAAAATCTTCAAAGTTCTTCCAACAACTTCTCCAAGAAAACCCAGGAAAAAATAAAGGTAGAAATCTTCTGTAATATTAACAGATAAATCTAAAGTGTGCAAGTCTAGATTTTAGAACCAGTGGAGAGAGAGATCTCCAGATGGCAACTTATGTGTGTTTCTCTTCACCAACTCTGAACTAAGTTTGGCACCATTCTCTTAAATCTTAGAAAATGAATACTTGAGTAGCTCAAAGTAGGCAAAATCCCCCTAGATACAAAACATTAATATTATCAGATTAAATACAGATACTTTTTAATCAACTCTTTCTTTTTTCTAAATTTTTAGTATATGCTATGTTCCTGATTCTAAGGATTTTTTTCCCCATCTTCCTATATCATTTCACAATACTCTAACAATACAATACTTTTTTTTCCCCATTAATAGCAGAAACTGTTTGTCTGATTTAAGAAAGCATTATTTTCGTTCATAGCTCACACCTGAAGTCTAAGGAATACATGCTACCAAATTATAAATATTTTTAGACCGACCAAATTACTAAATGCTGCATAAATTATTATTTTTTTAATAGAAAATATATATATATGGCAATTAGGAATTTGATCTATTGTAGATTTTTTTTTCTTTTCTGTAAGCTTAATTTGCAGTAACTTTCCAGCAAATACCAGCTAACTCAATTGAAAATGACAGGGTGAGTCACAGTGCCACAAATCTCAAGGTTGATCAGTAAGTGAACAAAGTAGAAGCTGTTCTATCACAACGACTGAAGACTGGGCATAGATGCCCAGTCTGTGATGTTGCTATTCACTGGGTACAAGGAGTTCTGGATTGAAAATATATCACAGGTGCAGAGGAATGATATGGCAGCCTTGTTAAATACTTTCTATTGACTCACAACAGCAGAGCAACAACATACGTAACACTTCCTAGAGCTCGAGTCCTCCCAAAATTCTTCTCTGTTCACTGGGCTAAAAGGAAAGAAGTGGTAAACAATCTGTTTTAAGGCAGGCAAGGGAACTGTAACAGAGCAACACTAGCAGCTTTGGAAGTAGAGTGTTGGCAGCAGCAGAACACGAGTATGCAGACGAGTTTTACAAACGAGCAGTCAGTTGGCTAAACATCACCACAGTAAAAGTAACAAAGGCTGATAACATTTTTTAAACACACAGAATAAATTAAATCTCAATTTGAAGCAAGCGACAAAGTTGACAGGGAGACAAAAATTCTGCTCAAGTCATTAAGGCTACAGAACAGGTCACCAGAAAGAAGTCTGTAGCACTACAATTACAATGTAGGCAAAATATTAAATAAACTGGCTTTGCAGGAGAAAACAGACCTTTAAATTAATTTCAGCTTTAGTCTCTGAATAGCAGAATGACTCACACTTAAAAAAACCCAGTCAGCTAAAGAGTTGTAGACAGTCCAACAATTTACCAGGTACATTATAATGAAGGTTAGTGGAATTGCTATATAGAAAGAATTCTCTTTCTATTAGAATAAAACAGTTTTTCAGTTACTATAGCAGTTTTGGCACTTTCCATGCTGAATTTCTGAGTTAGATTTCTCAGTCTGTACTTTAAGGAAACATTTGTTTCTGAAAAGAAGTTTTATCACATTTTAAAAATTACCACAGCGTCCTCTTTGAGAGTAACCACTTTCATGCCTCAAAAAATCAACTCTCAAGCTAACTTAAATTGCATTTGTTAATATTTAAATTTGCTCTCTCCACTCTTCCATGCTCTTATCACAACTCTCTCAAATGTCAGCATTCTAACAAAAAACCAAACAAACGGAAAAAACCCAAACCTTCCAATTTCTGACTTTACTGTGGTATAATATTCACAGAAACGTGTACTACCTATCTCTATTGAGAGAGGGGAAAGGAAAACTAATCATAAATAGTCACAAAAATTTTATTTGTGCTCTTAACATTTTTTCCTATGACATGTATGAGGATATTAAAAGTTGTATACTCTAGTGAACGTGCAATAAACCTGAATTTTCTCTAGGAGCAACTTTAAAGCTTGTTCAGTATGATAACTATAATCAGAACTGTTTTCCCACAGGGTAACTTTAAATGTTATTGTAAAAAAAAGAAAGAAAAATTTTTACTTACTCTGAAGTAGTCACTGCAGGCTGCCAGGACTGCCTTATGAGCATGGAATTTCTGTTCTTCAGCAATAAGGGTGATATCACAAAGTATGCCATCACTTCTTTGTTGGTTCAGGGCTGCCAGGACAGCATCATTATGGGAGCTGGACTGACAAAGCCTCTGACCTGTCAGCATTTCCTGAACACTGAGAGGGAAAAGGTCAAAGATTTTGTCAAAAAAATGTGTGAAGAAAGTGGATTGTGTCAGAAATAGAGAAGAACTTGTTTCTAAGACATGGTTGCTTGATCATTCTTGAAAAGAAAAAACAGTCATGATCCCTGCCAGTCAAAATCTTTATATGTTATTTGCATTAAAAGAAAAGATCAGTATAACAAAGTATTATGAAACCTGATTAAATACTCAAATTTTAAAACATCAATTGTTCTCATTTTCATTTGCTGCACTTGAAGGCAGATGGACTCAAAGGAGCAGTTCAGAGTAATTTTAAAATTAAGTGAAAAGAATTTAGGGGCCAAGTCAATGGAGCAGCAGAAAACTTAAGTGGCTTGAGGTGCTGCCCTAGTGGAAAGGAGCATGTATGTATGCATATATGTAACTAGTCCTACTGAAAAGAGGGAAGACTGAATGTCTCAGGTGGCTGTTTAATGATGCTGCATTACTGAATGTTTTCAGACTATTTTGGGGTTGGGAGAGGGGGGGGAGGAATATTTCCACAGCCTCTAAATATCTCCTTTTATGAATATAGCCTAGGATTTTCAGATTGCAGTTTCCTTTTCCACAGCTAGGAAGGAAGAGGCAGTGTAATTGCTGATGCAAGCAGGAACAAATCAAACAAACCTACAAATTCTCTTTGACAAAAAAAACCACACTGTTTATTTGAAATCTGTGAGATTACAACAATTTATCTTTCTTGAGAATCTAGGTCTTTTTAGAAGGGAAGTTTACAGAAAGGCATTCCTGCGTAAATCAGTGTGTGTGATTTACACATTTACACACACTTTTTAATTATTATTATTAAGGTTCAAATAAGCTATCATCTTTCCACTATTCATGTAATCCACTCCATACACTTACTGTGCAGCAGCTGTGTGGCTGCTACCTCCTCCTTTCCCATCAACACACACTCTCTGTATCACCTATCCCAGTCCTGCACCCTGTGCACCTGCATACTAATGTAGCCTTGCAGACTGTTTTAACTAACCTCATCTTCTAAAAAGACAAGAACTAGAGCATTACACCTGCAAGAAGGATAGCCCAACTGGAATTACACAAGGATAAGCTGAATTTCACCCCCTCTCTAATAGATTAGGTTTCACACATGTACATATCCTACATATGTTTCAAAATGATTCATTCAAATGATTTTTTCCTTCAGCTGTTCTGTTTGTGGAACACCACTGATACTCTAAATGACAATTATCAATAAATGTAACTTGTAAAAAAACAAGGGAATTATTTTTAACAATTATGCTCATTTCTGTACCAAAGTGACTAAATCAAACTAGTGCAAGTTAATTATGCCTAGAGATGGTTTCTCCTTATTTCTGTTCTCTTTATTTTCTCTTTATTAGCCTCTCTCTCTCTCAATGTTGTGAGCCAAGACCTTCATTGCTCTTGCTTTTTTTCACCATCATCCAGAGGTAGAAGTCCTTTTCCACAAAAAAAAGAACCATTTGATTCAATAGAAAACAGATCAGACGGACAAGGCATGAAGGTAATAATTGTGGAGAAATTTTATATGTATGTGTGCATGTATATATGCACACATACACAGGTATATACACATAAAAATCAGGCATCTGTGGTTCTGAACTGAGCTCTGTCAATTCCTTTTTTCCAGTTCAAAGACCAGGGTGAAAAAAGTGACTGCCTGTAATACATGTGTTAACAACATTAACAACAAGATGATCTTTAAGATCCCTTCCAACCCAAACCATTCTATGACTCTATGAACATATTAAGAATGTATACACATGCAAGAGAATTTAACTGGCATTTTTGAATGAAAAAGCACTGTTTTATTAGACATAACATGGCCACTTGGTAGTGATGTTGTCTGTTGATTACTCCAACAGCCATAAAACACAAGGAATTTTAGATTCATTTCTGATGCAGAAGCACAGAAGGTAAAAGGGAAAAAAACTGGAATTAAGAGATCCCAGTAATGTCAGGTACATCTCTGAGCTGCTACATCAGTCCATGAACGTTAACTACTCTGTAAAACAGAATAAACAGCCTGTAACACTAGTGCAAAGTTCTGCAGAAAACCAACCAGATTAATAAACTCTGCTGAGTGTTCTGCCTGAAAGCGCTCCAAGAAACTAATTAAATTATAAATTTCAAATTCTCTGATGAGACAATGGGCAACACAATATGTAAGAAGGGCTAGACAGGCAAGCACATCCAGATCATTAAGATTGTGTAAGAGGAAAAGAGACAGAATGGGTGATACTAGAAGGCAGGAGGATGAATTTGGGAAGAATGCTTTGAAACCATTTCAAAGAACTGGAAGTGTAATGTGTGTTCTGAATAGTAAAATGCTACAAACACCAAAAATTATCATCAGCCATCAATTCAGATGCATGCATGAAAAATGCCACTTGCTTCCACAATTGAAAGTTCCAAGTATAGGCAAGCAAAAAAGAAAGATAAGTATGAAGAGTCTGTGGATCCCAAATCAATCCCAGCCTCCACTTTCTTTTCTAGAGATAAGTGCCAACAAGAAAGCAATCGTTTGCAGATTACAACATGGATATGTATTTATTAATGTTAATTCCAACTGAATGAGCAAATATATTCATTTCACTCTTCTGATGTTAACTGGTGCTTTGATAAATATCACTGTAGGTGTGAACAACCTCCTACATGCTACCAAGTACTGTACCTCAGGCACCTCTCAGATGGCATCTTTCAGTTTTGCTCTTCTGAATATCAAAGTTTATAATCCCGTAGGGAAAGCAGCATGCATTCCAGCTAGAAAGAGAGAAAGGAGAGGAACATTATAATCGTAGTATAGATATCCTCAGCCTTAAAGATCAATACTTTCAGGATACACAATTCAAAAGCAAGTTTCCTCAATTCCTCAGCTGCAGAAAGACATATCTTAGAGATCCGATGCACATGAAATTTTATTGGCTAGTATATTGTGAAACTGGTCTTTCCTCTTGTTTTTTCTAGAAATTCAGACCTTATGTCAGTTTCCTGCATCTACTGCTCTTGAGGCATGTCTCCTTTCTGAAAACTCAGGAACGCATATTATCCCAAAAAGTGGAAGAGTGGTGAAGAGAGCCTGTCTAGAGTCTAAGGGGTTTGCCACGTATCTAAACTAATGCTTTGGCTGTATTTTTTCTAAAGACAGTTTTGTAGGGGAGATGGGATAGGTTTAGTGTATACTCCCAAAAGCAGTTCCCAGTTCTATCAGAGCAACATTCTTGACTGACCAATCAGTGCTATGACCAAGTACCACTGTCAGTATGGGATGAACAGCAAAATGGTGAAAGCTGGTGAAGGGTCTCAAGCACAAGTCTTGTGATGAGGAGCTGACAGAACTGGGGTTGTTTAGCCTGGAGAAAAGGAGGCTAAGGGAAGACACTATTGCTCTCTACAACTACTTGAAAGGAGGCTGTAGTGAGGTGGGTGTTGGTCTCTTCTCCCAAATAACAAGCAATAGAACATGAGAAAAGGCAGAGGAGGTTTACACTGGATATTAGAAAAAAATCTCCTGACTGAAAGGTTTGTCAAGCATTGAAACAGGGAGGTGGTTGAGTAATCACCCCTATAGGTATTTAGAAGACATGCAGATGTGATCCTTAGGGACCTGGTTTAGTGGTGGACTTGGAAGGGCTGGGTTAAGGGTTGGACTTGATGACTTAAAGGTCTTTTCCAACCTAAACATTTCTATGATTCTATAAACAAACCTTCTGACAAATGCAAACAGTAAAACACATCCAAGCAGTATGATCAAATTTATAAATTCTATAGCTTTTTAAGAAGCCAGATACTAAAATGACCGTACAAATTAACCTCTGCTGCTTAATGACTACTGGAAATTGCTTCTGTAACAAAAAGGATAAAGGATGTTGTAACAAATAACTCTCTTCAAACCATTACAGATCCCACACAGATCTCCTAGTACCTGTGTAACAGAGTAAGGTGAAATAACTTTTTAACCTCTCTGCTCATGGCCAGTGATGTCCTGTAAAAGCAGTCATCTTTAATACAAGGGGTTTTTTTCTGCTTTCCAATTGAAGTTATGCCCTATTCCATGTGCTAGCAGAGGCTTCCACCAAGATCAATATTGAAACATCACCAACACCCTTTTCTGTTACTAATTGACAAAGAAGTACCAATAATCAGTTTTTTGCTCAAATTAGTTTGTTCTTAGTTTTCCCCTTTAATCATATATAACTAGCAGTTTTACCTTGAAAGCTGCTACACTAACTTCAGAATACTCTGCAATGAACACATGGGGTCAGAATTAAGTCTTTAGTCATTCCTGAGATAGCAAACAAACAAGGAACTCTTAATCCTTCCCTTAATTTTCTGAATTACAATTCTTCATTCTCCAGACAAAACTACAGTTCCTCATCGCCAGAAAGGCACAGTGACATCTGCCTTTCTGCAAGTGCTCTCACCTTGCACCACAGCAGTGGAAGGACCAAGTAAAACCATCCAAGAGTTCTGAATTTTGGAGTCTGATAATTGTATTTACCATGATTGTCTTGAATACTCTCAAGAATTCTTGACAGTTTTAAATTTGAGAGAAAGCAATGTGAAACACAGCAAGCTACCAGTTCACGAAGTTTACATTAATAAAATATTCAAGAGATACTGAAAGATGCTTTTGTAGACAGAATTGATTCTCTCTTGCAAACACAGCCAGTATCAGAACTCCTTGAATAGACAGGTCAGAAAATTACACAGTAAACTGATGCTTTTTTCCTTCCCCTAAAGAAAACAGTATATTTGTGAGAAGTTACAACATAAAATTTGAGCCAAGTACCTCCCAAACATCTCACTCAGATCCCAAACAGCTATCATACATAAGTCTCCACTGCAACCAGATACAACATGGGACATCCCTGTTCCTTTGATGACCTGCACTTGGGGTGAGATAGGAGAGCAGACTGCTGAGAACCCTAGGAGATGCCTTCCAGTACAAGGAAACAGCAGCTGCTTCTCCTCACAGCTGCCCCTGATGCTTCAGACCCATTCACAGTGACCACAAGGCTGGCCTGACTTTCTGTAAAGATCTGTATTCCTCACCTCCTCATAAAGGATGCAGTGAGAAATTCTGGGAACTGTGCGATCCTTTACACTGGTGTCACTTACAGCCTTCACCCTGTTAATCACAGATAAAGTTTCTTATCACCTTTACCACTAAACTTAACAGTATGGCACTGCATTAGCGAAGTTTTACTCTGCCTATAAACTCCTCTACTGTGTGAAAAACTCTTTTTTACTTTGAATTGGGAAATCCACTCAGTCTATTTCCACATTATCTAGAAGAATACTGTCTATCAAAAATCTATTTTAAATAACTAATTTTAACACTCACTCAAGCCAGGTAGATTTCAGGAAAGATTTTCATGTCATTTCACATTTGCAGCTTTCAGTTATCTTCTTAAAAAGATGTCAGATGCCAGTAGACAATAAAACCTGTTGACTGGCAAAACTTCCCACAAAAATTGAGGTTTTTTTTCTAGGAGTATAGGTAATGTATCTTTCCAGTTAACAATATTTCATTTAGATATGTTCATTAATATTTGTAATTATAACTGTTAAGGTATGTTAAAAAATGGGGAATCAACCTTACTTTAATAATTTTTTTGTGTGCCACACTAGATGAAATAGAAACTTATGGAAATTCACATACACAAAAATTAGTTAACAAGACTAGAAATACTCAATATAAACAGAATTAAAAAGAAATTTTGCATTTCCCATTATTTAAATGCAATTGAAGTTGTCTTCCTTCCCTCAAGTCATGCCTTCTCAAAATGTGTATTTTAAATACTGAAAAGCAAGTTCACTTAAACTACACTTTCAGTTATAAGAAATATTAACATACACCAGGTGTGAAACTAACAAAAGGGATCATAAACATCATATTACTCTTTCCTGCAGAAAAGCAGAATTTTGAACCAACTAGGTATGTCAAAGATAAAGCATTTAGACTCTGTAAAAATACTATTTTCCCTTTGACAACTTCAGATACATAGTTTAAAAGAAAATGCAACATTTAAAACTATCAAAAGCACATCCATTTCCTTCCAGAATTACTCCAAAGCAAGTCCTGAAAGAGACTGTCACGGATGCAGAATAAGAACATGAAGATTCACACATGGTAATTCTCTGTCCTAGTTTAGATCCTTATTCATAGGACCTTCTGGTTTTGTCTTTGAAGTACTTTGCTAAGTCAGAATAAAACATATCTTTTCAAGATGCATTTCACCTTCCTTCAGAATAAGAATCTATTCAGAAACAAGACAACATGAGCTTAATATTCACAAAGAATAAAGGACAGCATTATCTTCTTTTTTTTATCAGAGCTCTGCAAAATTAATTTGTCAAAAGGGAAATATTTGGAAACAGCTAAAAAAATTAACTGCAAACTTCCTCTTCTGACTATACTAGAACACTTCTCCCACTTGTTTGGCAGACAATACTTTTTCCTATTCTCATTAAGGTATTTGAGAAGTGAAAATTTTTCTCATTCCATACAAAAAGTTCAAGAGCATTCCAGCTGTGAGGAAAACTCGACCATTGCCCAATACTGCCAGTGAAAGCAGAACTCAGCTCAACCCAACCAAAAGTTTCTCATTTAATTTAGTACCTGAATTTAGTGACATTCAAGAGAAAGCATTCACAGAAAAAAAAAAAAAAAATTAAAATTATAATACCAAGGGAGTAAAAAATTTAAAACCTGGATTTCTTTGGAAAAATAGGAGTCAGTCAAAACAACACAAGTAAATGTTCAGCAAAATCAGTAATAAAGTAAAAACACAGTAGGAAAAAATCAAGCTGTTGTACTCTTCTGACTAGAAACAAACTATTTTCTTTTGAGACTGGAAAGGTCATTGTTGGTTTCAGGCCATCAGCTACAGTCAATTAGAATCATGAAGTTTATTGTCTGTCACTACTGAATTACCATCTGGCTTCACAAATTATCATCATCTAAAAATCACAAAAATGTAAAATGAAACCACAGATGTACAAACAAAGATGTACAAACAGAACCACATATTTATGCCTTTATATCCTCTTTATGGCCTTATTCTCTGTATCTGAATAAATCATTATTCAGAACATTTCTTCTGAAGAGACACCCAGATTAAAAAATCCAGTTTTATTGCTGCCTGTATAATTTAAGGAATATTTTGCTTATACTGCCACTTAAGAAGTTGTTGCATTCTACTGATAAAACCATGTTGCAATCATACAACACAGTAGCATGTTACCCACGAAAAATAGAAATTTGAAGTTCTATGAAACCGTGCATTTGGAGTTTGATGACAAGAACACATTTGTTTCCAGGATTTGTGTGGGCTGTTCAACATCTTTCATTTGAAAAAAAGGATCAGTTTTATACACTTTTAATAATTTACCACAGTGCACTATCAGCTAAACTATTCAGAGCCATTCACTGTTGCTATCATTTAAGCCATGTTATCAATTACTCACCAAGAAAAAGGACATGACCCATGTATTACTGTTAGGGGATGGCTGGGAAAACAATACTAAAACTTATTTTCTTCCTGAAACTTGGGCAACAAATATGCAAAGCACTCTCAAAGTAAAGAGTCTAAACCATACATTGAGTACACAGTCATTATAAAGGGACAGGGTGAAAGCTTTCTGGTATTTTAGTTTTAAGGTGTACTGCTTCTCGTACGAATCTAACTCCACAGTTAATCTGTCAAAGTATGCTTTGAGGACTATTCCTGCAGAGAAAAAACAAGACAAGACAAGATAGGGTGACTTGAGTAGTCTTTAACCGAAGTTCCATTTGGAATTTCTTTTGTATTTTGATTGGATAAGAAACAGCAACAAAATACCCCTGTTCTTTAAACCCAAATACCATTCTTCAGGAAAATTTGACAGGTTTGTTGCAAAATGCAGAAGACTTCCCTAAAAAAGGTCATAGTGCCTTATAGAGCAGAGCAAGAGAAATTTAACTGGAGAAAACATAATTTCTCCTAGATATCTCTAGAAATCAACACTGAAATGAACATACAAGAGGGAAGTATATGCTGAAAAGATTATAACTTCATTAGGGCCTTGCTCAGATAAGCCTTGGATCTTAACTGTAACAACCACCAAGGTGCTTTTATTGAACACAGCATTTTTTTCTAGCATAGTAAGAGTCAAAAACACATGGGTATGTTTTTGGAACCACTACAAATCTGCCTGTGCAGGAGTTTTCAGTACTGTAGAGAGTCTATAAGCTCAACAACCAGTCTGCATGAACATTTTAAACCCATCTGAAAAAAAAAAAAATTACATTTTCTGCTTAAAACCACATAAAGCTAGTAAGAAAAGCATAAATTTCTGGATAGTGAACAGCCTCGTGTAACGGAGGTAACCACTTAGGTCACTACATACTACACCATCATGAGGTCTATTAACTAATGGCATTTGCAGTTAATGAGTATTTGTCCTCCAGAAAAAGCATAGAATTTATACATCTCTATGGTACCTACAATAGCCCTTCTACTTTCTCCACAAAATAGCATTTGTTAAGTTTAAAGAAAAAGGCTGAAAGTACCAGTAAAGTACACATGCCCCTTTTAAGGATGATCTCCAGTAGCCACAGGGAGGCAGGACTATATTTAAAGTATTCTACACCTTCAGGACAGTCACCAGAGTATCTCAAGGAGTCTTTCTCACCCTAACAGCATAATTACAATAGCATAAAATATTTTGCATGATCTATGGGTGCTTTCAACACCAGGAATCATGGGAAAAGAAAAAAAAAATAAACGACAAATGACTTATATTTGTATTAGAAATAAAGTCAATGAGGGGCAACAATATTAGGAAGACACATCATAACCACTTCCCTAGGGCCCTTTTTCCACAGTTTCATTACAACAAAATTTCTACAAGAAGTTTTTTGTATTATAGTGATGCTTGTATTACTGTTGAGCTGCAAGCTGCTTTAAGTATAAAAGTAATTTTCACATGTATCTTTTCATACTATTCACTTTTAATAGACTTGCAAGTTTAGATAACTTCTGGTCCTGTCACCCCTATTTAGACCTTTGAAGTACATTCATCTAATCTAATGATGAATGATTAAATTACTTAGTGCTTAAATGATTAAAATGATTAAAACACTGCTATACTGAAAAGATAGATTTGACTAAAATATTAAAGAACTGTAATTTAAAGGAGAAAATCCAAGCTAGTTCGATGACCAGAACAAATAAGACTTACAAACAAATTATTTCTGATCATGGTTTGTGAGTGAGAAATACTGGGAGAGAATGGAGATGCCTGCCTATCTTCAAGTGTTGTTAGACACTGCAGTCAACAAAGTCATAGTCAGTAAAGTCTGATCAGTCATCTCTGCTTTTTGGGTATGCCCTCCCAAAGCACATAGAGCCTTACAGGCATCTGCTCCCTGCTCCTCTCGCTGGCCTCTTACAGTCTTGTTTCCTTGCAATTGAAGTCCACAACTCCATGCTGAACTTCTATTTTCCTGACAGACCTATCTTCCAGATGGAAGTTCTCCTTACAAGATGAACAGCTGCCCCAGAGGAAGGTCGATCACTTCTGCCAACTTTCATCTGTGCCACACACTAATCACAGATCATCTCTTCTGTGATAGGAAGCTATTTAACTACCCTCCCATTGTAAGGGTCAGAAAGAGTTTCCTTTCAAAGGATTTGCTCCTCCACTTTGTAGCAGGCAATTATTACTACTTACTACTACTACTACATTCTTGAAACATGGTGTATTGCAGAAAGACATACTCTGATAGGACATACAGGGTAGAATAACACTTGACTTTGTTTCTTTCTAGGAGAAAGATACAGCTGTGAGATTTTGTAGAGGATGCTTCCAGTGCAAGTTTTACATATATATAAAAGAACATATTTTCACAGTTAAACATGCATCAGCTACTATAAAGATTCTCCTGTATGTTGTAATTCTACGCTTGCCTTTTTGAAAAAGGCTTGTATGGCTTTATAAAAGGGAAGACAAGAGAAAATGGGTATATACAAGTCATCTCCAACACTGCTTCCTGCTGTGTTGGGGCAGGATCCTGTTGTGATCCGGGGCATGTAAACTCTGAGCTTTGGAACTTGCACCATGGTTACAGATTAACAAAGCATTAAGCTCGTGTCATTCTTGAAGGACACTGGTTTCCCTATTCCCAATCCCTCATTTGCTATCCCACAGAAGGACAGATTCTTCCAGCCCTTCACTCATTTTACACTGCCTTCCACAGACCAAAAAAGCATCTGTTGTTCAGAAAAAATAGAATTTCCATCATGTACACTATTCTATTACTGCAGACCCCTTTATTTCATTAACTGTCTGTGACATGGTTACATGGTCACTGCTACTTGTACAGCCTTAACTAGCTAAACCAGAAAAGAACACAGGGACATGCAAAGTAACATGAAAGACATCAGAAGGGTTTTTTTGCACCTCATAGCCAAAAATCTCCAGGAGTTTTCCTACGTACACAGGACTGTACAAAGCTGATGAGTACAAATGTACTCTTTACCATACCAACAGAAGGGAAATCCTCTTTTACCTCAGGACCTGCATCAGGGAACAGATTTCCTAGGTGAACTAACTTTGGCTTTTTCCCTGCTCCCTTGTGAGTACAACCTGCCACATACAGTGTGTAAGCTTCTGAAGCATTAAGACAGCTGGGACTAGTACAGCTCCCACTCCCTGCCAGGAGAAGGTGTGGTCCACAGATATGCTGGGAATACAAAGGAAAACATGAAGAAATCTGACCTCTGATGAAGGAAAACACCTGAATGCCCTACCCGAGTTGATGGAGAGTTGGTGCATTCTTTTTGTCCAGGGATTAATTTACACAAGGAATCTAGACTTCTATTAGCATATTTTACTGAAACAGAAGGTGTCCTGATTTCTCTTGTACTCTGCTCAATATATATACCATTTCTAACACAGACCAGCTACATGGAACATGTTCTGATAGTAACTACTGTCATTAATACCAGATGTAAATCCAGCTGGTAAAATTCCTCTCAGAGAAGAAAAGACATACCAGGTAGGAAGGGAAGGTGACAGGAAGTAAAGCCTAAACATATTCATTTTTAGGATGCCCATGATGCATTTTATAGTCTGAGTCATGGCTTTGACAACATGCTCAACAACTCATTTCAAGATAACAGCTTGCACTAAAGTAAAAGATCATTCTAATTAAGCTCTAGCAACCAGGTTACTTAGAGAGACATCTGGAGTTCTTGTTTGCAAACATCAAATTTCAGTATGCTCTACTTTTTTTTAGAGATAATCCCAGAATTAATGCCAAAAATGTTGGATACATGCAGATTTCAAGATGGGCTGGATGGTTCAAAGGATTTTTTTTTAAACTGTATGAATTCACAAGTCGGATCTGAATAGCATTAGCTGCTGAGACATTTGGAAGTCAGAGACTTCCAATTATGATGGCAGCTCTAGAAATTGCATCATCTGCTGTTACTTCTCAGCAATAACCTCACCTCAGTAATGGAAATATGCAGAAGTACTCAGTGAGTGCAGATATAATTTAACTGGAAAACCCTGAATAGCTATGTTTTGCATCAAATCTGCTTTTAAGCAGACTGAACAGAAGTACACTCAGATCTTTCAATTCATTAATCCTTCTGCACCTGCCTGTACACGATTTTCAATACAGCCTTGTTTTCAAAATACTAACTCAATATACTGGTTGTAGCTCCCTATCTGCAGGACACCACCTTCATCACTGGACTATGAATACCTATTCATACTCACTCTCCTTCTGGCCCAACATGAGCATCCTTAGTGGGACAATGAACCACAACGGCAGGAGGGAACTGAGAGTAACCCCAACCATATTTAGTTCTGCCTCTAGTCTGATAGTTATTCTACTCCTCATCAGGGATGCGAGCAACAGTTTTGAATGCCCATTACAGCAAGTAAAGCAATTCAGATGCATTGTTGAGTGCTTAGATTATTTTAGTTAAAATATCAAAAGAATGAATAAAAAGACTTCTTTTGTGAAACAAATTGCTGCTTAAATGCATAAGAGCACTGTGAACATAGACATCTATGAAAGGTTTTTTAAGGCTACAGTTGAGTGCTTACTTCTAAAAGGTTAAGTTTTAAACATGTGTACCTCTTTTTTTTTTTTTTTTATGTCAGCTAAATTGATTTCCTGTTCTTCCCTTTATATGCGAGCCAACAACTTGAAGCTTGTTGAGAATCCTTGCTCTTAAGCATCTATCACTACCCAGACGTTAAACTGGAAACCTCAATGAATCTCTAGAGTTTGAGAACACTCCTCTGAGAACCAAGCCTAAGACAATTTATGGAGACAGTCCCAAATGCCTAACTGAAGTCTTTTAATTGCATGCCGATTACTAGAAGTCCACTACATTAGGGAAAGCTAAATAGTGCCAAGTGTACTTCCTTTTGCACAACTGGAGCTCAGCATTTGCCAAGACAACAACTGTATATGTGACAATATGTAAAAAAAAAAAAAAAGTTTAGGGAAATAGTTATCTTGATAAAACCACTAAACACTACTAATAGTAACTCATAGTTCAAGCCAAAACATTGCTTTTATAAATTACTGGGCACAAATAAACACGCATGAAATTCCATCTGAGCACAAGAAAACACTTTTTACTGTGAGGATGACTGAACATTAGAACAGATGGTCCAGAGAGGCTGTGGAGTCTCTGTTCTTGGACATATTCAAAACATCCCTGGACACAATACTGGACAACCTGCTCTATCTGACGCTGCTTTAATGGGTGGGTTGGACTAAGTGATCTCAAGAGGTCCCTTCCAACATAGAAATGTCTGGGGTTTGTGTGATTTTTCTAAGGTACAATTGAAAAATTTATGAATATACTGTACACATACAAGAACATACTAGTCCCACATGTCCTATTTATTCCTATGTTCCAATCTTCTTTAAGAGCTTTTTCTCATAAAAGAAAACAGAAGGGGAAAAAATGGGAAATTTATCAAAACCATGGCAAATGCACTTGCCTTCATATCTCTCCATGTGTTCTGGTGCAGCACATTTATGACTTGCAGTCTTTCCATTTATTACAACAGAAGAAGAATCCTTTGAACTCCTGTCTGGAATTAATACAATCCAAAGGAAACATACTGTAATGTTAATTTTTTTTTCATAAGTACTTTTTTTTTTTTTTATTAAGGATAGAAAAACTCAGTAGCAATTCTGGTGCTATTCTATATGAAGTTTGATGATTAACATCTTAAAAATAATACTTTGTAAGAAACACACGCAAGCAGTGTTTGTTTTCAAATTAAGGTCAATTAACACGATTAACACTTAAATTCCGTTGATAATATACAGACATTCACTGTCATTTCAGATCCCTAAAGTAACTAAGAGAAGACATATGACATAAGACACAGAGGACATTCAGTCTTCTGGATCAATCTCTGAGATAGCATTAGACGTGTTTAGGCAAGTAAATTGAGCCCTGAACCCCTCTTGACAAAAAGCAAAATAACATTTTATATAATTTAAATTTCAGTGAGCGTGTTTTCAGGTAGTTCTCTGGTAGGCATGCATCACTCAAAGGAAATCCAAACCAATAAATGCACTTAACAAACCAATAAATGGCCAACAAAACACAAACATCTTTGCTTTTAAATAAAATGCAGCCAAAAGTAAAGGGAACAAATTAGAATATTTCAGAATTAAACCACACTAAGAAGCCTTCATACACAGAGGAATTCTCCTTCAAGAAGATATGGAGAGCCACAACAAATTGCAAAGTGTTCAGATTTTTAAAATATCTATTAAGTACACATCAACCTCCATAAAATATACCATACCCTACTATTAATTTGAGGTCAAAATTTGCTATTTTCAAATTCATCAATAATTTGGTCAAGGTTTTCCAAGAAAATTGGACTAAATTCCTAGTTTAACAGCTTACATTACTGTAAATCTTTTTATTGTAATATTTCATAGATTCCTAGTAGAGTTGCTGCCACATATTTGAAAAATTCTGTGAAATATGAATGCTAGATCAATTCTACAGATGCAGCTAGGCAAATTATTAAATGTCTAGCTACTGGCAAGTCATTCTCCCTGGGTACACAAATGTAAAGCATTTCTACTAGTGAAGAAAGAAGAAATTAAATCTGGAAATAATCAACCACTCATATTTTAATTATCATCTTGCAACAAAAGGAGGGGAGCTCCTTAGGCAGTTAAAAGAAAGTTATTATAGTTCTCTGTGATACCTAGAATTTCAGCATGGATCAGGCCTTTGGGATTGGATGGGAAGAACAGGAAAGGCAGTGAGGCAATAAGCAAACTACAGATGAACAAAGTGGGGGTAGGTGTAGTCCCTGGAGAAGGTACACTTCACTCATCACCATACCAAGGGTTTTGAACAAAAAGCCAACTTAGCCAGTGCTTTAATTTTCCTGTTGGTGCCCTCCAAGATGGGATTCCTAGAGGCCATGGTGGACACCTATCAAAACCATATGTCTTGGGTTAGTGCAGTGGTGGAAGCAGGGGGACCACAGGGGTGGCTCCTGCAAGAAGCTGCTGGAAGCTCTCCTGGTTCAAACCCTGGCCCCACCTCTGCCCAAGGCTCAGCAGATATGGGAAGCTGGATGGGCCTCTGTAACATATTCAAGAAATTAAAAAGAAACAGCAAAAATATATAAAAAGGACCTGCAACTGAAGAAGGAGGGGGAGAAGGTGCCTGAGCAAAGATTTCCCTGCAGCCCATGATTAGATAGCAGCTGTCTCCCTGCAGCCCATGGAGCAGCATGGCAAAGCAGTCCCTGAAGGACCACAGTGAAGTTAATGTGGATTTGTAGCCCCTGAAGTGTCACAGGTGGGCAGGCGTAAAGCAGCAGCCCGTGCAGGATCATGGAGAGGGGCAGATGTGGATCTGCAGCCATGGAGGACCCCGTGCCAGGGGAGGTGACTGTTCCTGCAGCAGCCGTGACTCTGTGTGCAGCCCAGGCGGGAGCAGTCTGTGCCTGAGGGACTGCACCTGTGGGAGGGACTCGTGTCAGAAAGGTTCGTAAAGGACTCTTTCCCATGAGAGGGACCCTGTGTTGGATCAGGGGAAGGCTGTGAGGGTTTCTCCCCCTGAGAAGGAAGGAGCGGCAGAAACACCGTGTGGGGAACTGACCCTAAACCCCCCTGCTCCTCCCCTGTGCCCTGAGGGGGAGGCAGCAGGGAAGGGATCCAGGACCGGGAGGAATAGAGAGTATGGGGGGAGATACTGAGATCTGGACATGTTTTCTCTTTCTCCTTGTAGAGTTAATTATGTTTCTTTCTTTTCCAAATACATTCTGCCTCGTTTTGCCCATTACCATAATTGGGGAATTAAAATCTCCCTGTTTCTTTCTCAATTAATGAACATTTAGATGGATTTTCTCCTCCCTGTTCCCCAGTGGGGATGGAAGGCGAGTGAGTGGAGGCCTGGTTGGTACCAGCTGTGCCTAAACCATAACACCATACTGCCAGGCAGAGAAGGAATTAAAAAACAAGGGAAATTATGAATTACAAATAAGGTAACAGTAGCCTGTTACTGTTAATATTGTCTGTTCATAATAATGAAGATTATCCGTAACTCTACAGGAGAGCTCTGAATAGACAACTTCTCCCAAATCTTTTCTCCATTAACCCATTTGAAAGAGTCAAAGTTCTGACTAAATTTGAGAGATCCCTAGTCATCTCAGGATAGCACTGGCAGACTTGCATTACGCATTCTTTTTTCATATGGATGTTGGTTGGCACTTTTTTGGTAGTGGGAAAGAATTTATGTTGAACAACTCAACAAGAGGAAATGGGATCAAGTCATGCCAGGGAAGGTTTAGATTGGATATTAGGAAAAATTTCATCACTAAAACAGTCATCAAGGAACTGACGTAGACTGCCCGGGGAGGTGGTTGAGTCACCGTCCCTGGAGGTATTTAAAACCATGTAGATGTGGTACTTAGGGACCTGGTTTAGTGGTGGTCTTGGCAGTGTGCTAGGTTAATGGTTGGACTTCATGATCTTAAAGGTCTTTTCCAACCTACACGATTCTATGTTATGACTAGATCTTATGTTAGCACTTGCCTTAACTGTGAACCTTACAAGATCTCACATTAACATTTTTAATTATTTAAAACACATTAAATATTGCTGGTAACAGCATGATCAGAGATTACCTCCTTAATAATCCCTCTTGTTTGAGTGCAAGGCATTTGATTCCAGCTGCTATGAACTTTTCAACACATACAAACAACACTAGCTTACATAAAAGGGACAATCCACTTCATAAAGGAATGATGACCAAATAAAACTGAATATACCCAACAAAACAAAGCCATTTCACAGAGCTTTTTTTTTTTTTTTCCATATACTAGACATCTCATAAGCTTTAATGAAGTATACAGCTTGGGAGGAAATACTGTATTTTACTATATTATTCTGACTTCTACACTGTATCACAACACTAAGACTTTCTAGGACTTCAATGAATTTTTCATTAGTTTAGATTCACAGCCTCTAATCCACATGGAAGCTACCTATGTCTTCTCTACATAAAATTGAAATATATCAGTGCTAGTACATCTCTAGAGGAATCTACAGGACAGCACCACTACTAAAAGCAATGAACCTACTAAATCAAAGTTTGCCAAAGACTCATTTAGGAAGAAAAATGCTAACTGGGAAGCCAAAATAAAGCAGTCACTGTGGTTTCCTTCCCTGTCACCAAATGAACCTCCTGGAATCAAACTGCACCTGAAACTTTCATTTCAAAAGATTTAGGTTGCAAGATTACTGACACAAACTTGAAAACATGTTATAACACCAGATTTATGACTTCTAATGAAAAGCATCTGAATTTGTTTAATTACTGATGTCTGGGAACTGACTTCCAGTGTTTGAGTGCTTAAGGCTGGCAACACTAAAATTAAAAGCCATTGAATAAATAACAAAGGGAAGCTATTAATCAAGTCTTGAGCTGAGAACAAAGACACACTGGCCCAAAATATGCTGACTGGCATAAAGATGGCCTGAAGTGCCCACCCATCGCTGACAATGACTGAGCCCTGCAGATAGATCCAAGGACTAAGAGGATAATTAAATGGTGTTTAATTTCTTTCCTTACCAAATGGCATACACAAAACTCTGGATTTTAATCAGAGGATTTTTAGGGGACAGACTACTCCTCACCTTGCCAGTGAACTAAGCAGTTGTATTATAAATGATCCAAAACTCTAAGCACAGCCTCAATGCTTCTTTTCCATCTTTGGACAGCAACATACTGTACGTAGCCAAGAAGTGCAGGACTGCATCCAGATGACTTGAGTCAATATAGCCAAACAAAGCCTTGACTTCTAACTTTGGCCAGGTTCATTCATTACCTGGCAACACTACAGTCCCCCCTGCCTAGCCAAGAGATGCTTATTATCTAATAAATGGATAATACAAAAATAGGTTTGAAAGATCTCTCTCTACCTTGCAGCACCTTAACTGCCTGTTGCCAGCCAGTGAGCAGACAAGCTGTTGTATCACTACCATGAATAGCCTTGCAGCATGCTCTCATGCAAGTCTCTGCTACATTTGAGCAACAAATGCAGGCTTTTAGCTCTGCATTTATATTGATTCTGAGACAACAAAACAAAGGGTCTTCCCACCGACTTCCAAGTAGAGAAAAAAACCACAAACTAAAGACTAAGACGACTAACTAAAGACTAAGATGACTAAATAAAAAGACTAACTAAAGCTAAAAGCTATTTGATCTTAAGTATTTATACACTATTCCTTCAGTAAGCGCTGAAGTCAATACAAACCTTCTCAGACATGAATTGAAATCCAATGCAGCAATGCTGCTGGGACTCGAGTATTTCTTCAATTTACCATTACGTAAGTGTGATCTTTGATGTCCATTAGTCATAGAGAATAAAACTTCTGAACCTGAACTGGAATTTATTCATCTGCAATTCCTAAAGGATCATCACCTCACCACCATTCAACACAGCCCAACATCCAGGCTTGCAGAGATATCCAAGTAGTTTTTCAACGTGTTACCCACACAAAACACCATAGTAACAATACTGGTCCTGTAGCTTTTCCTATTTTGTTCAGAGCTAAGCATCTATTTCTATTTCTACACAGCCCAGGAAGCTTGTATTTCCTAATGATACACTTACTTGGAAGATTTCATCCCTTCTGTAAAATATTATATTTCTTTTTTCTACCATCACAGTCAAAAACATTTGCTCTATTCCAATTTTTCAGCCTACTTGGTTCCAGTGGAATCATACAACCAAGATATTCTCAGTGAAGTTCCCAAGATAGCTTAAGACAGGCTTCTGCTCCAGATGGGAAACCAAACAAACAAACAAACAAACAAGTGCAGCTTCAAGCATGATTTTTATTACCACTTCATCAGCTCCATTTGTAGACTGAGTCTACCCTTATCTTTTAGGGCACAGATGTGGTTGCATGAAAACAGACAGTGTGAGCTATCAGCTATCAAGATTCTAAGACTGTACTCAGTCACAAAAACTAGAGTTTCAGTATAAAGTAAAAAAGGAATACCAATTTTGGAATTTGGTATCCTTTAGCAACTCCTACTTGAAAAAAACCCAACATAAAAACAAAAATAAACAAAAAACAACAAAAACAAACAAAAAAAACCAAACAAAAACTCACAAACACCTCAAAAATACATCATCCATCCATCCTTCAGCTGCACAATTGGAAATACTGAGTACTACCTACCTGTCACTGTGCGCAATCATTTTTAGACTTAAAAATGCCAAGAACAGAAAATAATAAGGAAAATGTCAATGTAGTAGATGATAATATCATTAATTTAAGTACTAAAGGAAGAACTTCCCTTGTATGAAAAGTTTTATTAAAGGATTCTTTGCTTAACTAACTGCAGCATTTTAAGTGACTGCAAGAGTGTAAGACTGGGAAACAGGTAGAAATACTCTTGGAAATACCTCAGGGAGCTTAAAAAAAATATAAATTCTAGCAATATTGAATGCTGTAGTTCAAGATTTTCACTCTTCTCTGAGGCCAGAGTTGGTTAAAATAATTGCCTTCAGTCTCCTGAGGTCTTCTAAAGACTGATAAGGAGAGAAGATGAAACTTACTGAAATTTGTCCCAGATTTGCAAACAATGCCTTTCAGTATTTGGAAATAACTTGCTGCTTTCTGTGCACAATCTCTTCTGCTTTTGTAAACCATGAATAACAGCTCATCTTTTATTTGTTTTCAGTTTTTCACAGAACCAGTTTGTTATGATTGCTCTCTCCTACACAAAAGCTAGTCAGGATTTCCAAACACCCTTCTATTTATGGCAAGCTGCAGTAAAAACATTTGCTTACTGAAGTTCAGTGAAAGAAGAATCTGGTGAATAAAAACACTCATTTAACACCTTTTATTCCCTACTATGTTAAAGCAAACTAGGCAGTAACAACATGTTTTTCTCTAGCCTGCATATATTCATTACAGGGAAAAGCTACTGGCTGCTCTTCTTTCAAGATAGAATGGCTACAGGCTCAGCCTACATTCTCTTCCCTTACCTTGCCATACTGACTTATGTACTTCTTCCTGCGTGCCCTAGCTTAGGAGTGCTTCTGTGGGGATGCTTTTTAATTTTAGGAGGGGTTGTTTTGTTTTCCTTAATGCTTTAAGAGGCATGCTGGTGATACAGCCCACAGCACAGCCCCACAGTGAAATCCAGCGAAACCCAGGAGCAATAATAAGCTGCAGAAGGAAGGCAGAGGACTCAAAAGTTTCTCAAGCTAGGGTTGCTGCAGAACATCTTATATCAAACCATGATAGAACAGCAAGGAGAGATTGATCCACCACATTTATTCAGTTGCTCTTTGTCCAGACAAGGTGCATGAGAGGTAATAAATCCATTAGGCTGAATGTGGTGACAAAGTCTGTTTCTTACAGTTTTTGAACTTGTGCATCAGGCAGATAAAAAGATGAAGAAAAATCTTCAATGACAATGGATAAAGGGGCTTTTGGGGTTTTTTTCTTCCTTCAAACAAAAGGTTCTGAATTTAAAACTCAAGATTTTGTTCAACATTTCCCCATTCTCCCTAGTCCGAGATACAATTTTTATTCATTTTGACAAAAGCCTCTGTTTCAAAGAAAAACACCTAAAAAGGGGATCTGAAATATTTATCTTTGATCTTTCATTGAGATCAGAAACAGAATTAGAAAAGGAAAACACAAGTGTTTAGACTTCTGTTCCCTCTTCTTTTGCTCTATACAAAATAAAGCACTTCTCTTCAGAGGCCTTGTATTTTTTTCCCCTCACATATTACATTCATTGGCTCGCAAAAAAACAAACAAAAAACACCACCAAAAAACAAACAACCAAACCATCAAACAACAAAATCCCACCTTCTCCTCTCATATCTTTAGATCAGTCTAGCTATACCACCACTTTTCATAGTGTTGGTTTTTTGGGGTTTGTTTTTCCTTTCAGGAGAAAGGGTTTGGTGCGGTTTGCTACAGCCTATTTGGTAACTATGTAGTAATCTCTCTCACTGCCTGAGCCAAAGAATAAATAAGCCAAAAACCAAAGATGCAGCCTATGAAAATTCATTCCTTGGGCTTCCAACAGTATTTTCATTATTCACAGTGACAGGATAAAATGTAGAAAGAAAACACAATTCACTGAAGCAATCAGTGCTGTTGAAGATGTTTCCATTGCCCTTTCCCTGAATGTTCCCACAAAGTATTGCCCCAGAGCACATGCAGCAGTGGTGTCACCACCCCACTGGTGCTACAATACAAACCCATACTGATAGCCCCTGACAGCAGCCACAACCAGCTGAGATGCAGGCAGATGGTATACTCCACCAGCTCTGCTACATGAGCAAAAAGGTGGAAAAACGGAGGTATGTGTCTGAAACTGCCATAGATCACAATTAACAAGGCTCAGCCCTTAGAGCCTTAATTAAGCCTTAATTGCCCAGCAGCACCACTAAAAACCAGTGCAAGTCTACTGTGCAAGAGTTACTTCTAATTAGTAAAGACAGTAAAATCAGATGGTCTGTCTAGCAGCTTTCCTCCCTTTAAGATATAAATTAGAGTTGCATTATACTAGATTTAGAATCCTGTGGAAATGTGAACAGTTCCAAGTATAAACCACACTAGTTTTGTGCATGACTTGTTCTCATCTTCAGTCAGACTCTTCTGTCATTTGCACCCTAAGATCTAAAGCATGGAATTTAACTCCTTAAAGCATCTAGTGCAATGTATGTGATCAGAAGGTCTTAAAGAAACAAGTCTAACAAAATGAAATAATAATTTTTAAAAACCCAATGACGTTTTTCAAACTGCATATATACTTGAGGATCCAGTCACATTGGTACAAGGGAACTTCACATATTAGGTGGTTACACCTGACTACAGCAATATTTTGGAGTTTGACTCGCTTGCTGTACAGCTGAATTTCTATTTCCATTCCACTTCTGTGCATTGTTATCCTAAGTATGCAAACAAAGCACATCCAGACCTCTTATGTACATTCAGCACCTCCCGCATTTTTGCACTTCTGTGATTCTGTGTGGAGGATGAAGCACATATATGAAAAGTAAACCTAGGAGATCTCACACTTGTACTGCCTCATTCAGTGTCCTATGCATTTTCCCAGCACACAAACACAGCAGTCCCATTTGTATACAAAAGTCAACACAGACCACAGTAGACGCGGAGTGTATTTTAGTGTAACCTGACTGAGGATGAGAAGCTCAGCACAGCAGGGGTATGGCACACCTTCAGTCCTGATGCACTAAAACTCAGCCAGGAAGGACTTCTGTTTGCCTAGGCTTTCTACTAAAGGAGAGGAAAAAACAAAACAACAAACCAAACAAAACCAAAACAACAAAAACAAGAAACCAGCACAAAATAGGTACTGTTATCCCCACCAAAGAAGTCACACACTTCAGCTCAGCATTTAACTCTGGAGAATTCTATATTGATCTCCACAATTCACAGGAGTCAAATCACAGAATTTTCATGGTTGGAAAAGACCACCAGATTTCCTGAAGTGCCTCATCTACATGCTTTTTAAATACCTCCAGGGGTAGTGACTCCAAGACCTCCCCAGGCAGCCTGTTTCAGCACCTGAAATGTCCCAGTTCTGTGCTGAAAGCATCACCTCCATTTTGGTTTGTTTTTTGTTTTTTTTTTTAATGCAACTAAAATAAAGGTCAGTGAGAAAAAGGGGGACTTTAAAACTAAGCATAATAGAGCAAAGAGGAAAAAAAAAGCAAAAGATGTGGCCTCTCAAGGGCAGAACCTTTTCATAGTCTATTACTGCTTTTAAGACAATTTTAAAATATGTATTAGATCAGGAAAAATTATATTCAAAGCCACACTCTTATAACACAAGTAGTTTGTGTTAACAATAATGTGTAAAACAATAATGTGTAAAACAATAATGTGTAAAACAATAGTTACCAGCTACTCTTATAAACGTAGCTGTTGGTGAAGTGTTAATAGTAATTTTAGAGAATTTAAAAAATTAATCTGGAAAGAATACATTCTACATATCCTGATGCCGTTCCTTCAAACAGAGGGTTTTGTATGTCCTTTTTTGATGAAACAGGTTGCCCAGGGAAGTGGTTGAGTCACCATCCCTGGAGGTATTTAAGAAAAGTGGCACTTACAGACATCATTTAGTGGTGGACTTGGCAGTGCTAGATTAGTGGTTAGACTTAATGTCAAAGGTCTTTTCATACCTAAAATTCTATGATATGGCAGGTAGTGTCCCAATTTAGCTTACAAAGGGCAGTAGCCCTGTTATTTATTTAACCTGAAGTGAAACATGATAAAGAATGTTTCAGACATAATAAGGCCATAAACTTGCTCATGTTTATCTCAGATTTTGTTATTATTCTAAGCAATGTGTTTTTCACTTAATGATCTTAAAACAAACAAACAAACCAAACAAAAATAAACAACCAAGCAAAACCGGTCTCACTTACTCTTATGTATATCTTTTAAACAAAATCCCTGTTAACCAAACTAGTGACACTGAGAATTTCTTGCAAGCATTTTCTTACTGAAGAGTAGAATGAAAGGCTGTTCCAGAGGCACAATGGGTTCAAAAAATTGAAGATGCTAAAGTTTAAATTACCAGAAGAAAAAATACACATATGCATTTTTAAGATGTATTCTAAGCAATCACAGGAAAAACAAGAGTCAATTAGGCTACAACATCACATCTATATTCTTGAAAACCAACACTATATATATATATTTATATGTATCTTTTCTGTCATGAAAAATAAAGACAGATGGTTACAGAAAAATACACTCTTCAGAACAACCATAACCCTTAAGTACTGATGATTCAAAATATTTACAGTATTTATCCCTCTATAAAGCTCATTCTCTACAATTAAAGCTCTTCTGCAGCATATTGCTGCAGAATTTTTGGCAGAACACACTCTCAATTTACATAATTGTTGAGTTGTCACCTAGCTTAGAGAAAAATCACAGAATCATTGAATCATTTTGGCTGGAGAAGACCTTTAGGATCATTATGTACAACTCTTAAACCTAGCACTGCCAAGTTCACCACTAAACCAGGTCCCTGAGCACCACATCTGCATGTCTTCTACACACCTACAGGGATAGTGACTCAACCACTTCCCCTGTTCCAATGCTTGACAACTCTTTCATTGAAGAAGTTTTTTCCTAATATCCAATCTAGACCTCCCCTGGAGCAACTTGAGGCCATTTCTTCTTGTCCTGTTGCTTGTTACTTGGGAGACTGACACCCGTCTCACTACAACCTCCCCTCAGCCTCCTTTTCTCCAGATTAAACAATCCCAGTTCCTTAAGTTGCTCCTCATAAGACTTGGGCTCAGGACCCTTCACCAGCTTCATTGCCCTTCTCTGGACACACTCCAGCACCTCAGTGTCCTTCTTGTAGTCAGAGTCCATACATTCTCAGGTACTATTGATGTTCTAAAGCTTCTAATTTATTTTTTTTTTTTTAATCACAACTGTTTTTACAGATTTTGTTGCTTCATCAATAGCTTCATTGTGGCAATGGCATTGGCACAGAATTCACTACTGGAATGTCATTATTTTAAATGACACCTTTCTTTTCTCAAGTCAATGGTAAGACATATTTTGAAGAGTTAGCAATGTATGCAATGTACAAAAAACCACCAATACTACCCCAGCTGCCACAGAGCATCTGCCTGGTCTAGGTGTCCACTGACAGTGTGGAGCACAAAAGGTACTCTAGTTCAGCTACCTTGTGTTAACAAAACCTTCCCAAGAAAGGAAGCCAAATATTGCTTGCCCACAGAAAGTCTGCTAAAGAGACTTCAGTGTCAAAATGTCCAAGTTTTTCCATGCTAAAAGGGCAACTAAAATACAAATCTGACAAAATCTTGAAAAAAACATTTTTCCAAGTCTGCTCTTAGCCAGGTAACTCAGCAGCAGTTAATAACACAAGGTTCCCGCCTGTATGCTGGAAATCACAGACTGGCTTAGGACACTGAGCAGCAGTCTGGAACTTGCTGCAGCTGCTTTCTGTCCTGCATGAGACATTTTCCTTCCTATAAAGGCCAGGAAGATTCAGGTTGGCTGGTTCTGGTAGGGAAGCCCACAACCAGGAGTTTCAAACCTCTCCTAGTCTCCCACTTTAAAGAACAAAGCTTCATCACAATTGCTTTGTTTTCATCTTTTGAAACTACCCCTCAGATTTGCCTCTTGTCCCTGCAATTTCTTCATGGACTCAACAAATTATCTCCTAAGCATGTGTCTTCTTAAACTGAAGCCTTGAACTATCTGAAGTCAAAAACTAAAACAGGTACAAATCCGACCCATGAACCATTAAAGAAAGAAATTAAATTGTTTTTAAAAACAAAGTGTGGACAGTATCCATACTTTACTCTTCTCCAGAAATCAAAATTTTTTAATAAAAAAAAAATTCCTCTGAAATCAAGTTAGTAAAAGCCTGTAATATAAAAGCATCCCATTTACAATCACACGCCCTTTCAAACAGATAAGCATCTCTACTGACAGGAGTAACATCAATCCTCTCTTGACCTCACAAATTGTCAAAAGGCCAAAGACAGAACACAAAGAATTGAAGATTTAGAAGTTGCTTTGTCAAGGATCCTACATGTGATTGGTTATTGAGTATAGTTCTCACATAAGTCAAGAAATTGGGATATACTACCACATTCATTTAGAAATATTTGTGGGGGATAAAAAGATTTTTTTAAAAGTCAGGTTTCTAAAAATACCTTAGGAAAATCTCTGTAATTTTCAGCCTTTTGGCACCACTTTTCTCTCTGTCTCCAAAGAAGCAAGGTACAAACATTCAAACACAAGATTTTTTCTTTTTTCCTTCATAATTGTTTCTGGAGTAACTGAAGTCCTCAGAGCACAAAACACATTGACAAGTGCCATACAGAAGTCCTAGATGGACGAGAAATATGAAGGATAATTTCTTCAACTAAAAAGAATTAAAATGATACAGCTATGTGCTTACTGTGGGTGAGCATAATTACAGTGGATGACATTTATGTTTGGCCAGTTTCTCCTAATAACACTGTCAACTGTTCTCACCCAAGTGTGTAAATTAATTTCATTTTTCACTTCATGCAATTCCCATTTCTAGTCCGATTTATAATCATTATTTCCCCATAATACTGAGGCATTAAATTACTGTCATTCTCAGCCATTAAGTCAATCATATTCTAGTCAGCAGAGTCAACCAAAATCATAGCAGAGCCATGAATTTCACATTGAAGAAATTCCTACATTACAAAAGCTGATCATCAGTCAAAAGCCACATTCTATCATTTTCTGATATTTAGGCAGAAGCAACACACTGAACCAAAAATGGTGGTAACAAGAAACATAATTAAAGAAACCAAAACAAAACAAAAAAGAAACAAAACCCACAAGAAAACCCCAAAACTGCATTTTCTCTGGTCAAATCCTACTTTGTAAGTACCCACTAAAGAAAATGTCCACACAAACCTAAATATGCATCAGCTAGTGAAGATTCAACCACACTTCTTCTCACTGTCATCTGCAAATTTATTTTTCCCCTTAATACAAAAAGAATTATAAGAGACAGAAAAAAATAAAAACTTCACTGACATTACTCAAACTTGTATGTTCAAATTAAAATCCTGAGACAAATTCCCTTATACATTTGGTAGTTTACAAACTTTTTAACAGGAATGGTCATCTCAAACACAGTTGGTCATCAGTTGGTCATTTTGTTCTTACAGAGAAGATGGACTCAAATATGATCAGGCAAGTTTCTACACTTCCCCTTCAGGGCCAATTTAAAAAGTTAAATCACTTCCAAAATTTTGCTTTAAAAACAAAACAAAGCACATAAAAACCCCCAAAACTTGACTCCAAAAATTTAAATTTCTGCATAGTCATCTTTACTTTTAAAATATCACGGGTTTCTGATGTTAAAGACAATGCTTAAACTTATATTCTCTGTCATTCATAAAACATGCTGATCTCTAAAGTGTTAAATAAGTGCCACTTCAATTGCCATGTTAAAATTCAGTTCACTAAAAGGACTTGCTCTCACTTGGAACTGAATGCAAGACGCACCTGCAAATAATTGATTTTTTTTGTATTTCAAGAAACCCTGATGTGACTTCTTCCCCCTCTTTAGGTGCCAGAAGTACTATTTTCCCCACATCTGCCATTTCAATAGCTGCCCAATTGCATGTTTTCTTCATGCATGCTAATACTTTTGTTGCTCATATGCACAATAAATCATTATTTTTTAATACGCAATACAAGCACCTAAAAAATATATCTCATGGTTAGAGAGGTGTTAATTGGTATGACTGCACTATTTTTTGTGTCCTGCTAAAGCAAGAGCTTATTATTCTCTAACAGTTTCTCAGAGTACCCATACCTACCTGTCTTAGTACTTCATACATCATAACTGCAAAGTGCTTTACAGATATTGTCAAACATTAAAAATTCAAAAAGCAGACAAAAATAAGAGTTTTTTCTGGAATACTTTCAAACTTAGAGTGAAAATAGCTATGTAATAATTTGAGAACAAGGAGTAGCTCCATATGGGTAGATTTTTAAGCATCTAAGGTAACTCAGTTATTTGTCCAGTGCTTCACTGGATTTCTGTAGACTCTGGTTAAATAACAAACTTGGTTTACGGGTAAAAACTCTAAACAATTGGTGAATGGCTCTCAGAGGCTTTACCCCTGCCAACTGCTTCATGCAGGCAGATCGCAGAATCCACAGGAACTGGCACGGCTACAGTAATTCTTTACTCTGTACTACAGTTAACAGGATTGGGCTTCTGGATCTACTCCTGATCTTTTCACGACTGAACGAATGCTGCCATTAACATCTACACAAGAAAGACTAACCCCGACTTACTGCCGAAACATTTGTATGACATCCTCCTACCCTTACAAAACCAGACACACTTATAACAAGCTTTTTAAAAAAAACAAAACAAAAACAAAAACGGCTTCTCTCTGCCTGCTCAATTTGTCCTCCACCGATGCCCAGGCAGTCTGCTAGCAAAGAATCACCTGCAGACTGCAGCACCGCAGGAACCCGTCCTTTTGGTGGTTTTTTTTTGGTTTTTGCTTTTTGGGGGGTCGTTTTTTGGGGTTGTTTTTGGTAGAATTGCTCCCGATTGGCCAAATAGATAATTTAGTGCTATAGAACACGCTCTTCCCCCACCCTGAGTTAGGTATTCAACGACCTGGGCAGCACCTTTTTAAATCCTTAGGACTGCAGATTTAATCTTCCCGCAACCAAGGTGCCTCCTAGCTCCTTCCCAGCCGAGAGGCCTTCGTATATTTAAACACTGGAAAGGAGCAAAAGCTTGCTTTCGGTACTCAAAGGAGCAGCTTCAAGTCCGGATACACGAAGAAAACCCTCTCCTGCTAAGTCAGAAGATACATTTCAGCGTCCGTTTCGAGGCAGCAGAGCCATGTTTTAGGAAACCGCCACAAACACAGCACCTGGACCAATTCCCCGGCACAACCCTAGAAGGAGGGGGACTCTCCACTGTCCTCAGCCGGCCTCTCCCCCACACCCCCGCCCCGGTCCCGGNAGGAGGAGCTTCCCCTCCCCGCCCCGCCCAGTGCGCAGCGGCAGCCCGACGCGGGAGGGCCGCACCTGCCGGAGGAGGGGCCCAGCCTGGGCCTCGGGATCCTCTCGCCCGTTCTCGGTGACTCCCGAGGCGTGACAAGGGCGCCGGCTTCCACCGTGGCCCCCGGGATGCTGCGGCCGCCTGCAGCTCCACGGGCTTCCCGCCTGCCGGGGCTAAGGCCCTGCGGGAGGGCGGGAGGCTAAAGGGCTGGCCGAGCTCTTGAAGTAGCTAGAAGTTTGTGGGCAGAGCACCTGAGAGGTGGGATCACCACAGGGACGGTGGGCTCAGGAGGGTTGTCAGGAGGAGGAGAGTTGCAAAGGAGGATTTTAAGACAAAAATGTGGCTAGGAAGGAAGAGGTCTCTAGAAGCGCAGGCCCACTGCAGGGTCAGGGCCCGAGTGCCACATCTAGGATATTAAAGCATCAGGGCTTTATTATCCTATTAAGGATTTTGATGTGGCTTTTTAAAAGCCTCATTGCAAGAGTGAGGAGGGGCACCTCACTGAGATAAAACTGCTTCACACAGACGTGCTGCAGACGTGTATTTTTCCGGATGATGGCTTTGCAGGGACACAGTATCTGGCTTTGCAATGAGGCTCAGTGATAACACTTTACTTTCAACCTTGTCTCATGGAACTGGGAGGTGAAGGGAGTTTTTCTTCCCCCATCCTCTAACTGATCACATGATTGTGAAGAATATTCAAGAAAAAAATCTAATTATTGGTGAGGGACTCATAATTTAGCAACACTGGAGAGTGCTTTAATATATAGGAGGAAATACTATTTTGAGAATTGCATGGAGCAGCTCTAGTTTTGAGTATAGTCAGCATCTTGCTACTGGATTTTCTTGGGAGTAATTTCCCATTTTCTCATCTCTACAGTTAATAAAATAACATTAGACCCTGCAAATCTCTGCCTCCATGTCCTGTATATCTCCATATTGTATCTTACATACATGCCACATAGGAGGAGTTCAATCATTTTTCAGACAAGAATTCCCTAAAATATTTTTCAGATGATGAGGGCTTTTAGATAAACCTACCAACAGATGAGTGGTGCTGCTGTACGGTGTCCATAAAATATATCTAGAAATACCACAATTCCTCATCAGCAGAGCAGAGAGTAGAAACTATGAAGTCAGTTCAGAGAGTGCACAGTACCAGATGCTGTATATGGTACCTTTTTTGTAGTGATGCAAAGCTTCTCCAAGTCGAGCCTTAAGCAGGTTGGTGCTGTTGCAATGAAACAATAGGCAGAGACCCTTTTTTTTCCAAAACAGAGACCTTAACACAGGGACACTGCTTCATATCAGGGACCTTTAATTAATGTGAGATTGACACTGAGCTCTTTTGTAAAAGCCTCTCTTCTGGAAATCCGTAATGAAGAACTTTTTTATCTGTATCCTGTTCCCCATGTTGGAAAAGGACTGCAGACATTTGATGATCCCATAAACAAGACAGGAGTAAATTGAAAGGCCTGGAGGAAATACCTGTACAATACAAAAATGAATCCTACCAAATCTTGGAAGGAGATCCAGCAAAAAGAACTACTGCAGCTGTCTACATGAGCGCATATTCCAGTCAATCCTGCTCTCTGTTTTCATGTACCATTCATATGAAAGAAACCAAAGCAGATAGACAAGTGCTTGTGAGGACTGGGAAGATAAATTTGGTTGGTCTTTCAGAAAGTGAAAACACTTTGGTCAGGGGCAGATGAAAAAAGAGCTTGTGTATCAGGGAATGCTAATTAGTCTGTTCTGACTGGAGAAAGAGTTATTACTGCTCTTATGGTAAGAGATGGAGAATCTCAAGTTCAAAGAATCCTTCAGGACTCTCTTGAGAACAAGAAACATCGACAATTGCCACAGTTTCTCCCACCAACATATTTGATACATTGTATCCTGAGGAAACATTGAATACTCTGGAATAAGCTGGTAGAGCAAAGAACATAATGAAGTCTGAAGTTAACCTAGCAGCTGCCAAAAGGAGCTATTACTGAGGGAGATACTGAAGAGACTGGGCATCTTAAAAGGAGATTTTGCTGCTGCACAAGTGTAATATGGAGTCTGTATTTTCACTGAAAATTCACTAAGTCCTTAAAGGAGGAGCTGACAGTTCAGGAATAACACATTGTTATTGGCATAGTCAGTATTATGGAATACAGCTTATGAAAACAGCTCTGCACAAACAGATCTTCAGGAAACTAAAGTTCCTCTGGCTGAAAAAGAATTTGTGGTTTCAGTTCTAGAAAACACCAAAGAAAACCTTCACAGCACAGATAGCCATTTGGTTACTACTATTAATACTAAAAGATGTATCTATGCAAAACTGGATCATAAGAAGGCTGTTTATCAGCATAGTGCTATCATCCAAATACATTTGCAGGAGAAATGAATGTTTGTTCAATCAAATACAAGATTTAGTTAGTGAGAACGGAATCTGAAGCAGCAACATATGTTGAAACCTTATGAATATTTTATAGGTGGCCTCCTATCTACCAGTTGTTCAGCTAATGTATCTGTATTAGTTGCATCAGCACCTTTTGCTCTGGTGAATAATTGCTGTCCACTGAACTCCCTTTCCCATCTGAAAATATATTAGAATATATGACTGCTATTTGCTAGTAAAGCTAAGCCATTGAGGTTTTCTGAGGAGCACATATGTGGGTTAGGACAAGCATTAGATAACTTGACATCAACAGTGGAAATTGTCCTGGAACTAAACTGTCAGTTTCAGAATAACACAAAGGAACTTTCTGATGTAACCAATGAGATGAAGGGCCACAAAAAAGAAATAAGTATCTTCTTGAGAGATTTCCGTTTCACTCTGCAAAAAATTAAAGGAAGAAAAAAGCTTTTATTCAGATGTAAGATACTGTGAGAATTTAAGAGCAGAAGTGGAAATGACAACACTTGTATATACAAAGAACACAAAAGAATTCGTATTCTCACTGCAAAACCAGCTCAACCTGTTGGCACATGAGATACAGAAGAACTTAGCTGGCATACCGACAAAAATGAAAGTTGAAAGAAAACCATCAGTGCTGGGCAAGAAAGTGTTTAGCCTGAAACTATGGACCTAGTCAGCAGTAAAACTTCTGCTTCAGAACAAATCTATTGCATCTCTGAGTCATTTCCTTCAACAGTTCAAAGACATGAATGGTGAAAACAAGAAGATGCTGGTGGAATCCATTGTCTGTTCTCAGGAACTTTGTAGCAATTTCACACGTGTCTGGGGATACTGGTGAATTTAAAACTGCTTAGATAGTTAGCCTTGTAAATCAGTAGCAGTTCTCCTTCAGCAATGAGAAACTGGAGCTTCAGTGTTTACAATAGAAAACAAGGTTCATGATTGAGATCAGTACTTTATACTGGATATTTTGTTCTCTGTGAAGGTGAAGTAGAGGTGGTTTGGAACCACCACGTTGAACAAATAGATGCTACATTAGGTTTTATTATATGCATATTAATAATACAGTCTTTTGCATTTAAAGATCCTTGACATACTGCTTGCACTAAAGCTAATTCATTATTTTAAAAGCACTAGAAGTCACCCAAGAGAGCTGCAAACCAACAGCCTATACTGACCTTAAAAAAAAAAAAAAGCATGTCATGTTGCTGCCAGCCATGTTCAGGATCTCCAATCTGTGCCCTCATTTAGAGGTCTAACGGAGTAACTGCTGGAAAAAAAAAAATAAGAATCTTCTTATCAATTTCCCATATGTGCTCACTAAAAGCCAGTCAATAAATAAGTCAATAAATAAGAACTTGTTCGAAAGATGGAATTGTCCTAAGGTTATTGGAAGCTTGGAGCTAAACAGCAAGCAATTCTGAATAACAGGGAAATGCACTGGATTTATGTATTATATACAACTTCTCTCAAGATTAATAGTGAATTGTGTCATGCAGAATTAACAAAGCAAGTGGCTGTTAAAGGGACAGAAAATTCTCCTTAAATACAGACTTGCCAGGATCCTTTATTCTTCATAAAAGAGCTTATATTGCTACAAATATACTCCCTTAGATATTTTTTATAAATCTGACTTAGAGATTGGCATCAGTGTAATTTCTTTATCACTACAACATATGGCAGAGTTCCCTGCTGCCAAAACATGGCCATGTTTCAGCCTTCGGGTACAGCTGGGTTTAACTTAAAACTGAGACTGTTTTCAAACAAAGATACAGAATTTTATGTTACTCCTTCTGACACCATAAAGGAAAAGTAAATTCAAAATTCCTGTCACCAGAACCTCTGTGAACATTACAGTGCCTAGTGGTTCCAGTAATGCTAAGCAGCATTATTTCACTCTAGCTTTTGAATAACATCTAAAATGACAGTCACTACTATGTTAGGATCTTGTATCACTTAGCTACCCACACTGAAAACTTCTTCAGATCCTAGAATGGATTTGCAAGCTTGTGAATGCTATGGTGATTTGTGATGAGTTTCCCACATAACCACAAGTTACAGCAGTTACTGTTCTTGTGTGATCAATGATTCTGTAAACCTTCTGTTCTCAGAGGCTCTTTACAACTCATCCGTACTTAACCCATCATTTCCTCTTACATTTTCCTCTTCCCTGATTTGCAAAGCTGAATGTAAACCTGCTGTGCTGGTGCATGTCATCTCAACATTTCGAAAATTAGCCAGGCAATCAGCCAAATCCTAGGTATATTTGAAAGTATAGCAAGCACCACTATTTTGATTGAAACATTTATAAAAATACAACACTACAGTTCTGAGCAGTCTGCTCAGTTGAGTGTTTTCCAGATCATATGGCAGTACCACAAACATTTAAAGAAAGCAAACAGAATGAAGGTCCAACATCAGAAAAAAAGGGAAGAAAAAAATATCTGCAATCCCATTCTCTCATCTTGCAATTGGAGCTAGAAAAAACCCTCAGTATTTCTGTTTATTGGTGGAGCTTGACAAAGACCAATTGCACCTGCTTAAAAGAAGCCCTGTGGGCAAAAGAAAATTAAAACAGGTAAGGGAGTAACTATTCTCTCCTCAGCAGTAAATATATAAATAGTAGCATTAGCTGTAAAATTGGAGTTGTCTAGGTTACTGCCTTGACCTGGTTCTTTCATTTGGAACAGGTTTAGTCAGACAAGGTGACATTCCCTACAGGAGGAAGGAAGCTTCCTGATGGGTAGTAGGTCCCATAACCTCCTGTTCTTAACTTTGCAATGCTCCACTGCTATGTATGTTGTTCTAAATACATCCCTGAATGCAGCTCTAAGCATTTACAGAAAGGAAAATAATCAGATGAGAAATGAATGAAACAGTTCTTTAAGCAACTCATACAGTACAGTCAGCAGGTAAGTTACTGGCCACTGAAAGTTAACATTTTTTAAATTTCTCCATCTCCTTTTTCTAGATGCCCCACCCTGTTCCCAAAGAACAGTTGAGCACGGCTCAGCTTGAGGCTGCTTTGAACAGAATCATTCTCCACTTCAGTGTTGAAATCAAAATAGTCTGGCATGTTAGATGTGACAATCCACAGCTTTTATTCCTATGAAGTGGGAGGTGTATTTCTAACATCAAGCAAGAGTATTTTACTGCCAGTATTCTGAAAATATAGTTGCTCCATTTAGCATGTAGCTGCAGCAAGAGGGGCTGTAGGCTTCAAAGTATGAGAATTTCCATGACCAGATGAAGGGGATCATGATAGAGCTGTCAAAGGAAGTGCAGAGGTAGAGCCTTGGAGAAAATTGCCCAGAAGAGGAAAAAAGACCATGCACTCCTGCAGTGCTTTTCCCACTGTGACAGATGAACTTGTATATATGCTGCATTACTGAGCCTGGTGCAAGCCTCAACACCATCACTCTGCTGATGAAAGCATAGGTCTCACTGCAGAGCACTTTGCATGCCTTTGTTTTCAAAACCAGTGTACCTAAGGAACCTCAGCCTCTTCAGATTACTTCATTTCACTGACTACTGATAAATGACAGCATTGAGCTCTGTTGTTATATCTTTAGCAGCTTTTTGGCTAGCCTGGCCAAACTTGGACTGCTTGCATCAGGCTACTGGCATCACTTGAATGTGACTGCAGTAAGTACCAGCTGTGGAACAGTAGGTAACACCAGAGATAAAAAGAGTAACAAAGATTTATACATACTGATGTGGACTTCATGTGATAACTGTCCTGAAGGCCAAAGAATGCTCATTGATCTATGATATTTGGTAGTTTATGTAACCAATTTGTAAGCTGGTCTGTGTTTTCAGATAGAAAACTTTGACTAAAAAATACCAAACCCCAAAGCCCTAAAGTTGATGGCTTTCTGCACAGGCACAGCACATTGAGCTGGCAGCCCCTTCTTGCAAATGGATCAAGGAGTGCCTACTAGAAGAAGGATTCTCCATTAGAGAATGCACTATTTGATTGCAGCCCATAATTGTTAAACACACAAAAAGATTCTTGAAAGCAATGTCAGGATGAGAGATTCCAGTGTGGGAACCAGGCAACTTGTGCACACTGTCTGCTCAGATAGACAGCAAGTTGTAATGATGCAAGAGACACCAAAATACAGGTGGCATCTAACCTTCAAGAGATGTACCTCTGATTTATGGAGAAGTCTAAAACCTATTTAAGGTTAGTAGGAGTGATAACTTACTTTCGTTCCAGCTACAGTCAAATGGCTTTTTTTTTTTTTGCTTTTTTTTTTTTTAATTATTTAAATCTGAAACCACAGAAGTCATTGCTCAAATCATTCACCAGAATGACATGCCTGGTATGGAAGTTGAACAATCTGTTCTGAAGCCAGGAGGTCTGGGAATTGTCTGGGGAGTAGCTCTATACATCTGAGAGGAAGAGACCAAAAGCAGCATGGAGGGAGACAGATTATAGGAGTTATTAAATGAAACATTTGGTTTGTGACAGCAGGGGTTATAGATGACAATGGACCCTGCCACCCATAAAGGCAACAAACACAACTCTCTGTGTGTGCACTAATGTTGTCTGACACTCTGAGTATAGAAAACATCTCATGTTTCCTGCTGAGTTTCTTCAGAAAAAAAAAAAAAGGGGTGCAGGGGGCTGTCATTTACATATTTCTCAACTCAAAAGATTGCTTGAGCAGGACTCTAATGAGCAAGATTCCTTCTGAAAATTCATTGAAGCTATCATCTGCTTCTCTCAGTGGAAAAAACTGCAAAATCAACAAAAACACTGCCTAAAATTCTAGCATTAAACAAAATAGTGATGCCATTCAACTCCCAGTCTACAGAAGCAATAAAGAAGATGCAATTACAACCTCTATGGCAACAACAAGTAATTCATTAACAAATTACTAAGTTGTAAAAAGTATTACCTTTTAAACCTTTCAGAGTTTAATTGTTATTAGGAAACAAGAAACACACTCTCATAGTTTCTCATAACAGAAAAATGTATCTTGCTTTCTTACTGGTATCTGCAATAGTCTGAACTGTAAAAATGTCATTTTATGAAACTATCCATGCAGAGTATGCTGCAGTCTGTCAGTGGAGATCACTGGTACACCATGTTTCAGCACAGAAAGAAAGAGAAAGAACAGATTCTGAGATTGATGCTCTTCTGATGCCCGTGTGAACAGGCTGTAACTCTGCTCTGCACCATGCCCGAAGGCAGAGTATGGTACATGCACAGGGGTGTAAGAAAAATAATAAAACACTGCATCATTGTAGCAATTAACCATTACAAGATTACCTACATTTTCAAAGCACTTCAGGGTATCAAAAAATTACAAATAACTTCTCATGCTCCTTCTGGTGCACCTAACAGAAACCTAAACATATCAGTTCTTGGTGTGGTGAGAGATGAATTTTCCTCTGCTTCAAAGAGAGATACTCTGCAGAGATCCTTTTTACATCCTTATTAGAGATTTTACACCATGGTGAAGCCAACCCATGTCACAAACTATTGAAAAGAGTCTGGCAGTATTTCTGGCAGGAGAAGAAATTGGTTCCTGTAATTCAGACAAGCCACCAACTGTCATTTCCTCTGGAGTAACTCAGTGTATGGGATTATTTAAAGTCTCCATCATCCACAGGCTGACAGTTCTGCTACTTACAGGTACAGCAGAGAACACTATCTCAAGGTAGCTGTTAGATGCTGAGGTCTGGTCTTAATCCATATTAGAAAAACATGAGTCAATCTGACAAACTGTTTGTCACCTAAAGAAATCTCAACCATTTTCAGCATTAATTTTCTAGCCCCAAATTATGTCAGTCCCTATAGAGTTCTTGTACTGATGCCTTGAGAGAACACTGTTGTTGCACTATATTATGTATACAGGAGAGTGTGGTACCTTCATCTTGAGCCCAAAGACATCTTACATAAAGAACAAACTCTGCCTTCAGGGAGTCTCAGGAAATCAGTGTTAAATGCTGGGGCTTTGAAGCTTATCATGCCCTTATTATAGAATCTAAAAGTGAACTTGTAGTACTTTTAAAAATATTTTGAGACCTCTTTAATGGTCTATTTTAGCAGCCCCCAGAGCATCCTGACACTTACATATTTAAGACACTGTTTCTCTCTATATATAATTAGTAAATGTGATTGTTCAGATTTCATCTGTCTCACATGCTCCTCCCAGGTTTTTGATGCTGTGGAAAGAAATGACACACAAAAGGGCTCTCTGACATTGCTAAAGATTTCCAGCTGAACTCTAATACTGGCAGTCATGTGCTGGAATCTTTGAAACATTTTCTTGTTTCTCTAATGCATACTCTACCAGCACAATTTGTATATGTAAGCTTTCAAGGAAATGGTGATACCTACAAATGAAAATTAAAGGGCTAAGAAAGCCTGTATTAAGAGTGTAATTAATTTTCTCTATTAATTTACATAATGTATACTATTCAAGAATAATGCAAAATTAACTATACCAGCACAGCATTATTTGTCTTAACTATATTCTCCTCTGTGAACTAATCCAACCCCAGACATTCTTTACTCACATCAGTGGGTACTACTGCATTAGGTGTAGACCAAATCCATTGTAGTCAACACTACTCCTGTTACAACAGGCATGTTTCTGCAATGTGTTGCAATAATCCATATTTTTATTTCCTAAATAAAATGAATCACCTTCTGTGGTAAATGAAGCAAGCAGAGAATAAGATGTTTTTCTCCTGATCAGCAATATGAAGTTTTTTAAACCAAGGTCTCTAACACTGGCTTCCACAACATATTTCAGAGTATTATGTAGAAGAAAGAAAGAAACAGACAAAACCCATGTACTAGTTAACAGTAGACATTTACAAAAGTCTTCCCTCAGGAATTTCCTTCCTGACTCTCACTGGATCACACACCCAGGCTGAGAATTTTTGATCCATTTCACATGTAGATTTTTGTCTAGACCCTTTTCATTCCTACTTATCCTGTTCTGTATAAATGCTACTGAAGTCAATGGGATTTTATATGTTTTTAGGTCAGTCCTTTAACAGTTACTATTTAAAACTTGGGGGGAAAGAATGAATGCCATCCTGAATTTGAACTTACTATAATGAAGTTTCAGTTAAAAGTTAAACTTATCTATTGTTAATAATAAACATTACAGACATCACTGATAACAAATTTTTCCATTTTTAGGGATAGATCATGACATTCTTGGCAAAATGAACACACCATTAGCTTCCTGGCCTTTTGTTTGCAATTCATTAAATCAGGCCACCTATCTAAAGTTCACTCTGAAGAGGTCCAACAGCCTTGCTGAGGCAAGAAGGTTGAAATCAAGCCAGAGTTACAGGAAAGAATGAAGATGTCAGGTCTCTCAATTAGTACTGCAACCAAGAGCACAAGGGACTGAACCCTATGAGTAAGAATAAAATAGCACATGTAATTGCTATAATTAATTAACTACAGTGTCAGGCTGCCTCATTCACAAATGTGCTTGCTCCTGTTGTGCATTTCCAAAGTCTAAGTAACCTGTTAATTGAGATATAACAAAGAGATAGGAAAATTAGGGAGGATTATTACATCAGGTATACCACAGTCAGTCGAAAGAATTTCAACATCCTGTCTCTCAATTGAATGTCATCTGGCACAGAACTAGTGACCTGTCTGGGCTGGTGTGTAAGCCTGTAAACTTGAGCTTGCTGCCTTCTCCATAAACTTCGTCATATAAGGACTTGACAAAAAGGCCTTTAAATAAAGCACTGCAGCCACCTAGCCTTGAAAAGATGCAAGTGTTCAGCAACACTGATCACAGCTTGGAACTGTCCACCTACATAGGTACTTCAGGAGCCAGTAAAAGGAGGATCATTTAAAGCCAGTAACTAAGAAACAAGCTGAATTAAATAACAGAACAAGGAGAAATCACTGGAAGGCAACAGTGCTGTGAAAGTCCATCGTTCTTGAGTCTGTATTTACAAAGTAGCAGGACAGTCATTTTTGCTTGGCTCATAATCAAGTCTTGCTAATGCTATGTTCTCTGGTTCTGCCTAACACTGATGAGATAAGGAACAAACACATCACTGTTCTCATTGTGCTTCCTGGGAAACCAGTAATCAGGGCAGGGGACTCAATTCCCTGAATCCTAATTATACATTAATGTTCTAGAGTATCCCTCTAGATTGTCATAAACTATGAATAAACAGCAATGAAAAATATGAGAAGAACAAAACAGTGTCTGTGGTAGTAAACAGGGACAGAATCAAACCTAAACCTATGCTGCTTCTGCTGCATAAGAGTGATGCTAATTTTCCTCTGTTGTTGACCTCTGGGTCATTTCCAGTCCAAAAATCACGTAGCAACCGTCACATGCCTCCTCTTAAAAACTCTCAAGTTAGGCATTCATTACTAAAAAAAGACACTCTGTTCACTGAGATTACCTTTCCATCTGGACTAATACTCTGATTCCCGCTTTTCTGGACAGTAAAAACATCAAGGGAACCTTAGTAGTCCCTCATAACAATACAAGTTAGGACCAGAAATTCCTCATTTTCCTTCTTGAAAGGGAATTTTCAGTTGAAGTTTTGATGGTAGTAAAGTACCAAAAGTAATCTTTTATTTTCCATCCGGCTACAGAACTATCTGAAAATGAAAAATTAAGAACACACAACAACATCAGAACTGGGACTAAAACCTGAAAGATCAAAGACTGTTCACAAATGTACTTTTTATTTGCCAAATGCATGGTACTCTTAGAAATTTCTCTCTTGGAGGTGTGAAAGGATTAAAAGATCTAGTGTGGCAGCCTATGGCCTATGTATTTTGTACAAGTGACAGCATTTTTCTCTGATGTGTTTAATGCTGTCTGCTGTTGAGACCAGGCTGCTGGTATCCATGAACTCAGATGAATAGTCTTTGTTTTTCTCTGCTTTGTTAAAGACCTACTTGAGAACTGATTTATTTCTTCTGTTATTTTTAAATTCCCTGGAAAAATGCATCCCGTTGGTAACATTGAATGAGCTGAATAAATAGTTTTTCTGCTTTGAAGAAGTAAAAATTCATTTTTTTATAATCACGCTTGCTGATATTTCACAGAGAAAAAAATTCCAAGCTTTTCATTAATATTTAATATCAACACGGTCACATTGGTAAAATACCAAATTATCAAAAAAGTTTTTTAATCTCAGTTCTTCTGCTTGATACAACCTAATAAAGGTTCTTTGAAATATTCTTATACTTCTGATGTTTCCTTATACATAAAAAGAACAGCCTTGTGCCATCCTCAGTGATAGGAAGTGACAGGCAGAGCATGGCATCACTATTTTTAACTGCCTTCTGTGGATTTATTTTGCTGTCAATGAATATTAAGGCAGTTTTACTTACATTCAGGCTTTACAGGGACAGAAGCCCTGTGCTGAGTTTGTTGGCTCTTGAGGGGAGAATCATTATATCCAAAGCTGGCACAATGGCTTGCATCCACAGGCAGATTAATAAAAATATCTCAGAGAAATGGTACACATCAAAGGTGTATAACCATCAAAGGGATCCTTTTGAATTTCACCAGTGCAGTTGTACCAGACAGGCTAACCACTTACAAAAATACCAAATCCTGTACTCAAGAACATAGGTTCAGTCAGCAAGTACTGATTCCTGATATTTATTTAAACTTAACACCAGATTGAGCCCAGCAGCTTTAACAGCATCAATGTTCCTCTTATCACTAACATCACTTACCTTCTTAGTATCATTACACTTGCAGTGCCTAAAATCAGACAGGGTCAGTAAGTTTACTACCAAAGGACACAAATTAAAGACATATTTCCCTGCAGACAATGAGAGCCTTTAAAATGAAGAAGTGGAGAACCTGCACCTTCCAGATCCAAGAGGGCAGAGATTCAGCAGGGACTACGTTTACAGTTCTGTGCCTCCATTGCCTTTATAAGCCTATTTGGCTTCCTTCACCCACTAGCTTGTCCTTTGACTTCCCACTAAGGAAAACACTACCTTTCACTATGAAGTACTCAAGCACCCTGTAGTCTTAGTTGTCCATCACACCATTATTATTTAATAATGCTGCGACAGGAAACGAGGTTCAGAAAACCCAAGTTTTGCATGGCCACAGTAACAAGTATGACTAGATGGATGCAAAGAAATACGTGTTTTCCTCTCAAAAAAAGATCACAGCAAGTGGGATCTTGTTTCCGTCCTTAACACTCCCACTCCAAGTCACTTCAGTCAGGCATCTATTAAAATACATTAAAAAAACCCCTGCAAACAGTATATAGCCATGCACAACTTTAAAACATAAAGCAATTACTTATTGGCTAATTCCCACAGCATCTGGAATTAATAAACCACTAATAATCTCCTTTGTCTTGGCTGACTCGGCCATCATGCAGATGATCATCAAGCTTTATTGCTTCCTGCAGCAGGCTAATAGTCCTCAGAGTTATTCTTCCTCCATTCCTTTCTCTCAGAGGATTTTGTATCTTTTCATGCTTCTGTTTTTTTTGAGTATTTCCATTCCTTTTTTTTTTTTTTTTAGTAAAATTCTTCTTGAATCTTTAAACTGCTGATTCCAGTGCAACAATTTTAGCTTAGTCTACAGTTTGACTTTACTAGCTTGTATGGCTCAAGACAGAGTACTTTCTCAACTCCTCGTAGTTTAGCTATTTTTGAAGAAATCAGACTTTTGGTTGGGCTGAAAGAGGTCTGCACGCTGACAACGTGATGTACCCCACACATTATAAACAGTGCTGGGGAATTTTTCAGATTTCCATGTCTTTTAGAGGGTATCTGCTTAACAAAATTATTTTCTGTCACTGAATAAAGCAGTGAAAACGCCTGCATGGAAATGTTATACATGTAATCGGCAGTAAGAGGCAGCATCCCTAAGCACTACCATGTTACCGTTATCCAAGTAAAACCGTGAGATTCCAAGAGAGGATGGGACACGGAACACACACCGAGAGGCTCCCTTGCGTCTTGCTCTCGGTACCACTACTAGCCGAACCGCAGCAGGCGACGGCCACCTGCTTCCTCCCCCTTCTCTCTGCCCGGACTCCTTTGCTCCCAACAACTCCCGTAACCTCTCTACGAAATCCAGCGGAAGATGTTTCGACACGGGGTACCGGGGAGCTCCTCCGCCACCTCCTGTGCCTGGTCCGGCAGCCGCAGCTCAACCGGGAGCCCGGCGGGAGCCCGCCCGCCGCCGGAGGAAGCATTCCCCAGCGGGACTCGCTCGGCCCTGGCTCCCACAAGAGCAGGAGAGACACTTCCCCGCAGGCTCCGGTCACCTCAGGCGTTTAAAAAAAGCCACGGGAAGACCGAACGGCCAGAGGCGGGCCGGAGCCCCAGGCAGCACCGGGGACGAGGGAAGAACACCGCCGTGGTGCAGTGAAATAAAAACGGGAATCGCCTCCTCTGCGGCTATCGGTTTTGGGGTTTGTTTTTTTTTTTTTGATTGAATTCGGTTTTCGGAGTTTGTGGGTTTTTTTCTATTTTTTATTTTTACCCCCGCGGTTGCGCAGCACTACGCTCCCGCGGCCCTCGGCCCGGCACCTGCGCATGCGCCACCGGATCCGCGCAGGCGCAGTGCCGGGAGTAGTGGCGGCGGCGATGGGCGGGCNCGCGTCCCGGTGCGGAGGGGTCCGGTGACATTGAGAGCGGGGCGGCTGGGGGCGCGGGGCATGCTGGGAACAGCAGCACTCGGCGGCGGTTGCTAGGGGCGGTTGCTAAGGGCGGCCGGGGCAGCGGCCGGCGGGTCCCGGAACCGGGTCTGCGGTACCGGCCCCCACCCAGTGGAGGTAGAAGCCGGACCGCTCTGTAGGTGGCTGCGGAGCAGGGAGCCAGCGTTCCGCAGTCGAGTGCCTTCCATCGTGCCGCTTGGCCTGGCCGGCAGTGCGGGAATGCACAATTGAAGCTACGGCCTAATTATTTTCCTTGGTCGCCCTCTCCTTTTTCTGACTGATGGTTGTATTGTTCGTGTGTGCGAAGCCGTGTTGTTGGCTCTAGAGCAGATGGCAAAATGAAACCTTCCCGAGAATCACCGTGTGTCTGGGGGAACTGGTGGAACTAGCAAAAGGGCATCAGTTTGACTCAGACCTGTTTTTTTCTGTTATTTGTTTCTTCTTCTTCCTCTTCCTTTCTTCTCTCCGATGCATTCAGACCACCCAGAGATACAAGAAGAAATTTCCAAAAAGGATGACAGGCTCCTCACCCTGTTAAAAGATGTTTATGTCGAGTCCAGAGATCCACCTGTGCGAGTGAGTATGTCTGTCAGTAGGAGGCATACCAGCACCAGCTTTGTGGTTTTCAAACTCAGCACAAATTCTGTATAAAGAAAAATGCTCTGTTGGTGCCTAAAAGCCACCCCTTTTATAGATAAAAGATATTAATTACTGATATATCAGCAGTGGTTGACGGTCTTTATGGTCTTGAACATGTGATTGACAGTGACTATACAACCTTTCAGATGTTTACAGAGTCTTTTAATATCACATTGATCTTTGTTTTTCACCTGAATTCCCACTTTTCCTTCCTCTAAGGCAGACAGACAGTTGGTTAGCCTTTTGCAAAGATACAGGAGTTTGCCAAAGATCTCTCATAGAGCTTTTAGAAGAGATTGGGAATACTGTAGGATCATGGATGTGGTAGAAGACAAAGAGAATATTTTAGTGGAATCTTTAACGACCACTACTAATGTTGTGCATTGCAGAGGCTTTTTCCTTATGTAGCTGAGGAAGTGTCTTAGCTTTTTTCTGCATAACTTTCTGTATTTTTTTCATGATTAATTTCCTCATTGCCAACAGCTGCAATCTTTGCCTCGGAAAGCAAAGCATACCCCTTCCAGTAAAATACAAACTGCAGTTCAATCTCCTCCACCATGTTTTGTGGCCTGTTGCATTACTGGAACACTTTCTTCTAGCTGCTTTATTCAGTAATAAAAGTTTTATAATCACCTAGCAATAAAATTCCTAAGTCCCTCTAATTTGCCACTTTCGTAGTACCTTGCATTCAAGACTAAAATTGGTTTCCAAGTAATCTCTATCCATAACATTTATACCAGAGGTTAGGACTCCTGAAGAGCTGAAAGTCTAACTTCAATATCTTTCAATATTAATTTGTTAGTCTGACACGGGAGATTTGAGAAAAAGACAAAAGTGGAACAAATCTTAGTCACTGATTCCATACCTGTTCTGAGGTTGTTACCATTTAATGCTTGCAGTTGTTAGGAAGGACATGATTCTTGTCCTTCCACATGAGGCTTGTGGACAAAACTTTATCCAAAAGCTTCCTTTAGTTCCTGATGTTATTCTGAATAGTTGGTGAATTGTGTTATGTGTACATAACTATATGTATAATTGATATGTGGTAAGTGGAAAAGCAGCAACTCTTTAAGTTGTAAAGTGGCAGATACTGAGAGACAGATATTTTATTAAGACCTGAAAAATTATTCGTTATCTAAGCACAGTTTTAGCACAAAATAAAAGGAAGAAATGGAGAACTGGTAGCATCATCAGACATTCTGTGTAGTTTAGAGGCAGACATGCAGTTACAGATGCTGTAGCATCTATAGCTCTGTCCCATGTCAGGGGGTTGGAACTAGATGATCCTTAAAGTCTCTTCCAACACAAAAGTATTTTATAATCTGTGATTCACATTTTTCTCAGCTTGTGAGTTAATACAGTGTGTCTGTAGACTCTGATCATTTGAAAAGTACTTTTTCTTAAATTTAAGATTTTCATTATGTCTTTTTTGAAGTGGACACTGGTTGAATCTCAGTAAATAAAGGCAATATGGGGAGAGCAAAGCTTGTTTGGAAATTACTTGGAAATATGAAGGGACTTGAGAGACAAGACTTCACATGTCTGAGCACTGCTATAGTCACGGGAATTAAACTCCACACAGTGCTGAAAAAATTATTTATTTTTGTCCAGCAAAGCTTGTTCTCTAGACAAAGCAAAAGAAGGGATACCTTTTGGTTGAAAAATCTGAAAATTAAAGGGAGAGACTATGAAACAGATTTCCAGTGGCATCAGAAGAAGAATTCCAATTTGTAGTAGTTTTGTTTGCTTGCTTGTTTGTTTTTCCCTTGCCATGAATCAGTACCAAATACTAGGTTACGTGCATTTACATTTGGCTACCAAAATCTATAGTTTGCCTTGTATGAAGGGCTGCCAAATCTGTACAACACTTCAGAGTTTAATGGATGGTAACTTTTCACAGTTTGGGTGGGGGATTGACATCAGATGTAGAATGGCTGTGGCTGAACTGATGATTTTTGTGATGTCAAGGCATCTTTTATCTATTTTCTTTTAAATTCTGTGAAAATGGGGAAAGCTAACAGCAAATGCCATGTTTAGGGAAACAGTTTGGCTGCTGCATTATGCATAGTAATCAGAACTGATATGAGCTTTTTTTGTTTCCTTCCCACAATCAGGTAAAAGATGGAGGTGGTGAACATCTTCCGTCTAAACAGGAAGAAAAGAGACTTACAAAAGTAGGCCACTTGGGAGATCTTGATGTTAAAAAAGTTCCCAAAGGCAAAATTTCCATTGTGGAGGCTCTAACACTTCTTAATAATCATAAACTTCAGCCTCAAGTATGGACTGCAGAGAAAATAGCAGTGGAATACAGTCTGGAACTGAAGGAGGTCCACTCTCTCCTGGAATTCTTCATTCCTTTCGCTGTGCAGGAGTTTCCTAAAGACACCAAAAAAGCTATAAAGCCAACATAAAAATAATTACCATAACCGTGGATCTCACTTGTGTCTTAATTTTACTCTTGAGTATATTTGATGTCTGAAAAGAGCTGGTAACGTGTGATCCAACAAGGCTGCATCCTTGTTCCAGTAAAATGTATTCAAGCAATTCCATTCTATATTGGATGGCTTCAGTTACATGCAGCAACTGCAGGACACAGTTTGTAAACCAGAATATAACTAGTAAGCCATATGAGAGCATGTTGCACCATTCTTACTATCCCATTCGTATTGGTTCAGTGAAAACATGCAAGTTCTAGCAAGAACTTTACCTTAACACATTGCCTTTCTCAGCAGAGATTTCCTGGCCTTCAGTGAACTCAGTGCTCTGTGTATCTCTGTAGTTGTATGCCACAGTGTTCTTTCATGGACTTGCTGTTGAGGTTTGTGTATGTCTAAAAAGTTGTGTTTCTTTTGTATAAGAATGGAATTGTATATATACTTTGTAAAGAAGGCTAACCACAAGATCATTGGAGAAATTCAGCTGTGTCACACTTAAAATAAAAAGAAGGTGAAGAGTGAGAAGGCTGCAGCAGTAATGGCTGATGTGTAGCTCCTCTGATTTAGCTTAAATATTTACACCTCCTCAGGGACTGTATGACAGCAAGTTTGTAAAGAGTGATGATCTTCTGGCATTAGTATCCTGCAGCAGTCTATGGCACCTACTGTATGAGAAACAATGATTCATATTCTAAGTAAGAGGTAGCTATGAAATGCATGTGGATCTACTAATTGGACCCATTAGATCTTCTGCAAATGTTTGCCTGTGTTACAATAACCCTTGTTCCCCATAGAGGCCTTGTCTGACTTACTCAAATCTGGGCTGTATCAGATCATGTTCACTCATGTAAGTCACCCACATGCAACCAGACTGAAGATGAGGAGCATCCTTTCCAATTGTTAGTAAAGGATGACACCAACTGTGAGGTGGTAACTGGATTGTAACCTTCTTGATGCTGTGACTTACCAGGTCTGTGTAGGTAAGGAATAAGTTTTGCACTGGTGATTAATACTACTGATTAATACTGTAGTGAAAACTGCTTCATGTTTGCCAATAAGCCAAGGGGGTGGGGGATGGGGAATGGGGAATGGGGGATAAACAGAAATGATACTTACAAGTGCATTGTGATTTCCTGGATTCAAAAGAAACAAACAAAAATATTACGTGACACTAGGGTTTCTAGTGCCCATGACCAAAGAAGATGAATTTGATAACAGGGTGGAAATCAGTATCAGACCTAAAATGTAACTTCCTGTTTAAGAACTTCTCTGCCAGTTTGTTTCAGATTTCAGACTCTAGTAAATATCTCACAAAAGGATGATCAGCTTTGCTATTTCACAGCAAGATTCTTCCCACTTCTCCAACAGAACAAGGTATTTACAGTGCAGAATTCCACAAGTTTATTCAGGATCTATCTTGAATCATTTCTGAAGTATGTAACTCTGAAACTTAGTGGAAGATGACACTTAAGTGCACTATATGAACATATGACACTGTTATTCTTATGTGTGGTTTAGGGGCTAGGCTTGTCGTCATTATTCCTGTAATATAATGGGGACAGAGCTGCACTCTTAAACTAACACATCTGAATTATGTATCACAATAAGGTATTTTTTTCCCTTGAAATACTCTGTCTTACAGAACGTTGTAGCAGAAATACTTGTCTGTTTATCCTAAAGTAATTAAGGTCATATTCATAAAAAAAAACAACCTGCAAAATGCACCTGGTACAGGTACTGTTGTTATTACTGGAGACACTGTGATTTTATTCTTTAAAAATGAATCTTTAGTTATGTATTGGAATTGATTAAAAACTCACTACAGTCAGCACCAGATAACCGTGCCACTTGACTAATGTATGTGTTTTGGTATCTTTAGTCTGCCTTTGTTCACTCTCTCTGTGATGTGGCTACACCATTACCATACCCTGTTTCACCTAGAAAGGCCCTAGAGGCTTTATGATTTACTACTCCTCTGCTTACAGTTTTCAGCAGGCATGTGCTTTGGGGTGTTTTGGCTGGAGCATTTAACGTGATAAACACAAAACTTCAAGACAAAATCCTGGCTGTGAGTAAAATGATTGCAAAGCTATCCTGGTTTCTCTGGAGCCAGTATCCTGTCCTCAGAATGTTATGGTCCATGGTGAGGAAGCAAGCAGGTCCCACTGATCAGAGATGGGCCAGGGATCCCTGGAAACAGGTGAACTGGTGGCCCAGAAGGCTCCTCTGGAGCAGGGAACTTCTGCACAGGGCATTCAACTTCTGAAAAATTAGCCGTGATGCAATTTGCTGTTCGCACACTGATTACTCTGCTGGTCACCTGCCCCACCTTCTGGGCAATGTCAAAATATCATTATGAAGGCTTTGCTAACGGTATGGGATCATAAAATCTTTGTCTTAGTCAAAAATACCTACTGTTAAGCTTTCACAGTCTCTTGGGACATGGAGTGTTTTATTTGTCCAAAGTTTACAAGATCAAGGAGCATAGATCTTTTCTTTGCTCCAGTGGGAAAGCTTATCCCTGGTCAAGGACTAAACGCTACAGTTTTATCCCAGGTAGGCTACCAGACACAGCCTGCTGCAAGGCCCTTGGCAGGTGTGTGCTTAAACTACGTTCAAGTGAGTACGTGTTTGAACACTCTTTATGGTTAGTGTCTGGGGCAAGAGTATTCTCACTTGCATCTTTTCTAGAACTGTTTGTTTTATAGAATCATAGAATGGTTTGAGTTGGAAAGAACCTTAAAGAGATCATCTAGTTCCAATTCCCATGCTATGGGCATCTCCTACTTGACCAGCTTGCCCAAGGCCCCATCCAACCTGGCCTTGAACACTTAGAGGGAGGGGACAGGCACAGCTTCTCTGGGCAGCCTGGTTCAGTGTCTTGCTACCCTCAAAGAATTTCTTCCTCATATCTACATGCCCTTGGCAAAAGCCCCTCCCCAGCTTTCCTGTAGGCCTCCATCAGGTACTGGAAGGCTGCCATAAGGTCTTCTTGGAGCCTTCTCCAGGCTGAGCCAACTCTCTCAGCCTGAGAGAGAGCTACTCCATCTCTCTGATCTTTGCTGCCCTCTTCTAGACTTGCTGCAACAGCTCCATGTCCTTCCTGTGCTGGGGGCTCCAGAACTGGACATACTGCTCCAGGTGGAGTCTCATGTGAGCAGAGGGAGGAGAACCACCTCCCTCGACCTGCTGCTCCCACTTCTTTTAATGCAGCCCAGGTTACAATTGGCTTTCTGGGCTGCAAGTGCACATTGCTGGCCTGTGTTGAACTTTTCAACAGCCACCATCCCCAACTCCTTTTCCTCAGGGCTGCTCTCAATCCACTCTCTGTCCAGCCCATGCTTGGGATTGCCTCTACCCAGGTGCAGGACCTTGCACTTGGCTTTGTTGAGCTTCTTGTAGTTTGTACGGGCCCATCTTGCCTGTGAAGACTTTCCTTTCTTCTAGTTTCAAGAGACTCTCTACCCATCAGTTATCTTGCATGCTTACTAGTTTGTGGTTTTGATGCAATTAGTTTTCATGCTATTTCTAATCAGAAGAATAATTATATTATCTTTACTCTTTTAACTTGGCTTTGTCTGTGTCCCTTTCTACCTGTACCCCTTTCCTGTAGCTATCTGGCTATCATCTTCAAAAAAAGGTGCTCTCTAACCAACTGTTTTGAAGAGGTCATTATGGGAAATTTGTGAGAAGCTGCAGTTGAGTTTTCTGAAACTTGTATGTGGAGGAGTTTTCATGTTTTATTGCCATGCATGCAGTGCACCAAATTTAGCTCAGATGTTTTTAGCCACCCTATAGAATCAATACATTCAGTGGGAATAACCTGTCTCACTCAAATTGCTTTGTTCTTGCTGAAGTAATGAAAAATTTGTAGCAAGTGTAAACTTTGTAAGCCTGGGAGGGCGTTGTTTCTAGTGTAAATAACGCATGGTTAACAAACTTATTTACATGTGGCATAATTACACCAGCTTCCCAAATGTCACAAAGTAAAGGCAGGGCCACCTTGGGCATGGAGAGAGTGAGTACACAGGCAGGCTGAGCAAAATTTGGAAATGAGACTTATATTCCTGGAGAGATAAAATTTTTGATTTCTTCAGGGGAGTTGCAGCAGTTATACTGGAATTCCTGGCTCATTTTTTTTTCAAAAAATGTCCCTTTAGGGAGAGTCTATTAGGTCGTCTACCCGTAGTCCCATTCCTCTAGCCTTGTTCTATCATTAAGTCTATTCCCAGCCTTCTTCAGACAGTCTCCTTTGCTATGAAAACTTTATGCAGCTGCATTCTTGCTTTTTACTAGCTCACAAGCAAATATTGTTTGTATTCTGCCCTGTTTTACTTCTGTAGAGCTCTCTTGACTTATAGGAGTAGCACATCTGCTGAAGGAAATGTGAGATCGATCACATTTTGCTCTGCAGAACATATGAATAGGACAGATTTTCAAAGGGGATGTTGTTTTTCATACGTCTTCAAAAGCTGTTCTTTTGGGATATGTGAAACTACTTAATTTTGTGCTGTCTCACCATGTATTTGTCATAGCTAGGTTCTTGCAGTCTGATGCTAACACAGTAGTATTAGAGCTGTGAACCAGGAAGGAGTTTTTTAACTCTTACTTTCTGCGCAGGTTAGTCAGAAGGAACTTCAGTACAAAAAGTGGTCTGTCTTTAGCATTCCAGTACAGGGAACTTGTCTTTTAAGCTATCTCTTTCTACTCAAGGAGTAAAGAAAATTAGGTTACAGTGTGACAGGTGGGTACTAAACTTACAAAATGGAATGTCAAAACATGTCAGTTCCACTTCAGGATCAGCTCAACAAAATGGAAGCAGCAGCAAAGGATGTGGCAGCAATTGCTGCTCCCATGGGGACTAACTGGTTGGGCAAAGTTTTTCATGTGTTTTGAGTGGCTAACCAGTGTTCTCCAATCTCTGCTAGTGGTTGTAGTTGTGGTGGTTGTGATTTGCATTGTTTCAGCCTGTGTTAAGTGCACAATAATGAGATTTGTGCCAACTGTTTTCGTGCACTCTCTCTGAGTCTGTTCGTATAGTTCATATTCCCTTGAAATCTGATAATGTAATTGATGTTCCCTTAGATGTTCCCTGTTTGTGAAACTGCTGTTCCAGCACAACCTTAAGCAACTGAGAAATTATAATCAATGATGAACATCAAACTCAGCGAGACTGTGCTCCTTTTTAACTTTGGAGGCAGGATGCAACTATCACTACTCCAAGGAATAAGTCATGTCATGACTATTGTCACAGGGTTGATTGTGTGGCCTGTATACCTGCCTTGACAAAGACCAGGCTTCCTGACCATGGCATGGTACTTTTGTTCCCTTTCCTTGCTTTTTGTGTCCCTACTTTTGCACCCTTGCTTTTCACACCTTAACAATGACTGTTGTCAGGTACACAGTCACCAGAAGATGGGGCCTTCAGCCAGTGAGAGCTGACATGACCTTATGTGACCACACATCAGACTTGAACAGGGTACAGATGGAGCCCTGCTGGAGGGCAAATTGAGTCAGTCCTCCTCAAAGCATTGGGTCTGCTGTTGGGGACTCTCCTCTTGACACTGCTGAAGGAAACTCTTTGAAGTTGAGAGCTCTCATCTTATTAGCAAAATGAGTGACTGCACCTTTTGGATACTCATTTCTAAAACCTAAGAATTCTTGAGTCACTTGTGCAGTATTAATTCCTCTTACATCCTGAACCTGTGGCTTACTAATGTCAGTGTAGTACAGTTCTGGTAAACCTCATTTCTAGTTGGTTCTCCTCTAAGTGATTTTGGTTAAAGCTTAGTTTATCAACTGTCTAATTCGATTTTGTGAGCTTCTGTGACACTCCCAAAAGCTGGAAATTATAGATCTGACTTTATTTGTATCATTCCTTTGCATCACATGCTCCTTTTGTGAGCTCACTGCATAGCAGAGCTTGAGTCCCGTTTGGTGATGGGAAGTGGTAGGGGCTGCAGCCTAATGGGTGCAGGAAGAGCTCACTGCTCTTCCTGCAGAGAAGGCAGAGAAACCTTGCTTGATCCTTACCACTCCAGCCTTTTGCTAGCTCAGGCAATTAGTAGACTGCTTTACAAACCACTTGAATTCAGTATCATGGCAGAAAACAAATCAGAACTGGTGTATTTGAAATTGTGAAGGGAAAGCAGTCTTTAGCATTGCCAGCATCCGTGGCTGTTTGGTTGGAGCCAGTATATATTCAACTTACTTCTATTATCAGCTATGTCCACTGAGGGATACAAGTTATTAAAACTGAATATGCTTTTTTGCACAAAATTTAGGGGCAAGAAAGTGAACATGCAGAGGTACTGAAATGCTTCTGTGAGTTTTTGAAATACATTATCCCCAAGACATTTGATTTGGGATTGGGAAAAGGGTATTCTAAAACGTATTTTTTATATTGTAATAAAATATTTTGGCCAGTGGGCCAATCTCAAACAGAAATGTTAAGACTTTCATTAAACAGAAGTTTCTCTCATCCTATTTACTACCATCCCCACCCTCACCTAAATCCAGTCCTCCCACACCCCTTGCTGCTTTGCTGATGAGTATCACGTCAGGTTTCTAGTCCTGTTTCATAGACAATTAACTATGCACAATGAGTGAGCCTGATTTACTGTCTAACTAAAGCTACAGTGAAAATGTAATAAATAAAAAGTAAGTGCATTGGATACCAATGAATCAAAGCAAAGCAGGCTACTGAAGATGTCTTTATGAAGAAATAATGCCACTCTATTGGCTTTTCCTCTCCACAGGGGAAGAAAGTGAGAATAAATTTCATACTGTGCTCTGCCTTTCTCAATTAGTTGTCGCCAGTTAAAGATTTCCTATGTGGGAATGAATTCATAGTTGTCACTTAACAAGGATAAATTCAGCTCACTTCACACTCAATACTTTTTTTTGTATTGCAATGGAGCAATTTGAGAAACAGAGCCTTGTTTTATTGTGACTCTCATAATAGGCTGGCATTTAGTCATGGCTTCTTAACCCTTCTGAAACAAAGCTATTGTGTAGATTTTCGAATTAAAATTAGTTGAATTTTATCAGGGACACATAGCTGTGATTAAAAGCTAAGAAGATAGCATAAAAAGGAAGTTTCTTTTTTCAAACAAATAAGATAAATACCTGTTTGTGGTACATAGGCTCTATGTAACTCATATGTAACTCTCTAGACTTCAGAAAATTGTGTAACTGCAATATTTTGGAAACACCCTAAGGAAAAACCTTAGTTTTACTACAGAGCACTATAGTAAACCCTTGCTGGATTTTTATCCTCAACATTTTGTGCTCTGTAATTCTGCTGCTATGGAACTTACTAGAGGATTCACCCCTTGCTACAATATGGTGCTCTAAAACATAATGTTTAATTTTGTCAAAAAACTATAATTAATTCTCAGCCAAGAACAGAAGCTTCAACTGTGTGAAGCATGTTACTCAAATCCCCTTGAGTTTGTTGCAGCCTAAACCAGTATTTTGAGTAATATTAACTGCTCCGTCTAAGCTGCTACATAATTCTGCAAATGAAAGAATAAAATCTCATTGTAGTTTAAGTCAAAATGCAGAACATTGTATTAATATAGAGTGAGGAAGGAGGAAAACAGTAGATTAATAGATACAAATGCCAGGTTGAAGAATGTGTCAGGAAGGGTTTTCAAATGCTACATCTTTTCTGCACAGAGCACTAGACACAGATATGTTGAAGTTGTGCATTCCTGGCCAAAGGTTGGTTTCAAGTGGAAGCCAACTTAAATCTGAACTGTCTTCACATGCTGCTGGTTTCAAGTTATTTCCATTATAAGGAAAAATGACTACTTAAGAGATAAAATCTCTGTGCATTCCCATTGGTCTAACTGTTTCTATGGTTGCAGAGTTGTATCTAAAGATTCAGCTGGAGAAAAAGTGGCTTAAAGATGAGAAAACAGCTTATCTGCTCCATCCCTTCACTAGATACACTAGACATAAATGGAGTTCCAGGCTGCAGGGGAGATACAGGCAGGTGGTTTTGTTGATGAATCCTTATAAATAACCCTCTCTTCAAATAAAAAAAATTCTCGAAGCCTTGCCAAGTTCATATACACTGCAGGTGTCTTTTTTTTTTTTTTTTATGTTGTTAGCTAGCAAAGCTTTTAACTACCCCCAGAGATTTAAAAGAACATAATGAGATTTATTCAGGGGAAGCTCAGGGGACCTGATTGCATTGTTTGGGAAGGTGACTTACCTGGATGTATCTAAGTGTAAACTATGAAAACAAGAGTAATGTTTATTTTGATTGTGTTCTGCAAGGAGATTTCACTCCACAGCTTTTAGAAAAATCATCACACAAAGCATTACTTGATTTAGTGCTATATTTTTCTCTGGTTTACCATTAGGAATAATATTGTCTCTTTTTTTTTCCTGAGGTCTGCTAGCAGCAAAGTAGGAATAAGTATATATATATATATGAGAAATTTATCTCAACTTTTCCTAGGCATGCTTTTTTACATATGTCTCTTCCATGCTACAATACTATTTATATTTATCTCTTTAATTTTTAATATGAAATTGCAGATCATTAGCAGCATCTATAATTTCAGAATGCTTTCAGAGTTTGTCCTTAGTCCATCAAGGCTATACAAAGGCAATCAAACTGGAATAATGAATGCTGGAGTCTTTACTGACCTGCAGGACTGGGTGACAATTCAAAGAGTGGCTGGACAACCTCCGAGTCACGTGCAGTTAGCCATCTAGACATTTGGGATCTAATGGATAAAGGGTTATCGAGATGAGGAATGCCCATCATGGAAGGAGAACTGAGCATTCAATTTGGAAAAGAGGCAAATCACCAGTTTCATCAATACATTGGGCACCATTTTCTAAAGTTGTGAATTCATAGAATCCCTCAATAATTCAGATTTTAAGGGAATAATTTACCTTGTGCACTTTAGCTTTGAATACTTATGAGGCTGGAAATTCTACAACTTGGGCAATCCATTCCAGTGCTTAACTGTCTTCATGGGAAATGTAATTTCTTTATGGCTAGGCAAAAACTGCTGACTGCCACCTCATCTAGAAGACATGAGTGGAGAGAAAAGGTACTAAAATATAGCTTAAAAGACAATTCAATTAGCAGAATGCAAAAATGCAATTTAAGGATTATTCCTTCAATAGTAATACCATAATTTTTCCTGCCACCTCATGTGTTTTCTCTCTATATACTTAATATCAGAAAATGAATTAATCCATGGAAAGCACCAGCCAGGGCTGTGGGTGGGAGAACAGAGAAACAAGAGTGAAAATCCAAACAAAACTTACTCCTCTTTTTTCTCTGTGTTTTACCAATGGAATTAAATGTCTTAGTTTATTTAATGAACAGTAATATAGAAAAATTGCATGTATGCTTATAACTGCTCCTCTTCCCTTAGCAATTCCTTTTTAGTAAAATTTTCCAGTAATAAGGTTACAGGATCCAGATTACAGTCAGGACACTCATGCAAGGAATTGCTTCTATATATTGTAGATTTGAAAGATCTGTAGTTATTACTCATTTTCTAAGACCCCTATATTTATGAAAAACTTGGAAACAAGTCTAATATGTATCAGCTTTATAATTTATGATGTTTTGACCTTTGTTTTTCATGGTATTGATATACAGGCTCAAGTGAGTTGACATTTTACGTTCAAGTTTCCTACATTTTCACAAAGCTACCATAAAAAAAAAATTGCAGTTTCTTAATTCTATATCAGATGTAGGAAGAAACATGGGTGCAGTGATGGACACCTCTATTTTTTGATCATTGCCTTAGCAGCATACACCAAATTGTTGTCATTGTACCACTTTAATCACTCCAGGAAGACTCTCAGATGGTTTTGTGACATATACATATTTGTCTTTCTGGCAGGAATCTTAAGTTCAAGTCAGTGATAAAAGAGAGCTGAAAACTTCTGACCTGCCCTAAGAGGACTGGTGGAACAGGTCAACTTGAGAACCCATGCCAGGGCAGGGGGGCACTCTTACCCTCATTAAAGGAATGGAACAAGATACACCCTCAAGTCCTGATCCTGCAGTTTAGATATGTGAATATATAAATGGTCAGGTTTTCACAAACAGAAAGTATACACGTGACCAAAAATATAAACAATTAGATCTTAATAATAGCTCTGAGGTTTGTTTTTTTGTTTTGGTTTGGGGTTTTTTTTGTTTTGTTGGTTTTTTTTTGTCTGAGGGATGTAAAACATTGAAATGCACTCTTCTATGAAAGTGTGAAGTAGCACCCTGTGGTGAAGATTTCTGAGTAGTCAAAGGCACATGATAATGCTCTTACCATGTCTGATTGAACTGACCATGTGAGAACATGCTTAAAGCATAGATTACCTTAAAAACTCAATTAGTCTAACACCTTAGAAACTGCTTTTTAACACACAGTGATACAGCACTAAGCTACTTCATGAAATCTCTGATACTGCACATCCTGAGTCAGTAAATGACAGTCAACTTAAAAAAGACAAAAAAGATACATTGCTTACAAATGCAATTAATATCTGCACAATGGAGAAAGACACACACAGAATACTATTTTAATATTAGTGTAATGGCTTAGATTTTTGGAGCAATCCAAGCTTACTCAAACGTGCTAAGCTACATTTGGAAAGACAATATTCCTGTTCGTCCAAGAGAAAGACTGTAAAATCTCTGATCATCAGCTTGAGTCAGATGCTGGGTTTGTTGTGCGGGTCAGTTAGATCCTAGGGAAGTGTAACAGGCATCTCACCTGCCTGTACTGAGGAAAAAACAGTGTGGCCAGCTGGTTGAGGGAAGAGATTCTGTCCCTCTACTCCACACTGGTAAGACCCCACCTGGAGTACTGTGTCCACCTCTGGAGTCCTCAGCACAGGAAAGACATGGACCTGTTGGAGCAGGTCCAGAGGAAGGCCACAGAAATGATCAGGGGGCTGGAGCACCTCTCCTGTGAGGACAGACTCAGAGACTTCAGGTTGTTCAGCCTGGAGAAGACTCCAGGGGAACCTTATAGCAGATGTCCAGTACATAAAGGAAGCTTATAAGAATGATGGGGATAAACCCTTCTTGTATCTCTTGTTGCAATGGAACAACAGTTTTAAAATAGGGGACATGGGTTTTAACTTAGAGACGTGGTTTAACACTGGACTCAGTAGAGTTAGGTTAATAGTTGGACTCAATGATTTTAAACTTCTATCCCAACCAGAATGATTCCATGATTCTATAAAGGAGGGCAGATTTAGACTAGGTATAAGGAAGACAGTTTTTATGATGCAGATGGTGAAACAGTGGAACATGTTGCCCAGAGAGGTGGTAGATGCCACATCCCTGGAAGCATAAAGGTCAGGTTGGAGGAGACTCCTGATGAGAAACCTGATGTAGTTGAAGATGTCCTTGCTCATTGTAGGGGGGTTGGACTAAATGACCTTTAAGGGTCCCTTCAATCCAAACTATTCTATGATTCTATGAAAGCCTACTTAATGTGCACCATCAATAACTATAAAGCAGTAATACTTTATCTCATTTTACTCATTATTATAAACAAGTTGGATCCTCATCCAGATGCCACATAGGGTAGAAATCAAAGATTTTTATAATGTCGTTTAGTGTTTAGAAAATATTTAATCATCACTGTAGAGTGCAATTTGCATTATTCCCATTCTTCATGCCAACATAATTTGTATGGCAGCCAATATATGCTAATTAGAGAATTTCCTAATTAATTTTTGTCAGTGTGCTGCCCTAACGTGACTTAAAATGTACAGCTGAATATATTCAATGTGTTAAAATTGCTTCTACTTCCCATTGTATACCAGGGAGTAATTTGTTATTAACAAGGAAATGTTTACAACAATCTTTAGATGCACACATTCTAATTAAAGTGAACATCCAACATATTGGCTAAATATGAGTCATACTTCACAACAGGGAAGCAGATCTGAGTTTTGTATTCTTTTAAAACAATGGCCAACAAGAATAAATTGTTTTATTTTCAGTGAAATTTATTTTGTGCTGCTTATTGGATGTCTAAATGATGAATTAGTGAGTGGGAAAGTATGAAGACTGAGCATACATACTGCATGGGACAAGGATGGCAGCTGCAATGGAAGGATGAAGGGAGGGCTATTTGAAAACTTGATTAGGTTTTGTTGCTAAGCACAAAGCCCACTCTATGAACATTTTTATCACTCAGGAAAAAAGTACCAGCATGTGCCATCCTAGTTACCATGGTTTCCATTCAGCTACAGTGCCCTCTCAAAAAAGAAATAACTTTTGTTTTATATTCACTATATATATTCCTTAGGTATCTTAAATCAGAATTGCAACTTGAATTGTCTGTGGACAGGTGATCATGGTTTGGTTCTTGAACACAATACATAATTTCCCAGATGTGAAAGCATCTCCTCTCACCCCAGTGAGGTTGGAAAATAAACACCCTCACAGAGATGCCTTTTGTCAAAGAGCACTGAACTTTTTGAACACTGCAGGTTATGATGCACTCTGACAGGGAATGGATTGTGCAATTCCAACTTGGCACCAGATGGTTCCATCACATAACCAGCAGGCAGTGATGGATGGAGGGTCTGGAAGAGGCCTCCAGGAGCCACCACTGGCATCCTGCCCCGCTGCCAGGAGGGCATGATTTGCTGCTATGATGGTCAAGGTGAAGAAAAAAGATCTGCAGTGTGAGGGCAGTCCCCTCTCAAAAGAAATAGTTGCTTGTATTCTCAGAAGAGCAAAGGCATTTTAAAGACTTGTTATTCTGAAGGTGTCAGGCTAGATCAACAGCTTCTGATCTCTGCATCTTTCAGCAGCTCCAGAAAGCACACTGCACAGTGACCCTGCTTTCTAACAAGGCCTCTTGCAGCCTCTAGTAACATTTAAATCACATAATGTTCTGTGCGATACTTTTTCCTAGGAGAATCTGCAGTAATTTAGTTTGGGTGATGCAGAACACATGCAATGAAGTAATATATGGAAGGGATTAATGCTATCAAAACAATAGCCAGTGTTCTGATTTTTTTCTGAATTTTCACCTCTTACATGCAGCCATGGTGTTCTTAGCATACAGTAAGCAAAGATAGCAGAGGCTGGTCTTAAGGCAGCAAATTGCATGTGAAATGCCATATGAAATATGCTAAGACAAATGGAATAATCTCACTTTTAAATGTGTCCATTTAAACAACCAAGAGTGAAATAGAATCATAGAATGTCAGGTTTGAAGGGACCTCAAAGATCATCTGGTCCAACCAGATTAATTAGTAATAGAAAAAATAATTTCAGTAGGATTCACTGAATCACAATACTGAACAAACTTCGTGATTTTTTGACCCACCACCATTTTCAGCTTCCTATGTATCTTTAAATACTTGTGAAATGTAGTTCCAGTTACAGTCGCTACTAGAGAACTGCAAGAAAAGACAATCCTTACCCTAATCATCCTTCTTTCTCTCACCTCTATAGCTGATTAGAGCTGTGGTAAATCTGTAGTAAATAACTGATGGAAAATGTTGACAAGTTAATTGGGCTCATAACTGTGAGGCAATGAGACATTTCTGCAACTGTTGAGATCAGCTTTGTCAGAAGTAAGTCAGTTACAAGGGTGACACATTTAATTCTAAAAAAAACACGTGGAGAATAAATCAAGTTTCAGGCTTGTATTACAGAGTAGAAGGGATAATTACCATAGCAGAACATGTACTTTGAAACAAAAACCTTTTGTCATGCACAAACACCTGCAACAGAATTACACTGAAAATTAATGTTGAGCATCCAAAAAATTAAAAAAAATAGTAATATTGAATAAAACAGTTATGCCGTCCTGAACTATGAGAACTGGGATGGAGAAGCTTTGAACAGACTTCCAAAACATACGGAGGTGATGCTGAGGGTTCAGTAGGAACCCATTTTGTTCTGCAAAGCCAATGAATAATCGTGGAGCTGCTTGCATCTGTTTGTTCCATAGTCCCCATATGCCTGGTAGGTGGATTACATGCATGTGCAGTTTGGAAGCCCTGTTTCAGTTAGAAATGCTCTTTCACTTAACTACCCTGCACTGAATTTTGCTGATTTTGTGTTCACAGCAGTACAAATTGGCAATTCTCCTTGCTATGTACATTCTCAGATATATTACTCACCTGTATGAGTTTGTTGGAGTTTTCTTGGAATGCAGAGTGAAGCTATAAAACAATCCAAATTATTTCTTATATACAGCAAATAGTTACAAAGAGGTAGGAATTACAATATTACCACTCCCAAGCACAGAAAAGTCTTCCATCCAATTTGCCAAGAACTGTATTACTGCCCTAAGGCATCAGGGAATTTTAAAAGAAATATGGAGTTCATGGGGTTTATTTGATTTACAGTTATTAAACCTTTGCTGCATACTTCTAATATTTTTTTCTACAAACATAAGGCTTAGAAAATTCCACTTCAAAAAAGCAAGGAAATATTTCTTTTTATCCAGTAGCAGAACTGAAAAAATGAAAACATTTTGACAGAAAAAAGGTAATGTATTTTTTCTGGGGAAAAAATAGGTGACAATGTGGAAAATAAGTGACAATGGAATCCATTATATCTTAGCATTTGAGGGCTGGTTTCGAGGAAGGTTTTTAGTGTATCATTAGGAATTTTCTTCAATGTTTGCTTTTTATCTTATTCTCAAAAGAGGAAAACAGACAGTAGCTCTGATATTCTGCCTGTAGAGAGAATTATTCCCCAGATATACAGAAACCACACTGCTAAACCAGCACACAGTGTATTATTTTTGACAGTGAGTAATTACAACTTTTCTACTCCAGAAAAGATTGCTTTTTAGAGATGCATGAAATAATCCCATATATCATCTGTATACCACTTTGGATTACTGCTATACAAAAGTATTATATAAATCTGCAGTGTTATTGTTTGTTAGGACCCTCCCCCAGTAGATTACCAAAGAAGTTTTTGTTTAACCTACCTGATCTTTATTTCCTGAGTTATTCCAGAGCAAATTATGTCTTCCAATGGTTTATAGTTATTCTGAATTTATTCTTTTATCCTTATTTTCACACTTTATATAATCTTATACATGACCACTGTGATGATCTAATGTTATCTAAAATAAGGTGTTTTAATTCTTCCTTCATTTCCTGTTTCTTTGAAACAGAAAAGAAGTTTTAGGAAAACAAAAGAAAAGAAAACTAAACCCACTATTGATCAATATCAAGTGAAAGGCTTGCTTAATCCTTAGAAAATTACTGCAGTGATTTTCTACCTTCCTGGTTCAAGACTGAGCTCTGCTTCTAGACTGTCAGCAGTAAGCTTTCAAACATTTATTTCCTCTCTTTAAGGAATGTTTATAATACTGAAAACTAAGTTTATTCCCCATGAAAATACAAGCTGTGATTTAGTACCATAACAATGTCATCTCTGCAATGCATATACAAAGAAATGCACATAGTATTAGTGTAGCAATTGTTGAACGATAGGAAATGTCTCTAGAGCTGCAATTGTCAAGAAAATGACAGGTCTACTAAAAATATCAACTGTTCCATAAGTTCACAGTAGCTCTAACACAAATGCCCTGTTCATTCTTTTGAGGAAAAACACCCTGAAGGCTGGAGCAGTCCTTATGTTTTCACACCCTGCAGACTGCTCTGAGACCTGCTGTATCTCTTAAGTACACTAATGTTATCATGTCAAGCTGTGACTGAAACATTTTCTATTAAGGCTGGAAATAACACTATGACATAATGGATCTTTTCCATTTCTAGCTTCTGTATGCATCCCTGTAGGCTGGAACTTTGCAACGAGGGCATTAAAATGGCAAACAGACTTTGAGGAAGTCAGTCTTGCAAACCAGTCCTCCTTTTAATATAATTAAACTGCGGAACTCATTTCTGTGAGATGTTACAGAGGTCAAAAGTATAAGCAGATTAAAAGAAGGAAAAAAATCCCAGTGCAATGAAGTGAAAGTTCATGTGGAGCTGTTAAACACAGTAGTTAGGATGTAGCATCTAGAAAGAGGAAGTCCATAAGTCACTGGCTGCTGGAAACCGGATGTAGTAATTTCATAGAATCATAGAATCATAGAATTAGCCGGGTTGGAAGGGACCTCAGAGATCATCAAGTCCAACCCTTCACCCACCGGAGCAGTTGCTAGACCATGTCATTGAGTGCCACATCCAGTCTCTTTTTAAATGTCTCCAGGGACGGAGAATCCACCACCTCACCGGGCAGCCCATTCCAGTGTCTGATCACCCTCTCCATAAAGAAATTCTTTCTAATATCTAACCTAAATCTCCCCTGGCACAACTTAAGACTGTGTCCTCTTGTCTTGTTGAAAGTCGTCTGGGAAAAGAGAACAACTCCCACCTGGCTACAGCCTCCTTTCAGGTAGTTGTAGAGATTGATGAGGTCTCCCCTGAGCCTCCTCTTCTTCAGGCTGAACAGCCCCAGCTCCCTCAGCCTCTCTTCATAGGGTCTGTGCTCGAGTCCCTTCACCAGCCTGGTTGCCCACAATTTGGTGTGTGCCCTGTTTCTTATGCCATTCCTGTAAGTATCTACTGATCACCCTTAATAAGAATATACTGGGTTAAAACATTCCAGCATGAATGCCCTGCTAAAGCTGTGCTTTGTGGTTGACACACCAGAACAAAACATTCATTGGTCAAGGTGTCAAACACCCTTTCATCAAGATTTCATAACTTTATGCAGTGGGGTGGTACAGAGGCATCCAAACAGTCCAAGAAATGGCTACAAGGCAATGTGAAAGTAAGCACAGCAGGTCTTTAGTGAGACCCACAAATCTGTATGGTCTGTTGATTTTCCCTGCATTTCTCAGAGTGCCCCAGGAAAACATCCCAGAATGCATAAATTTAGAAGCAAAGTGTTTTCACCATGTCCAAAAATGCTGCAAGCTTAAAATGTCAAAGATTCTCCCTGTGCAGAGACTATATCATTCAGATTGTAGCAGAAATAACTGGTTGCATAGATACAGCTACTGGGCTGTGTCATCCAGTCACCACAGAAATGGCAGAAGCTGTTGATGTCCTTTCTTTCAGAGTTCATTTGCTTCTGGAGCTCAGCTTGCAGAATGGCCTCTGTGGGCAATTCTAATCTACTTCTGCAGAGTCAGCTGGCATGGTTTAACCTATACCTTAATGTATTTTGAGCTAATATTAGCTGACCTTTTGCTGAAGCAAATAAGAAACACTTGTATGAAGCTTTCTGCCAGCTCAGCTCTGATGACAAGTGCCCTCCAGCAGAAAAGCAGTCATGTCTAAGACTTCCACAGATGCTTGCACATCCTTTCACTGAAGTTATTTAACACAACTCTGCACCTCAGTAAGAGCTCACTCCCTGCACAGGGAAGGTGTAGCAGAGCAGAATGTGGATTTTCTCCCTTTCATCTCCAAGGCAGAGCTGTAGCAATGTCCCCACATAAACAGTATGATGCTCAAACTTTAGAATTCAGGGCTTTTTTGCCTAATAAGGAAAGGCTCCAGGCTGTCTTACAGCCTTCTGATTTAATTGGTAGAGTTGGAAATCACAGATGTCATCTTTGTACTAAAAGAAGTTCATCCCACTGTGACTGCTGCTGAAAAGCTGTTGCAGAACCTGATTCTTCTGATGATTAGAAATGTTCTAAATTTCAAGTCTAAATTTATTCATAGCTCTTCTCCCTCCTTGGTGATTGCCATCTCACTGCCTGTGTATTTATAGGCATCAATCATAATATCATAAAGAACTTTATATAGAGCAATCAGTAGAAATATGCTTCAGTAAACATGATCTGAAATTGAAAAAAGGATGGGTTTATTTTTCTAAGTTTGTGGGTTAAAGTGTGTCTTTGCTGTAACCACCTCCTCCCTGCATGAAAAAAACAAAGAATCAGAGCTGGTGTCAGCTGGTCTGTTTGAAGACAAAAAGGAAACGGAGTATGCTGATCATTAGCAAAAGGCTGATTCTTCAAATATACTTATTTTTAATAACCCTGGGTTGCTTTAAGAGAACATAGAGCTTTCACATCAACTATCTTTTTCTCTGCAGTAATCAGCATTCATGGGAATAGAATAGTGTCATATTATTAAGTTTTAAATAGATATTTTACTTATTCCTTGGATATTTTACAACCCTCCCCAATCCAAAAAGACAACAGGTAGCACCTTTTTTTATTTTCTGGAAAACAGACTTAAAATGTCTGCATTTTAAAAATACAAAACTAAAATAGCAAAGAGTGTTATAAAAGAATAGCCCATTGTCTGTTAGTACAACTGATCTGCCTACGTAATGGTTTCCCCACAGGTATCCTACATAATGGTTTCATGTGGATACTGAATAAACAAGAACTAATATACCAAGCAAAATATAATGTGCAAAATTTCTGTTGCTAGAAACCCACAGAAAGGAAAACTCATGAAGATTGCAATGATGTTTAAGGAGCACCCACTCCTCTCCTCCTTATCTGCTCAGCAAACCACAACCACAAAGAAAGACAATGACTTTTCTATCACAGGACTCAGGTACTGCTCCAAACATAACTCTAATTTGCTCTTTCTCCAACATTTCCTATGTTGAATCTACATCTACAGCATTTTCATCTCATCTGCCTCAAACCAAAGATACATTTGAGTTTATTTAAATAAAAATTCAATTTCACTCAAAGTAGAGCTGCTCCTTTGGAAGACCTGCAACACTGGGAGCAATAGACATATTCAGAAATTACACAAGAAATTGTAAAAGTAATAATTCATGGGATTCAGACTGAAATTCTGAACCAGCACAGTTTCACATTGCTTCTAAAAATTAACATTATTTAATTAGCTAAATGAGTTGGCTTTCTCTGATGCACACCTGTTGTCACAAAGCATTGCCTGATCTGTGACAGATACAACTCAAAAAAGAAATGTTAAAGTTGTTGGGACTGTAGTTCTCTGAAATCACTGGGTGAATTTGTAGTAGTGTTCAAGCAAAAGGCAAAAAAGGTGTTGGGCATCACCTAAAAGGGCAGTGAGAGAGCCTCAATTTGCCACAACTCCAGTGTAACTCTATGGTACTCACATTTTGAATGCTCTGTACAGTTCTCATTTTGGTTATCTGGAAAAGGACATGGTAGCGTTAGGGAAGACGAAGAGAAGACAACTGAAACTACTAAAGGGACTACAGGAATTGGCTGCCTTATGAGGTCAGAATAAAAAATTAGAGACTTTTGAACTGGGAGAGTGCTGTGGTGAGGCTTTTTCAGGTTAATGAAATCATGAAGGTGGCTGAAAAGATTAATATGGGACAGTTTTTTATAAAATAACAGTTTAGCTCATTTGCTGATATTAGTGTGAAGTAGATAAAAAGAACACATTACTTTACACAGTGGCTGGTGAATTTCTGGACTTGCTGCCAAAAAATTTTGTGCAGATCCTAAGAGCAGGTTCCAACAAGTCCATGTACAAAAACTCAAAAAGTGGATGATAAAAGGAATAGGCAAGGATTGGAAGCCAATGGGGTACAAGAAAAAATGCCTAGAGAAGGCAGCCAAGCTTTTGTGCTCTCAATAACTAGTTTCTCCTACTGCTGCTGTTTTGATTTGCTTTTCCTTTTAGGTATGTATTAGCAAAACCTTGAAGTCCCTCTAGGGAGGGAGAGGGTAAAGATAAAAAAAAACATGGAGAAAAATGAAATACAATGTACACTAAATGAAAGGAAGTGTTACAAGATCAAAACCACAGAGATAGAGAGAAGGGCATGAAGCAGAGAAACACTGAGATCACCTGCAACTGCTTGAAGGTTAACTGAGGAGAAGGTGGACACTGCCCAGTGATCTTCTGCCTGGAGAAGTGAGGAAAATAAATGAATGAAAGCAAGTTTCATAGCCATCAGGATTCCCCCATCCTGCTTCTGTCTTCTGGTGACCAACAGGAACTGGTCCTGGAAGAGGTTGATGAGAAAGTCCAACAACTCAGAACTGCCTTGGTCAGAGAGTAAATAAAAAGTTGAGAGGAAAAATTGCGGTTGGAACTTCAGTAAGAAGAGACCACAGCCTGCCTCATTTCATGGAATCATAGAATGGTTTGGCTTGTAAGGGACCCTAAAGATCATCTAATTCCAACCCCTTGTGACTGTGTACATTTGATGTACACTCAAAGTACCTGATGTACAGGGGTCTGTTCCCACTGTCAGAGGTAAAAAAGGATTCCCAGACTGACCCAGTGGGGTGTTTCCTGTCTTCACATACGTTCTCAGACATCTTTCTCTGAGGAGTACAAGCTGTACAAGCCTCCACAGGTAAAAGTCACTGTTAAATTACTAGTGCTGTTCTCAAAATGTTATATTTAGGGCAAAGAGAACTTAGAAAGAATTTTAAAATATTAGCTAATCCCAGGTACAATTAAAAAAAAAAAAGTAGTCTCTTTTTTAAAAGAGATTACTGAAAATTATGAGCAACACCATAATAAAATGTTTATATTCTTCTTAAATCCACTGAATACAAAAATTTGTTTTAAACTTTCTATTTCATATTCATTCCTTGCTGGAGTTACTTACTAACGCAGACAAGGGGATTCTAACACAGATATTTCCCAATGGTAAATTGTTTGCCTTAGTTACTCTAATGCTCTCTTTCAATGATAAGTGAGTTTTCATCATTATTTTTATTTAATTGGAGGTTCTATTAAGCATTTGTCATTGGCTAGCAGTTCAAAAACTTATTTTTTTATAGAGGCCACTTCATTACGTTCATGGGGAATTGCCTTTGGTTATAAATAAAATTAAATCAGATTATTTGAATGAATAATATCCACGTTGTCCACCTTTGCTTTTGATTTATAGCATCTATTAAAGATAAAATTTGCTGGGGAATGAATGGCAACAGACAAGATGATGCACAGAATTAGATTTTGCAATACCAAACTTGTTACATCAGAAAAGAAAGGTGCCTTGTGGCAGAAGTCCTGATTAGTTATGCTTTTCCTAGAGAGAGTAGCTGCACAAAGTACTGAATATGCTCAAATGCTGTCAAAGTAGACAGTTTCTGGCATTTAGACACTGGGAAAATCCCAGCTAGTTTCACTGGACTGTCATGTAAGGACCTCAAAGCCCTTTCCCTCAACCTGGGAAAAAAAGACTTTTATTTAAATTCCTATGCTACAAGTAAAAATTATTGGTTTACAAACAAATATATAAATACATACCATAATGGTTCTACTGAAAGCTGGACTGAGTAACTGAAGTTGATATATATCTAGTCTGAATGTGAACAAATAGCAAATTTACAAAACCAGACACAGGTGTGATATGGATAGGCAACAGGCTATACTTCTCTCATTACAAACTCTGCTTGGAAGCACAGAGGGAAGGGAAGGGCAGAAAGTACAGAAAAAAAGTTTAGAGTTTCTCTCTAGGAAGTCCATGCATTAGGATTCTTCCCCTGGGTCCTGATCCAAGAACAAAATTAAACAAACACCATATAAAAAAAAAAAGAGTATATCAACTTAGTCATACTGGATGTAGCTGCCCTGTCAAGATTGGCAATACCAAGAAGTGTCCAGCATACTAACTACAAGGGGAGGTCAGCTGGTTCTCTTACAGAACAGTCTAAATGATGAGAAGTGTAGTGAATCACACGCCTTTTGTTAAACTGGGACATATAACGAAGATACATAGTTCTTAAGAATTGAAGTTCAGGGGCAAAATATTTTGGAGACTCTTCTGTGCCGTGTCCTCCACTTCTACAAGCTTCTGAAATGATTACAATTCAAGATCTTCTAGATCAGAAGTTGAATGCTGATTTTTTCCAAAACATTTTTTTCATGGCAGTGTGGATTATGTACAGATGCAATAGAACTTTGGTTTATCTTGCTTCAAAGGCAAACAGTAGTAACTGAAGCAGCAAATGACCTTTGAGAGAAAGGTGAATTTCTGAGGTTTGTTGACCATCTTTTCATTTTTGCTGTGAGAAATAAAAGAGGAAACACTTCAATAGCAGTCAGATAGCCAAAAGACAAGAGACACTGCATGTGTGGCATTACATCTCATATTTGCTTGACAATTACACAAATTTTGCTCAGATGCTTTTTATTTCTCTCTTTTTATCTCAGGATAAAAACAGGATGGAAAACAAAGTACTGAAGCTGTGAGGAAAGGACTAGTTGATATTTGCTCCACTGCAAAAGCAGATCTAGATGATCTCATTTTTCTAAAGAAAGGTGTGAAAACATTTTTGTGCTACATTTGAAACTCAGCTCCAGTTCAGAAGCCTTCTGCATCAATGCTCAGATAAATGTAATAAATTTCCATTTCAAAATAGCAATGTGCTTTTTCACTATAATCCTTCCTCATCCCAGCTACTGTGGTAAGCTTGCTTGTGTTCCACATTCGGGTAGAACAAAATATTTCTGTAACTACAAGCAGGTGGATAACCTCACCAAGGTTGCATCTTGGCACTGCCACTTTGTTGTTACACTATGCTGTGTTTTTTTAAGTCTTCAAATTCATTCTGTTACAAAGAAAAGGGAGACAAAAGGGAAGATAAGGGTTTTTTTAAATGTTGGATATACTAGAAACCACATTCTGAAATCATCCTTGTCTTCAGGACACAGAGTTCAGAGGCAGCCTTAAATCTCAAGATCCTTTTGGGGTTGCATACAACTAACTGATTAATAAGGGCAAACATAAAATCTCTCAACATCTGATTTTTCTTGTGTTCATCTACATGTTCTCCTGATATTCATTGGTCTTTATTGTAATTAGCACAGTGAAGAAGTGTACTGTAGGAAAATGACCAAGGAGTTTGGAAAAGGCTAACAAATGCTGTAGTCAAGGAGAATTAGTATTTTCTCTCTGGAATTAACATTGTAACAACAGACAGAAGGAGACACTCCACTTTCAAGGCCTTGTTTGCATTGAAGCATTAATTAAAACAGATCAATTCTACCTTACTGGACTTAGCAGAGTTCAGAGCAGTAAAGCACTGAGGCAATCACCAGGCTGACCAATGTGTTATCCAAGCCCATCTGTGGTAAATGAAGGAAAAAAAGCCAGTGCTTTGCCCAGCCTTGCTGCTGCACACTGCATGATGGTGAGAAGCATGACCATTACTGCTTCAACAGAGAGAGGAGAGATCTGGAAGAAAAAGAAAGAAAAGAAAAAACACAGGTCATGTCTACTAATTAAATTTAGCCTCCTTGTGGAACCTGCTTCTGGAGCTGAGGTAATTCAGAGAATTTTCTCCTAACTGTGCGAGACCTGTTTTTCCCTGCTTTTTTGGGTCTGAATGACTAAGCTTTTCTGCAGTCTCTCCTCAAGAAAACCTTTTTTCTCCCGTCCAAGGAACAGCTGGAATAACTAGCCCTTTGTATTTTAAGTTATTCATTAAATTAAATGGCTTTCACTTCAAGCTTGTCCTACGGCAACTATTATAAGGTTAACCTTTCTTTAGCTGTGGATCCAGAGAAGCTGCTCAATTTTCTTTGCACCCAGCCAGACAAGAATATGTATGAATATGCCTTTGCTATGGTTCATAGTTTCTGCCTCAATGCCTATTCCAATTTCCCAAAGCAGCACTAAACATCAAGGGGAAAAAGGCCACAAGCCATGAAAAGCAGTTTCAGAAGGGCAGAAAGAACCTCATCATTAGGTTTTTTGGTTAGATAATGATCTTCAATATGGTGTCCCAGGTTCAGCTAAGTTATTGTAGTTATTACAGGGATAACAAAAGAATCAAAAAAACCCCTAAACCAACAAACCAAACCCAAACCAGTCAGTCCCCTACAGGATAATCCTGCATAGCAAAGTCTTTTTTCCCAGTCACATACCCCCTAGATCACCATTCCTGCTCCACCTGAAGCCTTATGAAGATTGTCACAAATGTGGGTGCTCCTTGGCAGCCTCACCTAGAAAGTGTGTTCCTTTCTGCTTTAGTTTACCTTTTCAAATTACACACTTCGAATGCTTTCCTAAAGCTCCTTTCCAAATCAGAGGAGACATAAAGCTCATACCTAAAACCAAGGGACATTTACACAAATCCATTTGGTACAATTAGGTAGATAGAGAATTAAACAACTTCTTGTATCCTCTGCTATTTGTAGTTCTGTGCTTTGGCAAGAATTGGACATTGTTAGTTTTAATCACTAAAAACCCCCACTATTGGATGATTTTATAATGTGTTGTTGCCTCTTCCACAAGATGGAGTGCAGTGATAATATCTGAGAATTTTCAAATTGAATCAATATATCACTGTCTCTCCTATGCTAGAAAAAGCCCTTAAAGACTTCAGACGACCACAGCAAAATAAATCAGGAGCCCCAGCAGGGCAGTTTCTCACTGGATAGTTATGCTTATTTTGGATGGGAGGAGTTCAGAGTGCAACACTGAAAACAAATGGAGCCCACACTTGGTTTTTTCCTTCTTCACTCAAAGTGAATGGTAGACTTTAACAGCAATTTTTCTCTGAGGAGAAATTACAAGAAAAAAAGTGCTTATAAAATACGAGTTAAAGAAGATGTAAGAATAAAGAAATAATTTTACTTGGTCAGGAATTTCTAAAGCAGCCAGAAAGAATTGTGTTCTCTTTGGATTTGCTTTGTGGTTCTCCACCATAGCCATGTGAGTGCAGCAGGACAGCTGGGCTCAGTCAAGAGTTGTATTGTCAAAAGTCAAGGCAGCATCAGCAGATGTAGCTGCTAACATTCTGCTGGCATCGCATCAACTTCATGCCTAAGAGATCAATTTAGAAGGACGAGAAGCTTGCTTATGCTCTTCTCTCGTGTTCCAAGTTCACTAAGAACACTTGTGATCTGATCATAGAACCACAGAATCATAGAATTGGCTGGGTTGGAAGGGACTTCAGAGATCATCAAGTCCAACCCTTGACCCACCGCTGCGGTTACCCGACCATGGCACTGAGTGCCACATCCAGTCTCTTTTTAAATATCTCCAGGGACGGAGAACCCACCACCTCCCAGGGCGGCCCATTCCAGTGTCTGATCACTCTCTCAGTAAAGAAATTCTTTCTAATATCCAACCTAAACCTCCCCTGGCACAACTTGAGACTATGCCCTCTTGTCTTGCTGATAGTTGCCTGGTCTCTGCTGATGCAGAGATCTGGTATCTGGCAACACAGTATATGCATTTTGAACTGGAAAAGGGGATTTTGAAAGACTTCCTGGTTCAGACATCAAGTTCTGTAATAGAGTTTTCATATCTATTTGCATCATTTTAAATCCATTTGATACAACAAGCCCTGCCAAATAACATATATTTTAACTAGGTAAGTAAAGCTACTAGCTAAACCCACAATAAACTACCCTGAACCACACAGACGTTGGTCTTAAATTACAAAACTTATTGCTTTGCATTTCTCAGCATCAGTAACCACCCTGCTCTAGTTTGCAGGTGATGCGGCTGCCAAAACCACTGCCATACTATCTGACCTTAGTGTTGCAACGATATCTTATTTGGCAAAGCTTCCTCCTGACCTAGGAGGAATGTGGGCAATGAGGAGATAGATGTAAAGGATTGTCTTAGTCCTTAAAACTCAGCCAGCACAACTCTATGCATTGAGTCAGGGAGTGTTAAAGATATATCTATTTTCTCTTTACGTACACCAGGACTGCAATACCACCAAGTGCGTATCATAGTTCCGTCGCTGCGTGCCAGGAGGCTTGGATCTCCCCTGCATTTGTCAATCCTGCTTTCAGCATCTCTTTTGCCTGGATTTCCAGAAGCAGCTTCTCCAACTTTACAGGAACAGCCTGTACAGCGCGACGCTCGCCGGTGAGAAACGTACGGAGGGCCTTGCAGAGCAGCTCATCCCAGCCCACGCCGCTTCTCTGTCCGCAGGTGCGGGGGACAGGGCTGGAGGGGCGGACGGTCTCCCACCGGAGGTGCGGGGGCGGCTCAGCCGAGGGAGCTCCGGCCTCCGCGGGCC
>JAAWXA010000001.1:60008404-60109632 GCA_038090715.1 Florisuga fusca
GGAGTGTTGCCAGCCCCGGGTGGGCGCTTTCGGCGCACGTCCTGTGGCAGTGCGGGCAGGCAGGGCCGCCCGGCGGGCTCTTGCGGAGGGCTTGGTCCGACGGCGGGTGTGGAGGCGGTGTGTGTGGGGAGCGGCGTTTCCGCCTTCGGTTTCGTCCCCGTGAGTTGGCCTCGAAACCTTCGAGCTGGTGCCGGCTCTGAAGCCACCGAGAGGTGGGGGCGGCCCCTTCCCCCCTGCGGCGGGACGTTTGGTCAGGGGCGCTGTGGGTGGCTGCTGTGTGTCACCTGCCCTCCGGATTCCTGAGGGTGCCGAACTCCTGAGCAGGGAGAGCCTCTCGGTGTCTGGTACCGCGTACGTGTTGCTCCCGAGGTGGGAAGTCGCTCTTGGAAAAAAAAAAAGCCAAACCCGAAGTGCCTCACTCGAGAAAGTGAGAAACGATTGGTGTTTTTTAAATGGGCATCTAATGTTTGTTTGGGTGTTTCACATAGTTTTCTTCAAGACTTTATTTTTAAAAGCAAGATGATCCAGTGCAGGCTAATAGGTAACAAAGCACGTTAGAAACTTTTTCTTGTGAAAACTCCTTCTAGAGATAACGGTGGGTTTGCATAAAAGTACAGGTAGCATAAGAGTTTTAAATGGCCAGAGCTTTGTTAGATTTACGCCCAAGAGGATTGTTAAATAAAATTGTTTATCCTTACTGAAACCATGAATCCTTAGTCGGTGGTGAAGGGGTTTTGCACAGTGCATTTTCTGTGGGACGCTTTACTCGTTCTGACATTTGAGCACAGGCATCAGATTATGAAGGGCTTGGTTTTAAATACAACATTTCTAGAGTCTGATATAAAGAGATTTCAAAGGGTATCAGTAATACATGTTTTGTTTTCAAATGTATTTCTTCTGTTATTTTTGCAGTTATCTGTTGTGAAAATGTGTTTGCAAACATTGCTGGAGCTATGTTTCCGGGATAACGTAACATAGTCACTAGTAATTATATTTTTAGTCCACAGAAGCAGATTTGTTAATGACTAGTAGCTAGAAGAGTGATAATTTCAAATAACTTTTATTTGAAATATTTACTGCCAAGTGATCAGCCATTAGAAACTCAAGTTTTTTGTGCTATTTTGCATGACTCATTAATTACAGGATGGCCTTACTGTAAGAGCACATGTTAAATATATAGACTTTTTTTTTTAACTGAGCAAAGAAATGAGACTTTAGGTATTGGTAGGTGATATGCAAGGTCTGTCTGCCAAAGGAAATAGAAAGAAGCCAGTGTGAGCTCTACTGATTTCTAGTTTTCTTGTATACTATTATGTGTAGGTGACCTGTCAGGTGGTACTGATCAGACTGTGCTCATGTACTTCACTGCATGTGCCACTTTTGAAGTCTTCCTCTAGTAATAATAGAGGCCTGGAGAGGCTGTGACCTTTTTTCTACCAGATAAATGTACTCAAGGCTGTTCTCGTTGGTCCTGAAATCAACTGGCATGGATTAGCCCTTGTCAATGCTGCTAAATTCTCCTTCCTTTCAGAATGGAGTAGCTGAATACAAGCTACTGAGTGGGACTGGCTCCTGGACAGCATTAAATACAAATCGGGATCTGGGGTTGTTCAGTCTGGAGAAGAGGAGGCTCAGGGGAGACCTCATCACTCTCTACAACTCCCTGAAAGGAGGGTGTAGCCAGGGGGCGGTTGGTCCCTTCTACCAGGCAGCTATCAATAAGACAAGAGGGCATGGACTTAAGCTCTGCCAGGGGAGCTTTAGGTTAGATAATTAGGAAGAAATCCTTTACAGAGAGGGTGACCAGGCATTGGAATGGGCTGCCCAAGGACATAGTGGATTCTCTGTCCCTGGAGGTTTTTAAGAAGAGACTGATGTGGCACTCAGTGCCATGGTCTGGTAACCAGAGTGGCAGTGTATCAAGGGTTGGACTTGATGATCTCTGAGGTCCATTCCAACCTGGCTGATTCTATCATTCAAATTCATGCCCAGTAATTGCATGTGAGAGCTGCAGCTGGCCTGGGATAGAAGGATGCTGCACAATCCAGCAGTCTGTGTGAGTGAGTGAGTTCCATTTCTTGGGAATGGTTCCTGGCATTGCTTGATTTACTAGTGCAGACATAGTCTATCAGTAACACTGTAAGTAGCCTCTCTTAACTCTGTGCTCCATCATAGTGATCTAATTTCCCTTCACTGAGGATCTCAGGCACTATAAAATGCTGCTTTTCATAGTCATCTGCTTAGAACTGTCAGGGCTGCTTTTTTGTGCAGGTGGGTGAAGGAGAAGTAGGTGAAAGATTGGTGCCTTTTCCACTTGCCCATAAGGAAGGAGTAAGCAGGATCAGGGAAAGGCTTGCATGGGTTTTTCTTCTTGAGAAGGTATTCTGAGAGCAGTGTATGCCCATAAGCAATCTTGATGGCTGGATGTGACCATGTCTATTGCTTGTGCTTTCCTGCTCTTTTGCCATTTTCCTAATTATTCTTTTATAAGTAACAAGTTGGCTAGAGTGAGTATTTTTTTTTTTGAGTGCTCTGAAGATTATTTACTTCTGGATACATGGAGAGATTACCACTACCCCGTTAAAATTATTAGACTAGATTTTTAAAATAAATAATTGTGAACTTTCACCATGCTTGAGGTCTTTTTATTTGTCACTGAAATTGTGAACAAAGCCTGTGTACTTTGTAACACTCTGTAAGTATGTGTTTTAGCTCACATTTTTGAGGTATCCCACTGGTTTACTAATGAAACAGTGCATGTGCATTGGGTTTTATGCTGTGCTTGCTTTTTGAGTGTTGATATGTGTAGTCAATCTCACATAAGTCTGAAATAAATTTCAGAGCAATGAAGAAAGTGAGGCAAGAGGAAGGAATTATCTAAGGAATCCTAGTTGTAGGATCTAGAAGTAGAATCTCAGATTGAAAATTGATCTGTCAGGTCACACTGTCTCTCATAGACTTAAGAAATACTTTAGGAGAACAGTGTATTTTTTTTTTCCTCAGTATTTGTTGGCATCTGTGACTTTGCAAACCCAACTAGTGGTGCAGTTCGAAAACTTCAGCAGAAAAATTGTTTAGTCAATTCTTTTCCAGTTGAGGATAGTGCTTAGTTACCTATGCCTTAAATATATAATGGGACTTAGTGCATGTTTTAAGGTACTTTCCTGATCAGACATCTTGCCTCTGTGAAATTTCAGTTGATTTCATTTTAATGAAACCTCATAAAATACAAATCTTAACAATGAGACTTTTCAACACGGACTTTAGGAGGAAGATGAGCCATCTTTTTCTTCTGCCTCTATGTAAAAGCACTGATTTGGTAAGGTATTTACACTATAGGCACATGCTGAAGTGTCTGAGGAGCCCCACTGGTTTGAATGGCACCTAGAGAAATCTCTTGCATAACTGTAACCTAATTTACCTCAATCTAAAAGTACATTATACACAAGCTTTGTTTAAAAGAATATTGTTAAGACCACATAAGCACAGAAGTATTTGGAAATTTAAAGCTTGGAAGTGGTGATGATGCAGCCTTTGGGAGCTGTGCTTTATACTATCCAGGTTCTCATTTTTCAGAGCACTAAGCATCTCAAATTAGGCAAACCAGATTAGTGGAAGCTAATGATTTTTGCATCTCTCCATTGATTTTGTTCTCCTTGGAGTTACTAAAGCAAGGCTTGAGTTGCGTTTATGAAATACGACATGGTGACACACAATAATTGTGAAGAAAGTAAGGCTTTGAACACTTGCTTATCTTGGTCAGCACTGGGCCTTCTAAAGAAAGCTGGATTCTGTGTTGATAAGTAGTATTTGGTCATATAGCTAAAACCTGTATCACAGTGTTTACTTACAGTTTCAGAACTGCTACTTCTCAACTCTTCAGACCTTGACATTCAAACACGAATGGAATGAATTTTGTAACATAGGTTTTGGGTGTGTAATTTTACGACTTTTTTTGCTTTTGTTGTTGATCCCAAAAGCAAATGGAAGCCAAAGGAATATTTTTTTTTCCAGAGTGTATTTGATCACTTTCTATGTCCTTAGCAGAGTCAGCACCTCTAAGTGCTAGTTCAGACTGTAGTTACCTGAGCTGTAGCAATAGGTTGTGATCCATATGTGGGTTGGCAATGAAAGGAAATAGCATGCTTTATACATGAATTATGAAATGACCCGTGCTACCTTGTAGTTTGTAATACAATAGCCAACTTAAAGAGGCTGCCGAAACTCTTAGTTTCTGTTCTGTTGTCCACAGGGCAATGCTGTCTGGTGACTTTGCTGCTGTTTTCCCTGCAATATTTCACTCTTACTGACCTGTTCCTCCTCTGCCATTTTGTTGTCCAGTTAGCAACCTGTTGTTTTTTTCTTCCAGATCCTTTTCTAGGTTGATTTCTTATATAATTTATATATAATTCTTATATAATTAAAGTTGCTAGCACTTTACTTGGAGATTTAGAATATTTTATCCTAATCCACACTGCAGCTGTCAAGTTGCCTGGGTCAGGTGAGCTAGCCAAGCAGATCAGGTCAAGAAAGCAAAGGGGAAACCAGGAGTTCAGATCCAGCACTCAGATTTAACAGGCTGTGGTGAAGGAATTAATTGCAGTTACAGCCTAAATGGGCTGAGGCTGGAGCACAAAACTACGGAATGAGACTGGGAGAGACCTCAGCAGGTGACATGGGCCAACACTGCTCAACACTGAGCCAGATTGAAAGCTCCATGATGTTGCTCAGGGTTTTGAGTATTCCCAAGGATGGAGATTCTGCAGCCTCTGCAAGTAACCTGTCCAGTTTTCAACCACTCTCACCATGACCTTTTTTTTTCCTAAGGCCTAATTGAATTTACCCACACTGTAACCTGTGTGCATTATTCCTCGTCCTTTGCTGTGAGTCTTGTAGGAAGAATCTGGTTCTTGTCCTCATTAAAAACAACAGTTTTTTTTTCAGATGCTTAATAACTGTCCTTCTGTCAGGAAAATGTATAGCTTTTACCAAACACTTAAAAACCAATTCTCTTGCAGGTGGTCTTGCAGACTTTATTCAGCAGCATGCTGATCAAATCAGTTTAATTTACTTTTTGGTTTTTTTTTTTCCTTTTTTAATGTGGGCAAGATAAAAAAAATCTTTTGATAGCCTTGCTTTTAGAAGCAGGTGACATGTTTGAAAAAATCTTTCTCCTATATGATGATGCATTGTATTTCCTAGTGGGTGCCTGCCTTATTATGTGCAGTGAATGGATGCTGGTGCTTCAGGAGGTAAATCTAAGTCTTCAAATTGAGCTTCTGAAAGCTAGCTATCTAGTCCTGTGATTTAAGGTTTTTTCAGCCTCATTACTTATATGGGCCACTGCGTAGCAAATTTAAACCCACTCACTGACAATATGCTACCTTTCAGGGATCTGTTGGAAATAATCTGTGGAGGACTACGGTGATAGTGTGAGGTAGTCTCAACTAACCTTCCAGGCACTTTTACAGACAGTGGAGGAAAACAAGCTTGCCCAGAAAGTGGTTTATCCTACATATGGCTGAGTTACTTGCTTGGTGTTTCTCTCTTCTAGCCTTGCTATCCAGCTTTTAGGACAGCTACTTTGAGGCAAGGTTAATCCTTAGTGAGTACCTTTGCAGTCCTTTATTTTCTTATCATAATTCAATATACAATCACACACCTTATTTGCAACCCATTCTGAATATTTAATAATTAATGTGTTTCTTCTGTGGTGGTGTTCATACCTGTAATATCTCAGTACTTCAGGAACATCAAATTATCTTCATTACTTCACTATCTTGTGCAAGTTGTCTCCTCATTTTAAAAACAGGAAAAGAAGTGATAGGCAAAAGTTCACAGACAAGAGGTGTTCAGTTTGGGTTGATTTGTTCACAAGGAAAAGCTTGGAAACAAAGGGGGAGAAAAGCCACATATTTTTGATGCAAATTGCAAACTAATATTCCTGTCTTTCTAAAGATGTCACAGTTAGAACTTCAAAACCTGATACTACTTAGAAATGGTTAGTGCTACCAACTTTCTGCATCAGTGTTGTAATTCACAAAATTATCCCTTTCAAAGGATTTGCAAGGTTCATTGTGTGTAAGGATAGGAAAAGAGTATGATATCTTACAAAAAATAGACTTTTTTGTCAGTCTTGAAAAGTAATTCAAAAACATAATATATGCTGATTAAAATCTTCAGTAGATAGTACTTCAAGCCTCTTGCTACTTGATCATTCTGATTTAGACTCTTCTATCAGCTGTCACTTCTGAATTTTCTCTAGATGTTTTTCTGCAGCCTTACATATTTGTGGATGTGTTCAGAAATACATGCACACAGTGTGTACGTGATATTTTGGTACCTGTATCACTAACAGTATTAATATATGGTTTTGGATGTATAAAATCCATAGTGCAGATAATCAGTTCAAACTGTACTTGTATCCAAATTTCTTGTGCTTAAAACCAAAATGGTTTTAAGAAACTAAGTAAAAAAATCTTTAAACCAAAGTTCAAACTTTCCACATTTAGCCAAAGACATGCCATGGAACACTGAAGGAATACGTGTGCTGTTTGTTCTTCCATTCTCTCAAAAACGCACACATGCATTCTTGCACCCCAGACCTTTGTATGCTTTTATTAGTACTCTGGTAAAATTTATATGTATCCTGGAGAGGAACTACCTTTTTATTTTTGGACCAAAATCAACTGAGTAGTGGTGGGGCCTCCCACCTCTTGCCTTCTTTCTGACTTGAAGGGTTCATGAATTGGTAGAGCTGAGAAGTTAATTCCATCCTTCATACTACTGAATGCATTCAGCACATCTGCTCAGGCTTCAAGTGTGTCATTTATGATAAGGAGGTGACATTTGAAAGAAAATTGGCGATATTTAATACTGACTCATAAAGTCATGTTTATAACGGGGAGAGGTTGTACTATGCCTGACTGGTACTGGGACATCTGCGTCTGCCATAAGAAATTTCTGTGGCATTTATTATGAGGATAGAGATTAGCCTGACCACAGTCACTCACTGAATTTAGGAGCCTTTTTCCTCCCCATTCCTTTCCTTTTGATAAGAAGGTAAGTTCTGACTATATTCATCTTTTCTGGAAATACCAAATCAAAGCATGAAATCTCAGGTAATAGCACTTCTGCTGTTAAACTGCTAAATCCAAATGCACTCATTTAAATGCGTGTTTTCAAGGCCACCGTAGATGATAGGCTTGAAAAAGCATCTCCACAGTACACTGGCAGTATGGTGATACACTTTGAGCTATTATGAGCAAGGCTGAAAATGTAATAGTTCCCTGTTCTCTCTTTTTTCCCCACTGTTATAAAAATCTCTCTCTGTATTTGAATGATTAACCAGATTTTTCATTTCTTGATGACAATACAAATTATACACTGACTTAAGGACTGCTCAGTCACTTTGGTGGTCTTCTCAGATTTGATAAAAAGTGATGCAGAAGATGAGTGATCTCAATTCTGTTATGGTGTTTTGTGGCTCCTGGCAAGCTGCTGAGCACGCTGATGATCCCAGCACCATAACTCCAGGAAGGGGGGGGAGCCTGGTGAATGACTCCTGAGGTAGGCTGGTGCCAGCCATTGGTAATGGTAATTTTTGTAGTTTTCTGAAACCACAAGATTGTCGAATGTACCCGTTCAGCATTATACAGCTCTTATATAGAGGCAGAACATACACAGTTCTGCAGACAAATATAGGTACATAGAAGTAGAGTTCATACACAGTTCTGTTAAGAAAAAAGCTAATTAAAATAGAAATCTGAGAGGTTTTAAATTAATTTGCTTTACAGAAATGCATGTTCTGTCTGACTGCTGGCTAAGCTGGTGTGATTACCTCAATGCTGTGTTGAAATCAGGCAAGATTACTGTCAGCCCTAGTAGTAAGAAAATGCATGTGTGGGAAAACCAGATACTAATAAGGAAACAAAAGTTCCTTAAGGTCTTAAGTCGGAGCTTCATATTGATGAGCTCTTACTAAGGCTGCCAGACATTGCCAGAAGGCCTACTCTGTTCACTACTCAGCCAGTCTGGGGACTAAAACACCATTGTGTTCTAAGTTATTCAAAAAGCTGTCATCTGCATAGTACAAAGATTTAAACTCATTATTTGAAAATGTTTTCCAAAAACATGTAATCAACTGCACAGATCATCTGATTAACAGCATGTTTCCCAAGCTTGCTGTGGTCACTTGTATAGTGTATATATGATGGAACAAAAAGGTGATTGTATTAGTATTTATGAATTTGATCCTTCCCTCACCTGGGAGCAAATACACAAAGAACTGTCATTGCTTCTGTCTGATATAGTTAAACTTCTTCTTGGAAGTTCTTTCTTGGAACAAGCCACCACTGAAATGTCTGGGAAATGTTGGTTCTAGTCAACAGTCAGGTGGAACTTGGTTGAGGGGAGTGTCTAGAGTATGTGTTACTGTATTTAGTATTTCCTAGAGGCATGCCAGGCAATGAATAGCAGTGAGAAATACCACGTGGTTCCTTGCCTGAGGAAACTCCTGATTTCTGAAAGCTCAAATCTCTCCAGCTGCTGTCAGCATGTTGGTCAGTATGGACTTACCAGCACGGCACAGTATGAGTCAGGCAATGTTGTACAGGCTTGTCACTGAAATGGTTCTAACTGCATGGCAAAATCATTGTGTGTATTAAAGATGATTGCTGTTGATTTTTTTTTTCTACCTAACTGATTAATTTGGCTCTTAGATAAGTGCAGTTTTCAAATTGAAGCAAAGTGGGATATGGTTAATGTACATTCTTGCATTTTAAGTTGCATCCTTTCATCCTTGTCATAGAAGGCTTGATGTTATCCACTTTTATCTTTGTTTGACTGCAGCACTGGGAAATTGCTAGTTATCCTCTAGTCTCTGAGCTGGCTTTCCTGAATGTTTTGGATTTGCAATTTTTATGCTCTTAACAATATTTAAACTTTGCTGTTGGGGGCCGAATTTTTAATTTGGTTTGCAGAGATGAAATTTATAGTTTTAGAGGCAAAACCACTAAAGAGTAAGTATTTTAAAGACAATTGGCTCTGCTTCATAATGCTGAAAGTTAACTTTCAGCAGGTTTTTTGGCTGCCATTAATAGCATTCCATCCCAGCTCTTTCCGATTACTTGTCTTAAAAAAGTCTTAAGAAAATAGATTGACCTTGTGCAGTTCTGAAGGCTCCTTCATCTGGGCATGGTAGAAGAAAGATTTTACAATTTTGAAGCTCCTGGTGGAAGATGGTAGACAAGATCTCAGAGCCAGGACTTAAGTCTTCAGCAGCTTTGCTTAGGACAGCAGTGTCAGGAAAGTGATGCTATTGTAAAACCTAGAAGTAGAAAAGACTGTGTGCCATTCTCAGTATGTGAATCACTTACTCAGGCTAGAGCAGGGAGTGTGTGTGTGTTAAGAATTTTATTGCCTTTCCAGATTCATTTATACACTCATTATCATGATGACTGTATGCTGTTTCAAATATAAATGTTTCTGAGCCTGTTTCCGGTGTATAGGAAGATATGGTTTGGGAATTTGGTTTTCTGCAGCCAGATGGATTATAGTGTTGCTAAGGAAACAGACTATAAATGAAGTTGCAGCTGAGTGTCCCTAGAACATCAGGCTGCTTGAAGCTGGTATTTTAAACTCATTTAGGTGGGTAGATAAATTGATGATGCGATGAGAAGTTAATTTCCTGTATTTTACGGCATGTTAATTTTCATTGCTTTGTTAGTATTTACAAAAGTACCTTAAATTCCCACTCAGACCACCTGGTGTGTGGGTCACTGAACAGAAGTTTGCTGTAAGAAAACAGACAAAAGCTGTACAGTGAAACAGATCCTAGAATAATCGTTGTATTAATACTAAAACTACTGCTCGGTGGATAGATAATGGTGGTATAAAGACCTGACAGCAATATGGTCCTGATGAAAAAAATGGAAGTAGGAAATAAGTTGGGATTATTCAAAGTACATGGGAAAGAACAGAGCTACTACAGGCATGATGAAGTTATTGTTTCTGAACTTCATGCATAATGTATCAACTGTTTGATTCACGTATATGAAGTGAATTGATTTGTATTTTTGTTAGTTGTTCTGCCCAAGAACCTTGGCTCTTTTTACTAATGCATTTGCTGGAAATGCACCAGGTTTCCAAACCAGGGTTATTGACTGATACAAGAGGGTATTTTTTTTCTTCCTACAGAGAAGGGCAAGCATAGCTGAGCTATTCGAGCTAAGCATCTGGCTCTAAGGATTAAGACCTTAGTAGGCTGAGCTGAGAGGATAGACAGCAGCCACTGCCATTGATAAATATGGACTGACTGGGCAAGAAGTTGGCAGCAAGAATTCCTAATAGCCCGCAAACCTCATACTTTTAAAAGTGTATAGATATGAATTGGATCCTCTCTGTCCCACTTACCAAGGCCTCCAGCAGAAGAGATAAAGTAATATCTTTATAATTATAAGATTATTATGATTATAAGATATTATAAAGATAATTATAATATCTTTTATAATAATGCTTTTTTTTGCATTGTTTGCTTTGCTCTTAAGTGCCTTATATTCCTGCAGTTCAAGTCCCTTCTCTGCAGCTTGATGGACTTGGAAACTGAAATACCAGAGAAGGTAATGGTATCCATGTTGTCATCATTGTGTAGGTTGTGGTTTAAGATCAAAGGAATGACTAGACTGTGTCTAGATATGATACATAAATATCATATGATATCTATAGATACGTATATATTTAGAATTGCACCCAATTAAAAAAAATCACAACTTGTCTGTTTTGATGTTCTGAAGCTGCGTCCCCTGTGTATGAGGGTGTAAATCCAAGCATGTGAGCAAGTGGTTATAACTTTATTCAGACATTATTTATGGGACAGATCGACTCAAAATGAGACAGTCATGGACTGAATATGCATGAGTTTCACAGGCATGTTTGCTTAAGAACAAAAGCAGTCTGCTAGGACAACAGGTAATGGTTGAGTCTGTATGGCTTCAGAAACTTGCCTTAGCTGCTCCAGTACCAGAGGAGATCTGAAAGATTCTTTGTAAGACTAAACATTTTTAAGAACTTGCCAAGCAAAAATTGTGAGATAAATATGAAATGGAAGGCTGAAGAAGGATTTTTAATACATACAAGTGATTGGTAGAATTGCCATTCTGTATTTTCTGAATCAAAATGAAACTATTTTCAACAGAACAATTTTGGAAAATGAGTCGGTGTTCCAGCAGTGTTAAACCTCTTCAACGTTCAGCATTTAAACTGCTATTTAGGGTTACACTGGAAAGAACTGTTTCTGGTCTTTTCAGTCAGGTAGCCAAGAGAGGTCACTGTGGACACTAACCTTTCCCTCCACGTTTGCACTGTGACTGGATTTATTGTATTGGTGTAAGTACTGCTGGTCTACAGGTGGATCAGGGTCTGCCACTGGCTTATCATTGGAAAGAGTAGACAGTTGCAGACTACAGCTGCCACAGTATGTAAATCATGAGTTTTCCACTTTAATTGCCCCTTTGCTGACTGGCTTTAGAACTGAGCTAGTTTAATTGTTGTGGTGGCTTTCTGCTCCCTGAAGGAGGCCTTGCATCTTTCCTGGAAGTCTTTTTCCCATCTTCTGCCCATTGTATGGTAAAAGGAGTTGTAGGATCCATGAGAAAGTTGTCAACAAAGAGCAGCACACTGTGGATCAGGTTAAGTGTTGCTGAAAAATGCCCTTAGAAAAGGGCTAGTAGAAGGGAAAAAGTAAGCCAGGTGAAAATGTTTTGAAGGATTAATTGTGGCTCTTGGACTGTTGGTGGAATCTGGACGAGTATTTTGAGGGAACTAAAATAAATGTCCCTTACTGTTGTCAGGTGTGCTGGAACTTGTGTTGTTTAAGTGAGTCTTTTTTTTCTCTAAACAAAATAACAGTGGACAAATATACAGTTTTGTCTTTTATTGGAGACATTTTGTAGAACTGTGTTAAATTCAAGAGGATTTTCAATGGGAAAAAACAATAATGATTTGATAGGCCAAAATTTCTATAGAAGTTATTTTTAACTGGCTTCATTGAGTATAAAGAGCCTGCTAACAGGAGCTTGACTGATACATCTGGAGCTGGAAAGTGGTTGTGATTGAAATAAAAAAAATAATGAGATTAGACAAAAATATTTAACTTCAAATGGATCCCAGAGAAAAAATCCAAAGAAATCCTTGCTTTTATTACTGAAAGAGCTTTTCCATGAATCATAGAGTATCAGGTTGGAAGGGACCTCAAGGATCATCTAGTCCAGCCCTTCAAATATTATTATTTATAAATATATATTATTTATAAATGTCTTGGCACCCTGTCACACTGAAACTTAAAACTTCCCAAAGTGGGGGAACCCACCACTTCCTCTGGGAGACCATTCCAATGTCTGACTGTCTTCATGGTGAAAAACTTTCCTCTAGTGCAGAAAACCAAGCTTTTCTTAAATCTGAGGTTTGTAAACTGGGAAGTGCTGTAACAACTCATGAGAGACATTTGATTAGGCCAGCTATTTGTTTAACAGTTCCCAGCACTGGTATTTCAAAATTACTTCCATTAACTGTCAAGTTATTTGTAACAGGGCATTATAAGGTGCTTAAATGGACTGTTCCTACAAAAGATTTGAATCTTTCAGTTGATAACCATAGTTGTTTGCCTTGCATTGTTGTTACAAAACAAAAACCACACAAAACCCCAAAACTAAAAAAAAAAAGTGATTTATTATTAGATTAAAAAAGACCAGTGTGCCTTAAAAATCACCAGACTGACTCATTGAAATATGTCTTGTAAATTTAATCAGTTCTTTAGCTGCTCATGATGCATGTTTCAAGCCCTGCTTATCACATCTGTGCAGAAATTGTTGGTGGTTAGGGTCTGAACATCTGCAAGATGTCTCTCAGAGATGAGATTTGTCCAGAGTGGAACTCTCAATGTAACAGTCTTTTTTTTCAGTCTCCAGTATGAACAGATCTCTAACTAGGATTGTATCATGAAAGTGTTGTTCCAGTTGGCTGGCATGAGACAATCCTGAAGCTATGAAAATAAATGGATGACATGGATAACATTTAAGAAGTCTTTATTTAGTCACTGTTACTATGTTATGCTACAGGTTACAATAGTGATTTATTTTATAAGTCACTATTGTAACATGTAGCTGTTTTTAATAGAATAATTTAGACTAGCAACGGAGTAAATCTGAGGGGAAAAAAATAAAAGGAATACAAATCACTGTTAGAAATATTAATGGAAATGCAGAAATGTGCATTTAAACTAAGTCTGTGTTCAGTTTTCATCTGAATCTTACCATTGCATCCTTTGAGTACTTTCAGAGCAGGATGCTGCAAGCAGTAGCATTTCTGTTGCTGAAATACAGTCGCCTCATTTAACTTATTACCATCATCTCTTTGTGAACCAAGCTTCAAGAAGAAAGAACCATAACATCTGTATTACAGCAGCAAGACTCTTGGGCAGCTGCAGAATTTGGCTGTAGCACGAGCAGAATCCCCATGGGAAAAGCAGAATTAGGACTGATTCCTTTGCTCTGGGAACTAAAACAAATCCTAGAAGCCCACTGGGGGCAGCACAGTGTGAAAACAGTACAAATTCAGTCATTCTAATCACTTTTCCACTAATATCCTGCATCTTTTTATAAAGAGTTGATTATTTTTTTGTTAATTTTTTTAAAAAAACAGATCTTTCTTTTTTTGAGCGAGAGCTTATTGCTAGCTATTAATCTAAAATGCTGTCAATGATGGTGTTACCATTTTTGTACAATGAATTTTGTAAGCCCTTGCATATTGGTAGAAATCATTGTGCTAATAAGTGGTGCCAAAGCTACTGATGAATAACAAAATTCATGTTTTCCCTGCTTTTAGAAGACAGTGCAACACGGTATGTTGGGTGTACTGGGGCACTACAAAGAAGGTAAGGGATACAATACAAGCAGCCTTAGCATCTTTATCTTAAGGTATATGGAGGTGAAACATCTTCACAGAACTCAATCTTCCATTCAGAGAATATACAGGAGAAGGTGCTGTAGTTAAGAAGCCAAAATAGCCTTAGGGAAACTCTGTTAAAGCTTTCTGACTTGAAACAGACTTTTTCACTTGCTTATTCTTGTCTGAAGCTCTGCATTTTTTTCGGTGAAGAAAGGAAGCTTTTCGTATTTCAGTTTATCTTTGCCTGGGGTTTGACTTAGTATCACAAGAAAATGTTGCAACTTGCTAAAAAAATGGCTATGTACTAGGTGTGACTAGATGGTAGAGAGCTGTTGGTAAAGCATTTAACAAGTGTCATGACTAATTTGAAGAGCAATGATATATTGAAAACACTTCATAGTATTTTTGAGACCTTAGCCTGTAGCTGAGTCTTTAGCTTAACCTTAATTCTTGTGGGAAATGTTTTTAAGTTTAATGAGGTTTAAGATCTATGTGATTTTAGTTCTGCTATTTCAGTTCTTTGGGAATGACCCTTAATGGTTTGGGGAATCAAAATAGAGCTAGGAAGATGGAAATTCCTCATCCGTCATTATAAGTCATGCACCATTTTTGTTTACAGTACAACATTGTCTTGAATGTAAATACCTTTTAGCATACAAAACCCAAATCTAATTCTTATGCCTTGGTCTGTCTACCCCAACATCTCACAGCTTCAGGCCAGAAATGTGAAGCTTTTAAATTTCCTTCTTGGGGTCTCTTGTGGTCCAGAATAATTCTTCTGCTTCAGGATTGGGGAGCTCAGGAGTTCAGGAATTGAGTTAGTGAATGAGGAAGAGGTCAGGACTGCCCTTTCACTAGCTCTAACAGCTCTAAATGCTGATATCATTGAGGCTGTAATTCCCCAAGTAGTGCTTTTTGCATGTGCAGGAATCCTTGCACTTAAATTACATTGCAGGATGATGAAGGGTTATGGAGATTCCCCCTCTTTTCTTACAAAAAAGCCTGACTAATAAATTTATAATGAGTGGAAAAAAGGATTCTAGTTTTGAAGTGGTGTTAACCCCTGACTGCCAACACAAAACTACCCAATCCAGTTTCAGTCAGATAAGAGCAAGCTGTTCAAGGCACTCAAATTCAGTAAATTTTTCCAATTTTACTTTGAAAAAGTGCTTTTATTTTTTCCCCATTGGAGGCTTGAAGTGGAAGAACTAGTTTATGGTGATATCAGTTTAATGAGAGTTGGAAATACTTTCTATGAACACATAACTAGAGGGAAGAAATGGTTGGTAAGTCAGAGAATGTACTTGTCTGGTGGGAAGTTCTGACAGGTTGTTGCTGTATTTAATCCCTCCAAGTGGGGAATCTTCTGCCTGCTGGCAGACCTGTTCTCTTTCACACTTCTGAAAGCCTACGAGGGAAGATGAATTTGTAATACCTCACTAAAGAGGAAACAGTCTATAATAATGTAATGGATACATTTTATCTCTTGTGTATGTAACTAAATTTGTGACTGTCTTTTAGCTTCCCACCTTACTCAATGGAATAAATGTAAAGATCAAATTTTTATGCTAATGGAAAATACTTTGTATAATAGATTGTAAGGAAAATCTTTCAGACGCTAACTTCAGTTGTGGCTGAATAATGGGTTTGTTCTGCAGAAGGCAGAGTTCTCAAAAGTTGCCAGTCTGGCACATTAGGCCTTACTCTTTTCATGTTTGAAGTCTGTTGGTTGCAAATAAAGGAACTCAGCCCTCAAGTGTGATGAACCTGAGGATTGAGTGGCCTTAAAGTACAGTTTGTTGTTACTGTTTTCCTTCTGGGAGGTCATTGTGAATTCATGGGCTGGTTTGTCCTCTAACTGCCATGTACAACATTATTTTTTTTTAGAAACTTGTTCTTGAAGGATCCTGACATCTTTTGGTCTAGTCTAGAGGTGAATTAGAGATGTTCCAAAAGCTTTTCTGGCAGAAATTAAAAGCTGTGTAACCTTTTTAAAACCAGCATGTGAAAGTGTCTGTTGTGTTCCACTTCTTTGTTCTCTTGATATTTTAATATAAACAATATTTATATATTAATTGGGTCCCTAGGATCTTTTAGTGTGACAAACAGCTTTCAAGGCTCACTGAAATTTTCTGGCTTTCTTTTGAGTATGTGGAAATCTGTTGAAAACAGATATTGTCAGTTAACAACAGGTGTGTCATGATGGAATATACAGATTTTTAAGTATGTTAGGCTCAGTTTACAGAAATAATTTTAACTACTTGACACGTGATGGCATTGTGTGTGTGTGCTTGTCTACTACTCAAATACATCTGAAGGAGATCTAAACCAATATGTTACTACAACAAATGTTGGTCTTCAATGCTGAGATACTTATGGTCCACTGGTGAGATAGTTGAGGATCTGTTTGGCTTGATAAAACCTGGTATAGACATTAGGCAGGACTAAGGCACCCTTCTGCAAGAAAGGGGACATGGCATCTGCCTTTTGTCAGGAAACACGGTGTATTCTATCTCTACTAAGAAAAATAAAGATTTATTAGGGGGAAAAACTTGCTATATGGATCTTGTCCTACTTGGTAAATATGACACCAATATTTTTTTTTTTTTTTTTTTTTTTTTTTTTTTTTTCTTCATGGGACCCTGTCTGGATTGGTATGCTTTTTTGTTTGTTTTAAATTTTGTAAAACTGACATGTAGTGATTGCATGTATAACCCAAAGGTCCACCTTAAATTTAGGAAGCCAAGCATCAAGCATCTTCCAGCTTTGTAGTTGTAAGTTAATAAGTAGGCAGAGACTGTGAACTAAAGGAGGATGTTTTTGATAATATTTTCAATGTTTCCTGTTCTTGTAGGTACTACAGCATTCAGTTAGCTCTTCAACTAATGGTTATTATGACCATTGAACTAGTGGGAATGTTAAAAGGGAGAATATTGTGACAGTACAAGAAGTAAACCTAGAACTACACTAAGTTCTTTCACATGATCCACAAATCGAGAACATCATTTTTCCCAAGAGCTTAAGAAAATAAAATTATTCTTTACATTGCTTATTTGTGGTTGAGAATAGTAATAATGATTCTCATGGCTGACATTTCTTGACAGTTAATGGCTCTTTGAAATAAGGACAGAAAGAAATATTCCCAAGAGGGCAATTAGTTGTACTTAATGACCCAAAGCAGAGGTGGCTGTTTCCCACAATACTTTCCTATGAAAATTGCCACAGTACTATTTAAGGAAAAAATTCCTAAATTAAACTAATGCCTCTTGTGAATGGTTTTATGGGTCATCTACTCATGCAGTGTAGTTGATTAGTTTCAATTTAGGATATGTAAGTAGGTATTAAAACAGAAAACCACCAGTTCCTTTTAGGAGGAACAATTAAGGGAGTAAGAACATTGTTCCTGCTGATTTGTGCTCTGACTCAGTATTTACACTGGTTTTAGCAGTAAGGGTTCCATTGCAATAAGTTCCTGCCTCCTCTTAATGGCATAGGAAACAATGCTCAATTCTTATTAAGAGGGCAGTATATGCCCCAGGCTTGTTTGTACAATAATGGGGTGTCAGAGAGCACCTTTGTTTTTCTATCAAAACTTTTTTTTTTAAAAAAAAAACCAAATCCATGGCCTTCATGTTTGTTATTGGCTTTATCTTTTTTTCACTATAAAAATTGTTTGATTTTTTTTTTTTTTTTTTTAGTTTGCTATGTTGCAAAAATTGTTTTTGTCAAAGTTTACCTCTAAAAATAAAACTGTTGATAGTAGCTATAAAGCATCCAGAAGCTTCCCATTTGTGACCACTGAAACATGCCAAAGAAATAGGATCACTGTACCAGCCATTGCTACTACACATTTTGGAAGAGGAATGATTTCTGTGTGTTGGACCAAATCTTGGTTCTGGGCAGTACTGCAAACAGGCTTGCTTTAGCAGGTAAAGTTTAACATCTGGGCAGCTGTTCTGATGGGCATAAATCATAACTCTTATTATAGTACTGTTGTGCTCCTTTTTTTGCCTATGTTGGAATTACTAGTTTTGACTACTGTAAGCTTTGCATGCAAGATATAATCTTTTATTTCCAGTTGAGCATGTTATCCAAATTTTGAACAGAAACCTTTTAGCTTCAAAGGCTGTTAAAAACAGACACCATAGTTGTAGACATAATTATATTTGATGAATGAAATTTGTGAGGTATTTAGCTTTAAGTGTGTACTTCATTGAAATAATTGTATCTATTATATTCCATAACTTCATTGAAATAATTGTATCTATTATATTCCATAAAAAGAAAGTTGCATATGAGTGAGAACCTTGCTTGAGAAAAAACGTGTATAACCAGTAATTTTCAGCACTGAAATGGAAAAAGTGATTGTGTGAAGCTTTTTTGCATCTAAAAAGAATCAGTGAGAGTACATGTTCCAAAAGTGAGAATGCTGTTACAAAAAGGTAAACAAAGGCCTTTCACATTAGCACTTTGACCATCAATAAGTCACATAACTACATAAACTACCAAAGTATGGTTGTCTTTTACAAGCTATCTGATTACCATTCAGCAATGACTCTTGTCTTTGAAATTACAGGATCTATCTTTCTCAAAGAGCAAATGAGTGAGATAAAATTTCTGAGAAGTTAACTTGCTGGTCCTTTTCAACTTAAATTTCTATCCTTACATAACTTTTGGGAAGTAGGAAGGAAGGATAGGAAGAGGGATGGAGGCGCTTGTTTAATAATCATGTGGATGTTTAGGGTAGAAGCCCTTTAAGTAGAAAAAAAAATGAGAAAAGAAAAACAGGAAAATTTTATGAGACTCTTACGGGGACTCACTTGAATTTATTGGCTGAAATGCCAATTACTTTTATGAAGGATGATAGCCAAGAAAGCTCATTACTAACTTGCCTTCAGGTTTATATAACTCCAAAACACATTTCAGGATGCAGATTCAGTCTGCAGTGCCCAGAAAGGTGCCTTATCTCAGAGTGATAAACAGAGTGTGCAAAAGGTAACTGGTAACTGTCATTCAGGAAGTGGCAAGAACAGGAGAAATGGTCAAGATTTTTTTCCACCTGTGTTCCAAAGCATGCAGTTCTCTTAATTAGGTTAGGTGTCTTCTTTGCAACAGCTGATCACTCCTCACTCTTTTGTCCTTCTTGAAAATAAGATATGGTTTATGACTTATGCAGCAGCCCAGTGGCTAACACTCCCCACTTTAAACAGCAGCTTGCATGAGGACATTCTCCTTCTCTGAACACTGTAGAGAAAAGCATACAAGCTTCACACTGAGGGGAGAAGGCACAAAATAAGAGGTAGCTATTTGCTTAGAAAGCTGGGATGGTGAGAGAGCATACATGAGATTATTAGTAATTTTTTCTGGGTTTGTTAGGAACTGTCTATAGACACATGTGAGTCCTTTGTCCTTTGCTATATGCTGAATGCTACTGGCTTGAGAAATGTAGTATAGCACATGCATAGTCCTTTTGACTAAATTAAGGGTGGAGAATACTTTTGTTCTTACTCCCCTTATTTGTTTCCTTCTGTTTAGAAGAACAATTGGTGATAAAGCAGTATTTTCTGAAACAATTTTCTGAATTCTTTACCTTGGAACATGTGCAGGTTTTTGTTTGTTTGTTTTTGTCTTTAGAGCTTTTATGATGTGTTATCATCTAAGGCTCTGTTGAACTTCATAATTCAGAGTGTGAAGTTGTGTGGCATAAATATGTTTGAAGAGCTGTAAACTTTACCTAAGTGAGCAAATCCTGTTGTATATATTTGAAGTTAGTCAAGTAACTGCGTGTATGTGCTCAAAATGACTGTATTCAAATCAGATGGCTGTGTACCCTTTGCAGTCAGCAGAGGCAGATAGGCACTTCATGGGGGTGATTCACCTCTTCCTGGCATGGACGTATGTGTAAAGCTCATGTCAGATATTTCCTAAATTGCCATTTAAATCCACAGAAGCTCTGTGGCATCCACAACATCCCGTGGGACATACTTTCACAATTGTGAAGCCATCTGGGCTACTGTCTCTAGGTGGCTCTGCTTGAGCCTCCAGAAAGGGGTCCCTTCCAGCCTCAACCATGCTGTGATTCTGTAATTCCTTTGGCTTTTCCTATTCTTGCTTTATGAAACACAGCAATCATTCACGTGTCCTGTGCCACTAGTAATTCTGTAGACATCTATGATGTCTTTTTGTAGTCACTTTTGAATGGAGATCAGGTGGAGCAGAATTGAGCATGGTACTAAAAATAACAGGTGCTATGGATGTGTATTGTAGCAGATAGCATATATAAAATGCAGTCTTTGTAGATAGCTCCTGCTTTTCTTCCATTTCTTTGCTAGCATGCTTGGCTGATGTTTTCATAGAGCAGACTATCAAAACTTAAAGATCTGTTTCTTCGGGATGGTAATTGTAGGTATAACATTTGTTACTGTGCATATACTTTTTTTTTTTTTTTCTGTACATGCATAATTTACTTCAAGCAAAACTGAATTTTATGGTAGCCTATTATCTTGTCACTAACTGTCATGTTATCTCTCTGTACCTCTTTATAGTTGACCTTTGTTTTTAGTAAATTGCTCTGAAAAACTGTTAATGTTTGCCATCATCAAATGTGGTTTCACATTTTCCTCTTCAACCCTATTAAGAGCTTGAACCCCAGTATGGATGTTCTTTATGGGATCATTCTGGTGACATGCCTTCACTGCAATAGTAACAATTTCTCTTAGAAGCTTGGTATCTTGTCAAAACCAATCAGAAATCCAAGTTACCTTTGCTGACTTACTGCTTGCAGAGCTCTAAATGATACTGCCCTGTGTATCTAATTTCCTGTACTCTATGATTTTAAATCAAATCCCAAATTATTTTTTAATTCATTCTCTTTTGTAGTCCCTGCAGAATGCAACAGCTTCATTCTCTCTTCAGTGTTCTTGGCTTGTGGGGTTATAAACCTCAGTGGAACTTGGGGTAAGATTTTCATGTTCTTCTTAAAATACTTGCTTATTTATCGTGGAGGTCTGTGTTAACCTTTCTGCCATTGGTTTAAGATTTTTTAGTCTAAAAAATAAGTTAAGACTAGTAAAGGTAAGTTTTATAAAGACCAAAGAAAGCAGATTTTTTTTTCTACAATTTATACCTTCGTCTGTAATTAACATTGAGGATTTCTTTAGGAGATTTACTGTAAAATAAAAATCAAACCAAGGTAATGGGGAGAAAAAGAAAATATAGAAAAAGGTAACAGAATCTGGCATTTTTGCAACATGTCAGCATAGATAGTTTAGTATATTTTGCTGAGTTTAACAGTCTTTGAATATAATAGGATAAATAGAAAATTATGATGTTCCATTCCACTCAAGGGGGAAGCGATCTAGAAAGTGGAAATCATATGATGCAATGAAATCAGGATACTTATAATACTATCCCTTTGATACCATTGAAAATTGAAGCAGTCAGAGATTAATAATTTCTCTTAAAATAGTGCTGCAAGTGGTCTAGCCATGGAAGTCATCTAGCTGCACTGAGTTTGCAGATAGCAAAGCTATTCCCTCCCTATTGAATGAGAGGAGCAGGAGCAGATCATAGTGCTCTTGCTCCTGGATGAGTCCTTGGCAGCAGCCTGAGCAGGCTTGCATTTGGGTGGCTAGAAATCCAAACAGGGGACATAGGCTTAGACTTTGCTATCTTATAGTTAATTTTTTTGTTGGTAAAGTATTATCCAGAAAAGATTAAACTTTTGATCCTCCATGAAGGATGTAGTTTGTGTGTAAATTTGTAAAAGCATTCCTTCCTCTCTTCACTTTTGCCTTATGTTGATACCAAACAGAACCTGCATAAATACTGTGGGCAGGATTTGTGTTATCAAGCAGAAGCTTCTCGAGTTAGTAGCTCAAGCTTGCTACCATGTGCAGAGATGAAGGAGACAGATTGTCTTCTGAAGATGCCTATATCCCTCTCTGACTAAAAACATGAAAACAGCCTGAAGTGACTATTACAGTCATCCAGAATGAATGTAGTGAATACTGCTTTATGTTTCTGGCTGTGGTGATCTGTTTTCTAAAAGGGCACAGAATCCTTCTGGTTTACAGCTTCATCAGATGCCAGAGTACTCTGGCAAGGTCTAAGTAGAAGGGAGGAGTTTTGTGGAGATCTAGCACTGAAAAGGGGAGATGACTCTCAGCTCCCCTGTGTTTTATTTGTCTGTTGTAACACTATATATAATAATATAATACATGTAATGGTACACGACAGTACATGTGAACTGTAAAAGGAAATGCTGCATTTTATCAGCATAATGATGAGGGAGGGGGTTCAGCAGAGTGTCTAAGGGTTAGATTTACATGGAAAAAGAGCATGTGCGGAGTTAAATTGTGTGAAATACCCAGATGAATTAGAGAAGACATGTCTAGAGCAGTGAAAGCCTGCTGCAGGTGGAAGGGTTGTAGTGACTGAAGAGTTAGTGTCCTGCACCTTGGTATGAAATGGTCACTAAATAAAACAAATCGAAAAATACGTTGCTCCTGTGGGCAAGTTACTTAATAATTAATGAACGGGCTAGGATGTTTTACGTGTTTTTGAGGCATCTACTGCTGATAACTGATGTGGACCCAAGAATTCTGTATTATGTAGGATAGCTCAGCCAGGTAAGGCTTTTTGGTGCTTAGCAAATAGGCATATAGGTGACACAGATGCTATTTGGAAATGTAATTAAAGTTTCCATCTGTAGGCAGTTTAAAAAAAAACAACAACGTAGTTTTAAAATTATGAGATTTAAATAAAGATACTGATTTGATATATTCACTCTTAATCAGAAAGGGTTTTTTTAAAAAAACAGGAGTTTTCCAGTCCTAGTTATTGCAGAATAAATCTTTGTGTGTCAAGTATCAGCAAGGCCACAGCAACACGAAAGATAAGAAAAGGACCAAGTATTGCTATACTCCTGTGTATATCACTTCAGTAAATCTTGTCCACCTGAAGCATAGATACGTATTAAGGGTTCTTTTGTCATTAAGGACAGTGGAGAAATTGTTGGGTTCCCACTGGTGTCAGAGAGTCTTACTTTGTTTCTTTAAATTCCTTTCTTCTTTTTCAGATGGAAATACTGACATGAATTTAAGAACTTTGATGCTTTGAGACATTGAGTTTTGATTTGTTAAATGACGAGGAATAAGATACTTCCTGAACAAGATGGAATGCCTTGTAGACCACTGGTTGTGCTTTTGTTTCTCCTGACACAATGGTTTTCTCAGCAATGTTGACGCTGGCCCACTCTGGGACCTCAAATGCTACTTTTATTGTTTATGAAAATGCTTACACGAATTTTACCACTCCCCAGTTCTTGCTTCGTAGTGGCACAACCCAGCCACTGAGATATAGTTCAGGTGCTGTGCTCACCACTGAGAGAAATACTTTTCTGATAAACGCTACCACTATCCTACCGTCGCAAGAAGTTTTCAGGAGCTTGAGTTTGCCACTCCAGATCATTCTTTCTGCTGCTATGATATTTATCCTGTTGGTTTCATTCCTTGGAAACTTTGTTGTCTGTCTCATGGTTTACCAGAAGGCAGCCATGCGATCAGCAATTAACATCCTCTTGGCGAGCCTGGCTTTTGCAGACATGCTGCTGGCAGTGCTGAACATGCCCTTTGCTTTGATAACAATCATCACCACTCAGTGGATTTTTGGGGATATATTCTGCAGAGTCTCTGCCATGTTCTTCTGGCTTTTTGTCATAGAAGGGGTAGCCATTCTTCTTATAATTAGTATTGACCGATTTCTTATCATAGTTCAGAGGCAAGATAAGCTGAATCCTTACCGTGCAAAGATTCTCATCGTGATTTCCTGGGCAGCATCCTTTGTTGTTGCTTTTCCGTTATCAGTAGGGAATCCTAATCTGCAGATACCCTCGAGAGCACCTCAGTGTGTTTTTGGCTACTCTACAAGCCCAGGTTACCGAGCCTATGTCATAGTTATCTTGCTGTTTTCTTTTTTTATTCCGTTCCTGGTAATGCTGTATTCTTTTATGGGCATACTCAACACTGTCCGCCACAATGCAGTTCGTATCCACAGCCACCCTGACAGCATATGCCTCAGCCAGGCCAGTAAACTTGGTCTCATGAGCTTACAGAGACCTTTTCAGATGAACATTGATATGAGCTTTAAAACTCGTGCCTTCACAACCATCTTGATTTTGTTCCTTGTCTTCATAGTCTGTTGGGCACCCTTCACCACTTACAGCCTTATTGCCACATTCAACAGCCACTTCTACTACAAGCACAACTTTTTTGAGATAAGCACCTGGCTCCTTTGGCTCTGCTACCTCAAGTCTGCACTGAACCCACTGATTTACTACTGGAGGATTAAGAAGTTTCATGATGCATGCTTGGACTTGATGCCCAAATACTTCAAGTTTTTGCCACAGCTACCTGGCCATACAAGACGGCGCATTCGACCCAGTGCCATCTATGTGTGTGGAGAGCATCGGTCAGTTGTGTGAAGCTGAGGATATTTGACAATGATTGTTGATTTCTGAGATTATTTGTTTCTAGACTTCAGGTTGAATTTTGTTTTGTTTAATATGGCTTCTTCAGTGTGGCCATATCTTATAACTTGATTCAATTTCCCAGTACTTTGTGCAATTTTGGGAGGAAAGATAGAGGGAAAGTGATTGGTTATATAGTTGGGTTTACTACCAGAATAGCAAATGTTACCTCTAGGATTCCATGGAAATCCATTCTTTTAAATGAAAACTACATTTGTAACATTTTGTCAGGTTTATGCTTACTAGGCCTGCAATTGCACCCAATTGTAGGGACTTCTTATGCTGCTAAGATACAGTATATTTAGGTGGTGTAGTTTTTCTGAAAAATGTTGCTGCTGTCTGCCAATATATTAGAGCCAAAAAGTCTCATTAGATGACTTCTATTTAATTTTAACAATATTTCAGAAGTTTTCATGCTGACACTAGAAAACTTGGTTTTTTTAATAATTCCATTAATATTTGTGAGCACTTTACAGAATTCTACTATAGAATTTGCTTATTGGAATATTTTGTTCTGTATTGAAGGGTTGTTATTATTATTTGTGATATTGGTGAATTTCAATGAAAGACCCATGTAAGCTGTACGAGGACAATTTATGTTGGTATAGTTACAGTCATAGATTTACTGTTTTTCTAATAACTGATCAAAAGTAACATTGGCTGCTCAGTTACCTGGGAGCTGGAAGAAGAAAATAAAAGGAAAAGAAAGTGATGAAAATACCGTGTTCTGTGGTCTAGGCTAACACAAGATTTAGTAAAACAAGAGTTCATGAGAAAATTGTCACAGGGTTAAAGGGTGGCTGTAGTTGTTTACTTCAGGTAGTTACAAGGTATCCAAACCTAATGAATGGTGTGCCTGAAAACCCATCTGAAACTTTGACTTTGGGCCTACAATTTACACTGGGTTGATGTAGTGCTGTTTCTGCTTGGAGTTCCTATAAGACTGGGTGTGCTCTGCACTGTTGAAATCATGCTGTCAGGCATTTGTTGGGATAGGATTAGGAATTGTAGGGTAAACCAGCAAACAAATAGCACGTGAACTGTAGTTGAGGTTAGGATTTATTCTACGTGGTAATGACTAGGGAAAAAAAGTTCTCAACTTGCTTGTTTTCCAGTTTTAGACTGAATCCGTAAACTCATAATGAGTAAAATCGGCCAGCAGAGTTTACTAGGGGTGTAAGCTGAATTCCCCTTTTCCCTCTGATACTACTTCACGCCAAATTTTTTTTCATTGCCCCTTTTCCTCTGTGGTGCCTGATTCCCCAAGGCTTTTCTCTGCTTTTCTTATCTATTAGGAATCAGGTGTTGTCCCTGAAATGCCAAACCTGATGAATATCCTGTTGTCTTGGTACCTGCCTGGAAAGCAGAAAGACAAAAGTTTTCCTTGATGATAGCAACCCGGACTCGGCTATTTTTTATTTTTATTTTTTTAAATCAGGTAAATATTTAGTGTGAGAAGTAAAATTACAACTTAGGCTTTCAAGTGACATCGCGAGTTTCTCTGAAATTGGGGAAGAAGGCCTGCAGAAGTTCTGTGTCTCGCGAGTTTCTCTGAAATTGGGGAAGAAGGCCTGCAGAAGTTCTGTGTCTGTGCAGTGAGGTTTTTGGGACTGTCTGTGACTAAGTACAGGAGGATTCATATACTACAAACTTACCAACTAGGGCTAGGGTTTGGGCTTCTCTTGCTTCCACCTCTCAGTGCTCCAAAACATGGGGACCTTTTCATTGTTCTTGTATCCGAGGAGGAAAATAATAGTAATTTTATGTGTTTCCATCTGTCTGCACAGAACATGTGTATGAAGGAAATGCCCTGTATTCTGTGGATGTCAAAGGACTGCTTGCTTCCTGAGGCCAACTGAACATTTACACAGTAGATTTTATTTGGGTATTTAGTGAAGAACATAATTAACAGTTATCTCTGTTCTTCTCATCAACATCTTTCAGTAAAAGTGTTGGCAATGTTTACATTTTTGGAGGATAAAAGGAACAAATAAAGTTGCTAGCTGAGGTTGTGGTTACAGGTAAAAGTACCTGGGTGGTAGCAATCTTATTGATATCCATGACGTTATGGAATGGTGTGGTCAAAATGACAGACAGTAAAGGAGTTCTGCTGTAAAACAGAGTGTTTTAGCATGTCTTTGCAGTAAAGCTTTTATTTCTCAATAACATTTACATTGATTGTGGATCTTTATGACCTGGTTATTATGGATTTTCTGTGTGTCAGAGCTGTCATGCCTGTTATCTCTGAAAGCAGCAAAATTGTGCTAACAGCTACTGTAATAGAGTGCAGTGTAATAGAGCATACACTGTCTAAGATGGCAGGAACAGTTATTTTTCCTGTCTTCCAGAGCTATAACGGAAGAGGTTTGAACGATTGTCATAAAACATGTAATTCAAGAAGGAAAGAAGATGAGTAATACAGGAAAGTTAGTGAAAATACTTTCTTGAAGGGGGAAGGGAAAACTTTTTTTTTTCCTCTAAGTACTGGCTATGAAGTAGAAATTGCAAACATCAAAGTAAGTTAATTTGTCTCGATAATTTACTGTTTGTTTACACTGACTGTAACAGGTTTTTTTGCTCAGAGCTGTGTCTGCTGATACTTACAGAAAAGAAACACAAACTGTGTGGCCCAAATTCAGTGGTGTCTTGCATGGTACATAGCATTCACACTTAACAGGTTTTAGAGGTGCTCAGAGCATACAATGAACAAAAGGGTGTTCAAAAGAAAGAAACAAGGTGAAGTAGAAGTATACCCAGGGTAATTCTATGTTTACAGAACCATTTGGTCTCTTCTGTCTAATATCCTGTCCTTCAAGCAGTGCCTTGATATTACTGCAGAAGTCCTAGAACCAAGTCAGAGAACGCTAAACTGCTCAGTCTTACTGTCTGTGATCCTGCCAAGATCAGCATAACCTTGCTAACATTTGTAATATTAAAACACATAGGTGTTAGCAGGATCTGGGCTTCTGAGGCATTTTAGTGGACTTGACAAAGACCAGGGATTTTAAAAACTGAAATCAATCCTTCTTAATTCTACTGGGGAATTACAGTTTTCTTCCTCTCCAGAAGTGATGGTCATTACTGAACTGTATTCTTTCATGTTACATTTTCAGAAATCTTTGGTATGGAGGTTTGAAATGAATGTATTTTGAATTATGTTGCAGTTCATTCTGTTAAAGCATGCTGCTTCCACAAGTCTCATTTGTATAAATCTATTGCTAAAATGGTTTTGTATTCAGAGTTGTGTATTTTTGACATTTCTTGTTACTCATGTAAAAATATTTATGTATATAGAGAAGAAAATTGTTTTACCTCTTATTACTTTCTGTTACTATTTTTTCACTTGTATGCCTAATGCTCTTCTATTTTCTTTTTTGGGGGGGCATATGCATAAACAACTGCAAGATTTCAGTGAGAGATTCTCACTGAGGCTGCTGGAGATTGTAAATTCTCAAATCATTCAACCAACAGTGCCCCCTTGAAAGAGAGTTTGATTGATTTTCTTGTGAAAAAAAAAAAAATTCAGAGCACAAGTTTGTTGTGGTTAGAATAGTGAGGAATTTCTTAAAATTCCAGTTTTCCAGGAGCCACTACTTTGCCATTAAGAACTGGTTTAATCTCTTTTTGAGGAGTCATCATTTTCTGATGTGGAGAAACCTTGAATTACTGTTTTGAAACATACTGTTAAGTAGAATGGCATTGTCTTTTCTGTACATATTGCACCTGTGAAAAAAAAATTGAGAAACAAACAAAAAAGAAAAATAAACCACAAAAATTATTTAAATATGTACTAAAAGCCTATAGAACTGATCAGTCTTTGTGTGTTCACAAATCTCTTGGATTTAATGCCCAGTTTCATAGTTTATAACACTATTTTTGTCTGTATATTAAATAACAAAGACTGTTTCCCTGATTTTCATGGTTTTATTTAAGCCAAAATTGTTTCTTGTGTAACGACATTACAGAATGCTCTTTTCTGAGACATTGGGGTAGAGATGGGTCAATATTTTCTAAACCAGATGAAATAATATCCAGCAGAAGACAGAGAGCCTAAAAAGTAAACTTCCCTAACCTGAACTGGGTATACTGTCTTGTGTCTCAGACTGAGTAATTAGGATCATCTTATTGTGTGATAAATAAACCAGGCAGTGGTACTGCATGGCATGATTCATCTCAATACAAGACAGTGACCTTTATGATTCAAGTGCTGCATATTTGTATCTGATGGATTATTCCTCGTGTTAGGATGAAAAATGTGCAGCATCTTGGCTGTTTCAGGGAAATTTTTCAGCTTGCTAATGATTTAGCATGTCCCTGAAGAATGCCTGAGAGGGGATGGGTATTTCCAGTTGCTTAGGAATGGCCTTGCTTAGCTGCCCACACAGCTAGTTTTGAGACTCCTTCCTTGTACATCTGCCATAATAACTTCTTCCTTTCTCCTCTCCTGGTGGGAGTCACATGTGCTGGTGGCAAGAGGAGGTGGCAGTGAAGAGAATGCATTCTTCAGGAACATGCTTTGGCTCTTTAGGATTCAGAGAAATAACTCCAGCAGAATTTCTGCTAAATCATTAGCTCACTGGTTCACAGTGAGCACCTTCTGCCACTCCCTCCCATGTTGGGCACAGTTTGAACCATCTGTAATGTCAGTCACGAAGGCAATCTCTGTCTCTGCTTGGGTAAGAAGGGGAAGAGCTATAAGTCAGTAACTGCACTGTGTGGTGGAAGAAAATGTGAGTTGTAATGGGGCAATGCTTCTCAAATACCCCTTCTTAAAAGTGATAGTTTTAAAACTGAAGGAGTGGATATTTTATGCACAGAATATCGGGTTGTTTTGTTCTACTTTATTGCATGGTGGTGAATGCATCTTGATATCAAATGTGTCATAGTATTAATGAATAGGAAAGTAGAACTCATGCCTAGATAACCAGCCCTGCTGGTTTGTGCGTGCATAACATAGCATTTCTGAGACCACTTCCTACTGTGTAAATCATACAGTAGAATCATAGAGTCCTTTTTGTTGGAAAAAACCTTTCAGATCAGCCAGTCCAGGCCTTAAACTACCACTGCCAAGTCTACCACTAAACCCTGTCCCTGAGCACTACTTCTACATGTCTTTTAAATACCTTCAGGGATGGTGACTCCATGAACTTCCTTGAGCAGCCTGTTTCAATACAGACCCTTTTACTGGAGAAAATTTTTCTGATATCCAATTTAAACCTTTCCTGCTGCAAGTCAAGGCCATTTCCTCTTGTCCTGTCATTTGTTACTTGGGAAAAGAGACCAACCCCTACCTTGCTACAGCCTCTGTTCATGTTTCTTGTAGAGGGTAATAAAGTCTCCCCTCAGCCTCCTTTTCTCCAGGCTAAACAACTCCTGTTCCCTCAGCTGCCTCTCGTAAGACTTGTTCTCTAGACCCTTCTTTGGACAAGCTCCAGAACCCCACTGTCTGTGAGAGGCCCAAAACCAAACACAGTACTTGAGGTGTGGCCTCACCAGTGCTGAGTACAGGGCAATGATCACTTCTCTGTTGGCCACACTATGTCTGATGCAAGCCAGAATGCCACTGCCCTTCTTGGTCACTTGGGCATGCTGCTGGCTCATACTCAGCTGGCTGTTGATCAACATCCCCAGGTCCTTTTCCTCTGGGCAGTTTTCCATCCACGCTTCCTCAATCCTGAAGTGTTGCATGGGGTTGTTGTGACACAAGTGAAGGAGAAGTGAGGAACTTGGCCTTCTTGGACCTCATGCAATCCACCCTTTCCAGATACCACTGTAGATCCTTTCTACCCTCAGGCAAGTCAACATTCACTCCCAGCTTTGTGTCCTCTGCAAACTTACTGAGGGTGCACTTGATCTCCTTGTCCAGAGCACTGATAAAGATATTAAAGAGAACTGGCTCAAACACTAAGCCCTGGGGAACACCACTTGTGACTGGCCACCAACTGGGTTTAACACCATTCACCTCATGGATCACTGCAATTGAAGCCTCTTTGTTTGACCTGAAATAAAATAAGCCTGTTCACCGACCAGAGAAGGAATTCTACTACCACTTCCCTGTCTGTAGAAAGAGAAGGTCTAGTGAAATAAATGACAGGAATTCCTTCCCGAGTCAGTTCATTTGGTCTCCAAAGAGGATATAATTCCTGCTGGGATAAATTTAACAGTGTCTCCTAGCCTAGACCGAGGCTTTGTGACAGAGGGGAGATTTTGGTGGCTGATGGTATTGCCTAAATACCTGGGTTGGCCAGAGGGAGCCACCAAAATTTTCAGGAAAATACTAGTGCTATAGCATATTTTAATCCCTGCTGTTCTTTGGGGTGTCAGTACTGCCTATTTTTGGAAAAATCATTCCTTTCAAAACTAGAGAGATGATGCAGTGGCATCTTTTTCATCATCTCTTCCTTTTTTTTATTGGCGCTTTAACTGAGAGAACAGTAGTTTTGAATTTGGTTCCCTGGTCTTGGATTTCATTCCATTCTTCACTGGAGGAGATTTGAAGTCGTTGCACAATGCATATTGCTGTGTGCTCTAGAGGAGATGGGAGATACTGTGAGTACCTCCTGTGGACTCTCACACTCTTTGGGCTTGTGAGAAAATAGTGTACTCACAAGAAGGCAGGAGGCTGTCCTCCAGCTACCATTTGATGCAATGTACTGTAGAGTTTCTCAGTGAGGCTGTTGGGAGAGCAGCAATGGAAGCCAGGTTCTCCCCATCACATGCATGGATAAGCCAAGCCCAGACGTCTTTATCTTCCAGGGAATTTTTTGATTACTCTGAAATGAAATAGCTTTTACAGGAGCGAGCGAGAGTGCCCTTTCTGTTCTTGCCTCAGATTACATAATAATCCAGTGATTATAAGGCATTCAGGAGAGACTGCTTAAAATCCTCTGGGATCCTGAGAGCAATTGAAATCCCATCTCATTCCTCTAAATTTTTACTACTGAATTATAAGGTTAAGGGAGTGGTCTGCCAAGACGTTTGGCTTAGTTTATGGGTTTTTGCAGCTTTAACTATTGGTTGAACTCTAAAGATGCTGACGGATGACTTTTCTCATGTAACGTAGATAAGGTACAGCCTATTTTGTAAATTCTAGTTTGAGATGAGTTCAGTGCTATCAGTGCTGCAGGACTTCTGGACATATGCAGGAGCAGATGTATATGAGGGGATACATCTGTGATATTTTAGCTATAGCATAGACAGCTCCACTTTTTACTTGAGGTTCCTTTGCACCCAATGGAGATGAGTAGCTGTTTTTGGGTATGGAAGTTTACTTTCCAAAAGGAGTGAGAGAGCCTGGAAAAGCCAGTGTTTCTCCACTAATTAAAAAAGAAACCTGGGGTGTTGAAAGTTAAATGTTCTCAGTTGGTTAGATTAATCTCGCTTCAAATCATTTAATGAACTTTAGTGTGGGAAACTTGGGCATCTGTGAACGTTTGGCTCAAATGCAGATGAACAGGGCTTTAAGGCTCTACCTTTTGACTTTCTAAAGTGTCTGCATTTACCTGTAATCTTTTCGTGTGATTTCCTGTGATGATTGCACCTTTTAGAACCTGATTCACTTTCTGCAGTGCTCCTTTGTAGAAAAGAGGCATGAGATACCTGCATTTTTAATAATGGGTTGGATTTTTTCCTTCAAAAGTAAATTTGCCTCAGCTTCTTCTGATTTTTTTCTGAATGAATTAGACCACTTTCCTTCTCTGTGAGAGCTTCTACACAGGGATTTAACGTTGTTTGACTAGAATGCATTATCTTTGTATATTTAATTACTTGGTCTTTGATTTCTCATGTTCAGGCCTAGACAAGTATTTATAAAGTCACTCCTAAAATTACCCATCTCTCTAGCATGATTTTTAAAGTTCTGGTAATTATTCCATTTCTGTTATTTCAAATTTAGAAATCCAGAAGGCATCATTCCATGGACATAGCTGCTCTCCTATCTATTTTGTTAGACTACATAGAGGGAGCAGCATGAGATTTGTAAGACTAAATGGAAAGCAAGAAAGAAGCCTAGGGACTCACTTGAGGGAGGCTGACTTTGCAGCCTATTAATTTGGGCAAGTCAGAAACCTCAAGGGTGGTTCTGTCTGCCTAGGTGGTGTCAGTTTTTGTTCAGGCATCACCTGATGTGAAGTGCATCCCATAAAAGGGGGCTGAAGCTGAGGCTTCAAGTATTCTGGTCTTCAGGCACCAGAATCTGACTTATACCTGTGCAGTTCTCTTCTGGTCCCACAAAGATTTCACTTCTTACACTGTGCTGTTTCTCCCAGGTAAGTGGTGGGACAGGCAGGCAGATCTCACCTTGTCCCTTTAGCAGCATGCACCAACTATCAAGCAGAGATTTGAGTCCTTTTCCTTTTGGCTGTGTTTTAAGGAAATGAGTTCTTTTTCGTTAGCTTCAAGTGAAATGGCAACGCAAGATTCCTGGTGGGTACAGTGGGGGATGGAAGGCAGGACTTCAGCTGGAAGGTGTCAGTCCTGCCAAATATTTCTACTGAGCAGGTCCATGCAGCTGCTTTCCTGTCACTTGGAAGACCTGAGGCAGCCTGCAGAGGTGGCTGACTTTGTCTGCTCATGGTACAGAGGATGTAGGTTCCCGTCTCTGATGCTCTGAATGGGAATTTACAGTTCTCCTGGTGCTTCTCTGGTTCTTAACCCCTCTTATCATGCAACAGGAGGTTTGGGTTTTTTTAACTAAACCAGGTCTCCAAGCAAAAAGAAAAATTAAACCAGCATTTTATATTTGAGATTTTATTTTTTCGGTGCTTTTGTTAGGACAGTAATTAATTTGTATGACATGTATCGCATGGGAGACCAGATAATATTACCAGAGTAATTCTTCACAGCTTTATTTTGTGTAAGAGATTGTTTCCACTTACATAGAACTTCATTTCACTAGTGTCATTGCCAAGGTAAGTCTGGGTATTGGTAGGAAGAATCTTGAACATAACTTGAGGGGAACAAAGAACTGGCCCTTTCAAGTGCATCACTAACCTTTGAAATTCATCTTCGGTCAACATTGGTGGTACTTGATTCTGGAAGCCTGGCTTTTCTAATCAGCTTTCTCAGAGGAATTCATTATCTGAAAACCTGTGACTAATGGAAGATGTTTTGTTCTTTTGAAGTTCAATCTAATTTCCATGAAGGTTACTATTACTAAGCAACAGATTCTGTGGAGTGTCTCCTGAGGGGCTGTAACTACAATACGTGCAAAAGTAAAACAAAACACAGTGGAAAAAATTCTGAAACAATTTTCCTAGACAGAAAGGCCACAAGTATTATGATGTACAGGGCCTGTGTTGGAAGTCTCCTTCCTTGAAAGCTGTTGTTTGACCAATGGAAAAGCTCCCTCAGGGGGTAAAAATCAGCATATACCATATCACTTTCTACTGTAAATATGAAGCAAGATTCAACTTTTCCTCAAATGTAGAGATAAACCACAGCATGACCAAGGGAAAAAGAATCCCAAATATCATACAAATATCACTCAGTAGAGTGAACTACAGGTGTGCTTTCTTAAGCCTCTACAGCCACCACATCTGGCAGCAATAACTGGGTTTTGACTAATGAGCAGCTTAGTGCTCTATAGTGAGTATCTTCATACTGCCCAGTACTGCCTGATTTTTTAAAGAATCAGTTTCCCCAGGTTACCATGTCAATTACGTATCTGGTTCAATGCTTTTATTTCAAGGATTTGAGTAATTTAATTAAAATTACTGTTTTTTTCACATTTTTATACTAGCTCTACTTTAAAATTATACGCTAGGTTGACTTAGCAAAGTTGTTTTCTATCCTGGCTTCAGTGCATTTTGTTGCATTACTAACTGGAAGGAACAAAGATAAGTTGAACTAAGAGACGTGGTTATTGTGGGAGAAAGCGATTCCTTAATTCTGCTGCTGGCGGAGTAATTCATACTATTCTCAATAATAGTTTGGCATGGAAAATTTCAGATTACATTTCTGCAATAGGTTTGAGCAAAGGTCCACAGTGCAGTGTGACAAAGTGAAGATACCAGAAAAATCTAGAGAAAAATATGAATTATGAATTTCAGGCCCTGTGTGTGAAAATCATGTTTGTTTGAGAAGCACTAAGATTGTTGAGATGCAGAACTCTCAAATATAATAGTTATATAAGGTCATATATCTTAACACAAAAATATCTGCATTTAGGAAGGATGGCTTACAAACAATTAGAAAAGATACTCAACTTGCTTATGTCTTTAAATTATTCATTCCAAGTCATTCTATATCAACTCAGTCAATTTTTGTGTGCTAATGGTGTTATGTGAAAGTCAATTTAAAAATGTTTCAGATATTTAAAATCTATTGGATTCCCATTCCATACCTTCACTGCCAAGGCTGGACCAGCTTCATTACAGGAGGCCACTATTTGCTTTCATTATGGCAATTATAAATGTGAAAGAAATCCATTCGTTTCAATATGGTTGCTCAAAAGAAACTTCATAGTATAATCCTGCAGAGTTTGACTCTCCCAGATCACTACAGAACAGATCTCTGAAAGAGATTAAATAAAATGCTATTTAAAATTAATATTAAAACTACAAGATTTGTGTTGGTTGCTCCAAGTACTCTCATTTTTAAAATCTGGGGTAGAAGCAAATCTGTGCATTCTGTTGAAAAGTAGCTATGCATTAGTTTTTTGGGGGGCTTTTACAGACACCAACATTAAAAATATGAAATTCACCTTTGTCAAAAATTAATCTTTTTTTATTAGCGTACCTTTGGGAAGGATTTATCATGTATGCATGTACACTTACCTAGCATCATTATTACCGGTCATCATCATAAACATCTATTTATGCTTACAGGCATCCCCACAAAATTCCATTTAACAAATTATATAAATTGGAGTTAGTCTTCAGAGATAGAAACAGCCACCAGAGCAGAAAAGGGAATGCTCTGCTGCATCCCATTTCTTACTGCATTTTGAATGTGTAAAAATAAAGACGGTTGGATGACTGTAGCCCTTTGTGCCAGCTTTCTACCCTGCTGAAAATTACAAAGCTGCCACTTGTGGTGCTGGAAAATGTATATCTTGTCCCAGACACAATGGCACTATTTTCAAATGTCCTGGTTTGCAAGACTTGAGTTATTTTGAGGTAGAGGTTGAAGCAGTCTTGGTCATTATATCACATTAATCATTAGTGCAAAATATTGTGATACAGGCACTGCTCTTAGATCCCCTAGAGCCAGTCTTCTGATTGAGGGCTGACCTAAACAGAGGAAGTAAAGCAAGCATGCTGGGTAAATATCTACCCAAACCTGGGGAAATATTTCAGACAGGGAAGTATAGTCTTTTGCAGTTCCAGAACCTCTCGTAGAACACCGAGCTGTTGTATTTGTAATGTATTGATGACCTAAATGCCATTTTTCTTATACAGAATTTACTAAAATCCCATGGCAATCAAGTCTTGAGAAATCAAACTTTGCTTTTTTTTTTTTCCAATGAACTTATACAAGCCAGTAATATTTTAATTTAACTTATTTCCAGACAGGGATATTTAATTGTAGTCTTCCATATGTGCCATGCCTCAAACAGTACGATACCCTGCTGAGCTCATACTGCAACAGAAAATTTCAGTTTACTTGACTCAAAACAAGCGTGTGCATATGTGTAGTAAAATCTGGTTTTATACTGCTTTTCTGACCCTTTCATTTAGTACTAGCAATGCAATCAATCACTGCAAATACAGAGGAAGTGCAATTATAGCTTAGGCAGTAATGTGCTTAGACCTCTGGAAACAGAAACTAGTTTCAAAATAGGCCTTTCAGAATACGTGGTTGCCCAGAGTTTCATGCTATTCCCTCATATTCTCCTGCAGCTGAGGAATTAGTTCAAAAGCATTTGCTAAAAGTTGGGATTATTTTCTTTCAAAGGAATACTGGAAACAACAAATGTGCAAACTTTTTACCTAACTGGTCTTTCCTTGCCACCAGGACTGGCATAGCACAAGGATTGTGGCATCTCTGGAGGTTCATTCACTCCTGTCCCACTAAAAGGGAACTCATGGCTGTGTGGACTGACACCTCTTCCAGCTGAAGAAACAAATGGGGACAAATACCACTATAAAATATCCTCTATGAAATATCCTCATGTGAAAATAGTACAGAGCATGCTTTATTTTCATAATAACAACATATTACTTCAATTTTCTGTATATTATAACCTGAGATTTTTTATAAAAAAGGTACCAGGAGGGATTAGGAGCTCTCAAATGTCCACCACCATGCGACCTGCAGAGGAGCCAACCAATTTTACCATGCTGAAACATCTTGTTAGCAAGGCAGTGACTTGAACTCCTTTTAAAAAAATTTTTTTTTCCTTTCTTTGTCTCCCAACAATGTAGGCTGGCAGGTTTTAAAGGAAACCAGTTGGATTGTTCTTAGTCTTCTTGGTGTTAGTGCCATGGATCAGTGTGAATTTGTGTGGGGTTTTTTATGTCATATAGTGAAATGCCCATTGTTTTAACAGGTTTGTATTTGAAAGGTAATAATGGGACCCATCATGGTTTTCTGAACATAATGACTCTTCAAGATCACTTTGTGTCTCCTTTCTGTAATAGTAATGTGAGAAACAAAAGAACAGTAAAATGGTACTTTTTCACTGCACTTGCCTGGTTGGTACATGTCTTTTAATGGCATTTGCTTTTAATTCTGTCAAGAATAAGCTGTAACTACTTGTCATCTTTTGAAAAATGATGCACATCTAGCAGAGTGAGGGAAATCTGTGCATCTTCTATTGTAATTTTTTTTAATGGATTCTTAGAAATATCACTTAGTGTATTAGAAATTCATTTTACCTAACTTTCAGTGCCAATAAGATAGACATCAAATCTAAGCTATTTTCATGTGCTCTTTAGGCACCCTCAGGTAGAGAATCATCTATTATATCCGAGAAACTTATTTTGGAGGGATTAGTCATTTTCCAGAAATGCCCACCTGCTTCCAGTGGCTCTAAGGGAGGGCAAGCTTAGGCTAGAGGGCTGATTTTTGCATTGCCAAAATATGGTAAGATGAAGCTCAGTTTTTCCTTCTCTTTCCAGATGTGACTTAATTATTACCATAGTCAAATTTGTTGTAAAAGTGAGAAGCACAGAATCACACCATGATTATTCCATGGCACTTATGCTATAGTTTTACTGAATTAAATCTTAGGTGGGCAGGCAGGGAAATGAAGTATCTCATATGGCATTCCTGCTGCGTTTTGAGTATGTGAAACAATCCTCTCTACTCAGAGGTATAAAGGAGCAGTAGATTGTTTTAGTTCAAATTTTGACTGGCCAGTGTTGTCTCATCTTGCTTTTCTTGGTTTTGGCTAAGAGTGTGAGCAACAGAAAGAATAACTGTTTTTCTCCTGTAAGATGTAATGTCTTAAAGCTTGCAGATGACCCCCAAGTTTTTAGGTGACAGTTTTCAGACTTCCCAGTGTGAATCTTATGACAGCCTTGCAAGCATTCACCCTCAGCCTTTTTCCAGAACTCATCACGGTTTGCTTTCCTCTGATAACATCCTCCGTTCATTTTGTCTGTAGCTAACTTCCTGTATGTTTGCATCATTACCATAAGATTTTGACTCTCAGCTGTCAAAAAAATAAGTCAAAGCTTTTGTTAAGGCAGATATCCCAACATGGTTATTATTATTGATATTGTTCCTATCAAATTCTGAATCTAATACCTGGATTTCTAGTTTCATTTAATTTCTATTAGACCGTTTTATAACACCTTATGTTATGGTATATGTATCTGATATGGTTTTAGATATTTTTTTTTAAAAAAAGAATATAAAAAACTTCACAGGGAAAAGCTTGCCTAAAGGTTTTTCTCTTAGTGCCAAGCTGTGACCAGCAGTATTTCTCTCTTTCATCCATCCTTTTTGAGGATATATTTAATACCTTCAGGAAATCAGCCTTCCACCTACAGAGAATTGTCCTCACAGTCCTGGACCTAAATATGGGTACAACACAGCTTGTAGTCCACTATGGTATATAATTAGTGTAGTGGTTAATACATTGTACTATGGAGCTGTGGTTACACAATCCAGGTTACTTTAACCTAGTGCTGCATTAAACAGGCAGAGGAAATACTGACAAATGTCATGGACTATGGTATTATTCCCAGCAAGTCTGTGGGCTAGGGAAGGTGAATTTCTAGGAGCTTTTCCCAACCTTTAACAAGATTCCATCCACACTGGCAATAATTGGTGTTAATGTTTTCAGTCTCAAGAAAGGTGTTCCACAAGGACTGAAGTAGTTCTTTGTCTCTTGATTACAGGTTGAAATGGGAATCACTAATGGGGCAGGACTAAGGACTCAAGAACTTCTTCCTTGCTAGAGATGCTAAAGGGCTAACCTTTTTTAGCCCTCGCACCAACTGTTAAATTTGTTTGAGAACTGTTGAAGCTGCAAAAAGCCAACTAAAAAAAAAAAAAAAAAGCCTATAAAAAGGCAGTTTCTCTCAAAGCAGCTTTACCATTTCAGCAAGAGTAAAGGTGAAAGTGGGCAGAAATGCAGGCAAATGTTATCCTTTTATATGGGAGAACCACAATAGAAGGATTACTCCTTCTCTGTGAACACAACCCTAATGGTGAGTAGTGGGAGTATGTAAATGGGCTCATTTGTGCTCAGGTATTCCTACATAACTCCCACGAAAGCCAGCAAAGTCCCACAGCTAAATTCATATCCCCACTGCAGGAATGCAGGGAGGAAAGTTTTGCTAAATTCCTAAGCAAGCGGTTAAGAACAGAATAAAATCCATGCCATCACCTCTTCCTGGGTCTGCTGTATATCCAAGGGGAGAATAAAAATAAGGCTATCTACAGTAAGGCAATAGGCTGAGCTGGTTTAATGGCAGGCCCTGGGAGCCAGGCTGGTTACTGCAGAGAGCTCAGCTTGTCTCTGGACAAGTAGCTCAGAAAGAGTAAAACAGCAAGCAAAGGAGAGAGAATGTATTCCACTTTTTCATAAGGCTATTTTTCTATTTTTTGAAGGCCATGCCAATGGCTTGTTTGCAAACTACAACTATTTGTTTATCCTAGCTAACCTAAATGACTGGCACTGGAGAACTATGGATGGACAAGAAGTATCTTACCTGTTGCTCATCTTGCTTCCAGGTATGAAGAACCAAGGCACCTTTGTAGCCAGTCTCACTGCCATTTTAGCCTCACTTACTACACTAGGTCATGGAATACATTTCTGTTGATTGTACTCTCATCAGTAAATGGTGACTGTGCTTCTGTATGCATGTAACACTCAGGTTTAAGAGTTCCTAATAATTTTTAAATGAACTGGAGTGGATATATTTCATGGTTTCAAAATAGATTTCTGCAGTTACCAAGTAACAGATGGTTCTTCTAAACTTAACATCAACCTGTTTCTGCTATTTATTTCATCCATGGCTTCTATTAGGCCAAGTTAAAAATACAGCAAGTCATCCTGAGATACACTCTTTTACTACAAGCACAGTATTATTGTCAACATCTAGAAATGCCTCTGCCTTGTAGAAATCCTGAAAGTTACATAAGTGACTCAAAACCCTAGTGAGGGTCATAAATTTGAACTCATACTGATCATTTAGATTAGAGATGTGCCAAGATGAGTCCAAAAATAGGTTGGCCTTGAGCAACCAATAATCTCAGAAACTGATAGTAAGTTCCTGCTTTGCTCAGTTCACAGAGAACAATGCTCAAAGGGAGTTTCTCTAGTGCTTTTCTGAGAACTTGATGTGGGTTCATGCTGTTACCATTCTTTAATATCTTTTGACTAAATAACAGATATCACAGGCTTTGCCTGGTGAGCATGAGAGATCACAGATTCTTTAACCATACTGTAAGGTCTAAGCATTGTTGCACTCATGGTGTTCATTGTACATAAAAAGTGCAGAGCTTCCCATGCCCTCCCATTTAGGCAGCACATCATCATTTTACATCTTGCTTTTTGAATTCATTTGGGAGAGTGATGGAAGTTTAGAATAATTTTTAAAAATTTTTCACTGGGTGGTAATATCATTCCTTTAGTTAGCATCATCTGTTTACATTGAAAACAGACCCACCTGTTACATTACTAGGAATGTGCTGGGCCATCTTTGAGATGAGAATGAAGATACTTTACAGAATTTTGGAAAAAGAGTGGAGGTGGGCCCGTATGGAGGAATGGAGCAAGAAAGCTCCAGATATTCCTATGAGATGCGTAAAACCAACGTTTTCCTGAGCATTTCTTTTTGATAAAATCTCATATGGAGTGCAAGTCTAATGTGAGGTTTCATGTGCTTACAAACCCAGCTGAGACACAAGGTAGATTGATTTGAAGTGAAGAAGAGCTTGAAGAAAATATGTCAAGTTTTGCACTTCAAGGAAAATAGTCAGTCAGTGAGGACACTGGTAATATGCAGGTTCATAAGACCGAGGTAACTTTAACCCTGTGTAGCTTTGCTTCATGTAGGGTGGAATTGGGTGTCATGCAGAAAAAAAACATTCAAAATGTCCAGTAATATCCCACATATTAAAGATTTTTTTTTTCTACATATTGAATAGACTGTAGTATTGTATGATGCTTTTCTAAATTTTGATACCTTAAAGCAGTTCTTGTAGCAATTAAAGAATGAACAGTGTTTATGCTTATCTGCCAAAAAATTACTTAAACACTCCTGTAGGTAAGGAACCCTATTTTTTCCAGAAGTATTTAGTAGGACTCTAGGGAGATTTTCTAGTATTTCTGAAAACTGACAAAAAAGAATCAAATTTTATTCTATATTAAACTTGGAGTGAATACATTACTGTCAAACTCATTATTATGGGTTTACCTCCATGTTTTTCTGAGCAGAAATTGTCAGTAAAGATTATGTCTGGGTGGGTGCTAAAGACGAACAGATGGATGCTTTTTGTCACATTTTATCTTAAGCACTGAGTAAAATGTTAATGACATATTTGACTACGACAGTTTCTGTAACTGGAAGTCTCAGAATAAAAGTTAAATCAGTGCATATCTCTTCCTAACTTACAAGCTATTCTGGTTTGCTGCTTGATGACTGAACTTTTCTTCTTTACATGCAGTTGTAAATTTCTTTGTTATTAATATACCTAGGCTAGACTTGGAAAGGACTAATCCTTTCTCTGCTTGAACCCAGACAAAGTTTGACATTATGCTAGAGTGATTTATCTCAGATTAAACTCCATGGTTTAGGTGAAAACTGGATTGCCATCAGCATCTCAGTCAAATAAGAAACAGTCATACTATCCTGACAGCTGGTGGGTTTGCTTTTTTTTTTTTTTTTTTTTTTTTAAAGCAAGAGAGAGGGGAGAGCTCCTAGTTCAGGAATGAAAAAATATCAAAATTGTTTTGAGTGAAAGATTTTCCCGTGCCTCATTTGCTTATCTTATTATTGAGTTGTCTTTTAATAAAGCAAATTATTGATAAAACAAAACTCTACAAAATCTTAAACTGTTACAGTTTTTCATTAAAATTGTGTTCATTATTGGGTGTTGCTGCCATTAATTTTTAATGGTTTTCTGTTAATGTAACCTTTTTCAATACTATTAATGACATAGTTAGACTTAGTTTCCTGGTTTGCCAGTACAGTCTCTGCATAGACCTTATGCCAAAGTGTCAGACAGATGATACAGATGATGCAAATTGTGCAGAAACTGTGAAGCTACAAAATTAGGTAACTTCTGCCTTTGGTATTTTTATCTTCCATGTGTCTCATTTTTTAATGAGGTTACAGTCTTGTTAGAATTGTCAGTTACAGGGGATAACGCTATCACTGAAGTAGAGATGTTGAAAAATATCTGCTGATGTAGATGCACTGCTATGCCCTTCCATCCCAGAAACTGCATAGAGGCAGAACTGAATCACAATCTTAAATCTAAGTGGGTGGAAAGTGCATTTCGTTACACTACAGCTTGAATTCCTTCTTTTCTTTTTCCTTGCTTCTGGGAAGCTTGAGTCACTTGCTACTGTAGCAGAGGGATTAGATATAAACTTCAAAAAGCCTTCTGTCACTGAAAGGGGCACTGTGGGTTTCCCAGCTTTTGCTCTGGTCTCATCTTGCTTTAGACAGAGGCATTAATCTGCTGCTTGTTTCAGCTCCATGCAAAACTTGGGAGAAGAAAATGCCATCTCACTGTTTTACTGGGTTTTATTGTCTTGCTAACATTGGTTTCTCAGCCCATGTTTCTCCCCCACCTTGTCAGCATCACCTCTCTGACACCTTTTGTATTGACTGCCTACCCTTGTTGGCAAGGGTTGCAAAATCCTCCTGTCTTTGACACACCATTAAAAGGCTACAAGGCAGAAAGGCTGTTGCTGACCATGGGGCATTCATTCAAACTTCCAGGAGCCCACTCTCTTTGCCTTCAGCTCAGCCTCTATCCCCTCAGGGTAAGCAAAAGCGTCTTCACCAAACAAATGAACAGGAGCCACAGTTACCATTATAGACCAGTTTCCTTGTGTGTGTGGGTGCCTTGTTGTGCAAGCAGAAAGAGCTGCTCTGACAGTGCTACCATGGAAGCTGAGGGAACATCAGTATCAGCTTCTTTATAAGCACTAGCATGTCTTGGCCAAACATGAGAGTCCTGTGTTTGTAGATTCAGTGCCAGACTAACTCTTCCCACCAATGAAGAAACACTGATAATACCAGGCTATCAGCTTGGGATGTTGTAAGTGCCACGTACTTCCCTGCTCTTTTTTTTTCCTGTTTTTCTGTTATGAAAATAGGAACTCTACAGGGTTTCCACCTGGGTCCTCAGTGTGGAACTTACGTTTGGATGCTCTTCAGCCGTGTGGTGTATTTTCCCTAATGTCTTGGATGTCCTGAACATTGTGCACTCTGCCACAGCCTTGGGGATGCCCTAGGGTGAACAGGACAGGGTATTCGGAACTGTCTTGGACCCCAGAGCCACCAGATAGCCAGCCCATGGGCGCAGGACACCCTCTATGCCATGAGGGTCCTTATTGTCTCTATCACCCTAGGGCAAGGTGACTCTTGTCTTTGTTCCCAGAACAGATATGGGCTATTATTACAGAGAGCAGTTGGTCAAGGCAGAATTAACCTCTTCACCTTTTTGCTCCCTGTCTACCACATATTATTCCCACAGAAATGTCCTTTCAGGATCCACAGTCTGGGTCACAGCAGAAGTCTGTGTGGGAGGGCTGGGAGAAACAAGCACCTAAATAGCTCCTTGCTGGGTGCCTTTTATGAACTTCTTGCCTGGCTGGGAGAAGGGAACTTTGTTTGGCTCTCCAGTAAGGTTATTAAAGGGATCTTGTGACTAAGAGAAGTGTCTTGTCTGTCAGAGACCCCATAATGTTTTCACTGGGGGGTAGATATGGTGTGCAACCTTAGAATAGGAAATGTAATCCTAGCCCTTGAGGTAGGAGTTACTGATTTTTTTACAGCTTAAAACTCCTTCACCACTGTGTCCTGGTGTGCCCTACCTGGATTTATCCCAAACTTGACCTCATACTGCTTTCCAGACACTTTCTGAGTAGAAAAAAAGTGTGTTATTGATAGGTTTCTTGTTGGCAAATGGTATAGTACTGGAAAAAAATAAGTGTTATTCTGTGGTTCTCAAGTAGCAGAAAGGTGGGACCAAGTACATGTGAAAGCATGAAGCTTGCTGGAGTCAGGTCTAGCCATTTGTGTACTGAAAACTCCCCTTTGTTTGACGTGTTGTGTCTAAATGCCAGTCCTGGCTAAACTAAGTTGGGCAAATGGCTGCTACCAGCCCACAAAACACACCACATCTGAGGTCTTTTGACTCTTTTTTTCAGAGTGTCCTGGTGTCATGATCCGAGTTATTATTTTAATATTTTGTTTATGAGGAAATCTCAGCCTCTGCTTCAGAGACGACCCACAGAATTGCAGGCTAACACGTGTTGAAATTTAAACAGGCAGCAAAGATTTATTCTTAAGAAAAAGCAACAAGTTATCACCGTTAGTACAGAGTAAACATGATTGTTGAGGAAAGAAAGTAACAATGTATAATTTAAAATTGTTTCACCGTTCCGAGGTTACTGCCGAGTTCTGGCTTTGGGTCTGGCCGCTTTTCCCTCAGGGCAGGTCCCTCTGCAGGCTCTCTGACTTCCATGATTTCGGTCCGAGGCTACTGCTGGTTCACCCGGGGCTTTCTCCGTGTTGTGGGCTGGCAGGCTGGAAGGCAGGATCCAGGCAGGCTTCTCGCAGGCTCCTTTTCAGGGGTATTTTTATAATGAAAAAGGGGAGCGAGCCCCCCCTTTTTTGCCCCCTCATGCGAGTTACTGGTAAGCCGTTTTTTCCGGAGGAGCATTCTTCCGTAGACAACTTATCAGTCGATTTAGATATGTTAATTTTCTATTGTCTAGCCCAAAATTCCAGGCACCAGGAGACTGGTTTTACCTGTTTACCGTCTTTGGATATGTAAATGTGTTTGATAGGTAAACTTAAGGAAGAAACTTACTCAAGAATCAATTATTTTTTAAAGGGTTCACATCACCTGGTTTGGGCCAGGATAAAGGTGATTTTCTATCTTATAATTTTGCTTTCAGATAAGTTTCTTGTAAGTAGCTGCACCTGCTGAAATTAACAGCAATTTTCTCAGGTTTTTTTTTTTTCCTGTTTGCTTCGGCATCCTGGGAGGATTCCGTCCATTTGTCTGCCTGTGGTCCTGATCCATGCCAGCCTCAATCTGTGTGTTCCTGCCTCCAGCTCCCGACTGCTCCTGACCCCAGGGTCCAGCCTGGACTTTCCCAGGGCTGCCCTGTAGCCTCGGTGGTGACGTGAGAGTTATTGGGTGGAAGGGGGAGGAACATGGTATCAATTATCTTGTATATTTGTATATATTTAGTAATTTTTCCTATTTATCATTACTGTTTCATTAAAGTTGTGTAGTTTAGTTTCCAACCCATAAACCTCTCTCCCTTATTCTCTCTTCTTGCTTTATCAGGGAGGAGAGGGGGATTAATAGAGAGCATCTGTTATTCAGTTTAATTGCTGGGCCAGTGTTAAACCGTGACACAGTGGGATCTTTTTTTCTAGGTTTTCCTCTAGTATATCCCAATGCTTTGCAATATTTATAAGTCTAATTCGAATTCCTGAAAAACTTCAAATTGTGAATATAATCTGACGGGTCACATAACAAATTTTCTGAAATAAAACGCTGATGCTGAATAAACCCAGCCTAGCACTTCCCCTTGCAAGTATTATAAATGAGGTTTACCCCAAACAAATGGTGCTTTCCCAGTTGCTCTTTCAGGTCAGGCAGCTAACTGGTCTCAGTGGAAAAACGTAAGACCTGTAAAAACATTAAAACAACACCTTTGTTATTGGAAATGAAAATAAACATGGCTTCTTCATGGAAGGAGTCCACTAGAGAGATAACCTATCTGAAAGATCAGCCAATTTGAGTTTGAAGGCAACTGGAAATATCTTTTCAATATATACCTCAGTTCATCCAGCCTCTCTGAGAAGCAGGAGAGAATGACTGTGGTAAAAGGCCACTGAACTAGCTATTTGAATTTCCCCTGAGCTCCCCTGGAAGTCAGAGCCATATGCCCATTGCCCCCTTCAACTAATCTCCAGTCCAGCCTTTAATACTTTTTTTTTTTTACTCCTTAGCTTCCTTCAAAATCAGAGCAGGTGAAATTGCAGATGCTGTACAGGAAGTCCAAAGATAAAATATGAATCACTGTCTGTTATCAGTCTGATTCTGGCTGCCTCATCCCCAGCCAATCAACAAATGGTTGTGGGTTTTTGGTTGTTTTTTTCTTTTGTGCCTTTTTTTTTTCCCCCTCTTCTTCTTCTTTCCTTTTAAAAAAGTCTTTCCAATCTAAAATAGGCAGGTAGAGTGGAGCTGTAGCCAAAGGTACATTTTTCTGGAAAATTTTCAACATGATTGAACATCTCTTTTGCTGAAAAGAGATTCTTAAAAATCCTTGGTGTTTCATTTTTTAAAATGTCTTATGATCTTTTCTATAAAAAATCATATCTCGGAACCAGCTTGACCTAGAAATGTCAGTATATTGGAGATTCTTCCTAGTGTGGATTTTGGCAGTCCAGAGTGTCTCAGCAGGCTTTAATAACATTGCCAAAAGTCCTGTAGAGAAAATTAATCTCTAGCAGAGCCAAGTTGCTTCAGAAAATAAACCAGGATCTTAGATGACTTGCCATGGTGAAGCATCTTCAGCAGTCCTAAATAACCTGTCTGCCTCCTTCTCTTATGCCTTCCTAGCTGTGCACTTGACTCCAAATTATTTTCCATGTCTAGAAACACATCCCACCCTCTCTTGCATGGTCAAACAGGTGGCAGGAGGTAAGACTATGAAGATTTTTGGTTGAGGTAGGACAGATTTCACTACAAAAAGGTTACAAAATTGGACAGACAGCTTTTAGCATTTTAGCCTGCTCCAGTAAAACTGAAAAGAAGAAATCTAGGTCCCATTTGGCATTGCTGGGCTTAGGGAGAAAGGTTGAGTGAGTCAGGGGTAAATAAATGGGATATGTGGGAAGACAACAGGTGGCTGTATCAGCAAGAATATCCATGACCTTCTGTTGTTCCTCTGGGTTTCTGGTTCACGGAAAGCTCTAATCATTTTGAGCAAATAGAGCTATAAGCTACAGATAGTCAAAAAGGCGTAAGAGGGAGATTATTCAGTGGGCAGGGAAAGCAAGCCTGCTCTCTTCAGCTTTTTTCCATCTGTTGGTCTCCATTGAGAAACTGAAAAGGCAGCCACTGGGGAGGCCTGATCTGCTGGCAACCCAACAGCATGATTTGATTTGCTTTTGAACAGTTGCAGTGCTGAATCTCTGTGTTCCAGCAGGAGCTGGCTTTATTGTTTCAAGGCTTTTTTAACCTTCACAGCCATTGGTTTTCTCCTAAAGCTATAGTTTTCAAAATATGCTGTAATTTGACATAGTGTAAATCTAGAGATTATTCAAGTTTAGAGAACTTCAAGCTTCAGTGGGGGATGAGAACAATACAGAAGTTTTTAGTTTGTGGTAGTTTTTTGTAGTTGTGAGTTGCAGACATAATAGCAGAGTTTAAAAGACTCGGGAGGGGGCTGTATTGTGAAGAACACCTTTCATGGCTATGAACATGCTGTCCATATACTGTTGTGTGTGATTTATTTGGAAGCACCACGTGAGGCATTTTTTTCTTATTCTATTTGTTACAGTTTGCAACTGTTCTTTGTGCCAGAGAAATCCACATATTTACTTTTTCTAAGGCCTCATTTCTGTGAACCTCTAATGGCAATTTGAAGCAGACAAGACTGATCTGCCTGATGTTACTCTGAGCTGATGTTTTTCTGAGCTTTCTTTGTTCATTTCTTACATTGTGATAGTTAGAGCACAATCCTGCCGAACACACCAGGCAAAACCTTATTAAAGAGAGTCTCTAAGGACAAATATTGCCTTCCCCTCCAAAAGACATCCTGTCTCCTGGATTCATACTCTTATGAATAAAGTCAGAACAGAAGCAAATATTTGCCTCATTTGCAGTTATAACATGTGCAAGTCCCCAGAATTTGTACTGATGCCTGAGGGGACCTCCCCACCCAAGCTGATGCAAAAAATCTCAAGCCTCACTATTTTCTGAATATTTTCTGAGACGTGAGTGCCACAGCAACTACCTGTCTCTGACTGTCTTCCCAATATCTGAACTTGTCAATATCTGAAGTCAATATACACATATTCCAACGCATGGGATGGGCTGTATCACTTTGAACAGGACATCATGCCACTAAGGCAATGATGTCCTGACCAAGACAATCCAAAATAACAGGTGATTATTGTTATGCTGAAATATTGTTCATATAGATCTTTTGATGATGAGCAAATAGAAGAATTGAAATTAGAGAAAGAGGTAAAAAAACCACAAACAACAAAAATCTAAGGAAATTACTGTTGCAAATTCTTCCAGTAGAAGATTCTGCCAAACAAGATGTAAAAACAAAAACAGAGGAGTTGCCCTGGCAGATGTTTAGCAATTGCAACAGCATGTATACTACAAATATTTGAGTAGCACAAAATATAGTAGAGATATCCCTTATGGACCAGAGAGTCCTCTATTTCTGTATTTCCTTGTGGGGGGGATAATAAAACCCATGTTTCAGCTAGATATAGTGTCATGTTTTCACAGACACGAGGAGAAAATGAGGTGAAAAAATACATAAAGAGGAGTATTTCAGGCTTTTCGTCTGAAAGTTAAAACTTGTGGGGTTTTTAATGTTTACTAGTTTACTGTGAAATGAATAGATGGTTAAAAAGCAAGGGGTCAGCAATGCTTTTCTTTCCCTCCTTGAAACAGCAAAAGATTAAAAATTCTCCATCCCTCTCTGAATTCTAAAACTCTGCAGTATTTTGCAATCATCCAAGAAATTCAGGTTGAAAATTCATGACAAATTCATAGTTATGAAGAATAAACTGAGAAAAATGATGGATGGCTCTTCTGTTAAGGCCCAGAACAAAAAAGTGAAGAATACTGAATAGCTCCTGGCAGTGCTGGCAATAGCATCCTCTTGATTTATAATGCCTGAAAGTGAGCACTGTGTTATGTGGTGGGCACTGTAAAAGTTCACTCTTCACCAGTCTTATCTGCTGAAATCAAGCAGTGGCTGGAACCTGATTTTAGACTTATAAAATCACAGGCATCCCATTTGAGATATCCATTCAAAGTGACCAAGACCATCCCATGAAGGTCAGGCAATGCTGAATTTTTCTGTTTCCTGGCCCAGGACAAAATCACTTTGCAATTTCTGAGTGTGTGAGGTGAAGATTACTTGGTAAGAAGTGAGGTGCTTCTCTTAATGATGCCAGATATGCAGGTGATGTAGCCAGGGCCCTGGAGAATTGCCTGTGCCTAAAACCAACCTGAAGATCCCTGAATTAGAAGCTTAGTCACAGAGCCTGCTAATTTAATAGGTGTGGAAAGACAGACGCCTCCAGAGAATGATAAAAATCTTAGTGCAAGTGCATCCTAAAAATAGGTGTGAGCAATCCTCACCTGAGACTGCTGTATGTAAGAGTGGCCTTCTTGAGATGGACAAAGGAAATCTAGTGAGAAATTTCAAAACACATGTCAAGAAATTACTGCGAATGTCAAGAGTAAAGTAATATCTTAATTAGAATGAAACCCAAAAATCCCACACATTTTTCTGCCCTAAGTAAATACCTAGATACATATTAACTAGGAAATTTATATAAAATTGTAAATTAGCATGCAGAATAGCACATTCACATAGTATAAATGCAAACAAATAAACATATATATGGGCAAGAGTAAAGAAATAATAATTTCTTTTATTTTGAATTCAAGAAGTAAGGAAGTATGACAGCTGTACTATAAATAGGTGAACACTAGAGAAGGACAACTGTATATATATATGTACACACACCTGTCTTACGTGTGTGCATATGTATTTGTGTGAGTTTACATCTGGTTTTTCCTACCCCCTCACAAGATAAAAAATCAACGAGATATCTCTGAATAGGAAAACATACCTAAGGATCTTTTTCTTTTTTTAGGATAGCAGAACCTATTTGCACATGTGGCTGAATAAACTTCTGATGTTACAAGCTTATTGTCATATTTCAGAAACCATTTCTACGAGAAGTGATTCTTTGTGGTCATAGGCTTTTGAGTTTCAAGGTAAGGTTTGGATGAATATTTTTGTTAAAGCGTTCAGACTTTAGCATGTTTTTCTTATATTAAATGTAAGAATGTAAATATACATTAATGTTATTATGTGCTGATAGTAGTGGTGGCAAACATGCCAAGGCACATAAAAAGCAATGACAGCAAGGTGCAAAGAACCTCAAGTAATCAGTGGCTTCATGCACACAATTTTTATGTACTTGCAGCATTTCCATCTCATTTCCACTGTTTCCAGCCCTAGATTTCTTTTTGCATTATGCCAATTAGTAAGCTACTGTCAATCAATTACCTCATTTTCAGCCTTCAAAAGTAATTATTTAAATTAGAATTAAAAAGTAGGGAAGGTATAAATAGTAACTGGTAGCACAACCCTGGTGGTGTGAAAGTCCTGCTAGTACAGAGATTCTTCTTTTTCAACTAGGAGCATACCACTTCTCTGGTTTTATTTTAAGTGAGGCTGTCAAGTCTGTGACTGACAATAATAGAGAAAGTTTCTTAATGCTTATGTGGGCTTCATAGTATCCAGGGAGTTATATAGAGAGAAGAAAAAATTGCCATGGCATTATAGATGCCTGTGAATTTGCTTATGCACTCCTAGGCCCAGTTTGCATGCAGCTAAGCTCAGTTCTCATACAATAGCTCTTTGTCTTCTTGTCAATATTAAGTAAAAGAGGCAACTTTAATGACACCTTTGTAGATATCTCATACACTTTATTTTGCATAATAAGTACATTTACGTTCCTGGTAAATCTCTGCCCATCAGTGCACATCCTGGAACCTTCTTCTTGCTCAATGTCCTTCTTGTGTTCAGCCTGTTGTCACAGCCACCTGCTGCTGTCATATAGTGTTTAAAAGGATGACACACTCAGCAGGTTCCTTGCCAGGGCCTGTGTATCCCCCAAGACCCTTGAAGCCTTTACAATTCCTCCAGAACAAGATTGGCAAAAGGAAGGACAAGTCAGGGCCAAACTTCAGTGACCCTGAATGACATATCCATGGCCTATTGGAAGCCTATTGGGCCTGTGCCTGTCTTCAGTTTCCAGCCCTAAACTTAATAATATTGCCCTCAAAAGCCTTGGAGCTTTTTTGCACTCTCAAACAGAAATCAGCTTTTTGCTAGACTGCAAGCTACCATGGGAGACCACCTACTTTACCCCAAGCTGAGAAGCTTGCCTGTGGTTAAGAAAGTTCCACACACTTCAAGAAAAGAGTATTAACCCTTAAGTTTAATCTTCTTTCACCCACGTTTACCTTGAACAATCCACTCTGTAGAGTTCTTCCCCCTGTCCCTAGGGAAGAAGAGAGATGAAGATGGGATTAACTAGGGGATGAAGGACAGCAAAGTTGCCATCCTGCCATCACTGTAGAGACCAAATGCAACACTCAGAAAGCAATCTCAGCTGTTAGAAGGAACATAAGGGAAGGAGAGTATAGTGTGAGAATAATGGTCTTCAGGCTGAAGTTGTTTCAGGCTAATTAAAATAGAAATCAGTAACATAAGGCAGGAAAAGATCTAATGAATTGTTAAGTCCAGTCCTCTACTACCCCAGGTAACTATGTCATATAGTTTTCTTCAGAAAAGTAAGACGGTATTGCCTGATTTATCTTTATAGTTTTCAGTTAGAAGATAAACCAGAAAATCTCAGGCTTGATGTTCTTACAAGGAAATGGCATGGCAAGACCTGCACTGCTAATCTGAAAATGGAAGCCAGCAGGACTGCTAAACTCAGAGGAAAGTAAGCTGGGCCATGTGGAAAAGGAGAGAGAAAGCAGAAGGTTTCAATAAATGTTATGCAACTCCAGCAGTTCCATTCATTGCATTTGTTTTCAGTAGCTGCAGCATGCAAGAGATTTCTATGACCTGTAGAGGGACATATGTGAGTTCTTGTGGACAGAAGAACCACGAGCATTTTTCAGAGCTACCTCAATTCATCCGGAGGTCACAACTCTGAAACTGCCTGCAGAAAAGCAAACAACACCCTGCAAACTTTAAGAAACAGCATCAGCTAAAGTTGACCATATCTCAGTACACACGGGTTTTAAAATAAAACTTTTTGGAGGGATTTTCTTCACTGGGCAGTTAAGGTGAAGAACTGTCTGTTAATCTGGACTGAGCCTGTAAGGGTGAACAATTTCTGAAGTTTTGTAGCCAGGAAAGAGTGTGTGAGAGTTCTCTGTCCTTAAACTGATGGGAAATTCATCATCTCTGTTTTAGTGTCTCTGTATGCAAAGTGCAGGAAATTTTAGTAATGTTGAATTACACCTCTGATCTGTCAAATCAGCTGTTAATGTTCTGTTTCTGGACAGTACAGCCTGATTTCCTCCTTTAAGCCCACATTTCTTAGCTGGAGAGCATTTCTCCACAAGACTTGTAAAGCAGAGTGCATGCGTGAAGTGATCTTTCCTGCTTATATTCTCCCAGCTATTGGTATCAACAAGGTAAAGACCATCCACGCTGGAAGCTACATCTGAAATGCAATCTTCAGCAGCACTAGATGAACAAAATTTAACCACATGATGTGAACAAGCATTCTTTTCAAAGCATTTGCTTAATAGTTTCAGGTAGGGACATCCATATCCTGAATTATGGGGTACAATGAATAATTGTTTCTGATTCACCTACTCTGTCTGAAAGGATACTGATTTGTGTGCTCTGTCACTTGTGTCCTTTCAACCAAAGTGTCGCAATTTAGTCAGCATTTTCTTGTCAGTAATCTATTCCAAAGCTCTCAGGTAACCATTTCCTGTCTCCCTTCATCTTTGACATCCTTTCTTGAATCCTTCCCTGTTATTTTCAAGACGAAGCAACCAAAACCATATGTAGTGTTCAGGAGCTAGTAAGTAGATTTTCTTTTTCTTTTTATCTCAATTTTTTCCGTAAAAATTCCTAATATCCTGTTTTCCAAAGCTGCATTGGATTTAAGAATATGTATCAAATGATTGATCAATTTCTCTGAATAGCAGTAAGAGCTTGTTAGAGTTCATCACTTTTTACTTATAATTACAGAGAAATCACTCCACCCTACATGCATTCTTGTCAACTCCTCTTTCGTTCACGTATGCCACTCCCAACCATGGTCTTCTTTATTGTTTAAACTAATCTCTGCATGGCTTAAGACACGGGTTAAAATATCAGGTGTACATTATCTTTGGACAGATCTATTCACTGTATAATAAGTTTATGAGGTTGGATCATCTGAATGCCAGTTTTCCCAATATGCTTAGGTAATTCCCCAGAAAAAGGAAGATAAGTTTCCCAGTCCTTGAAAAACCAATCTAGAATATCTTAATACATAGAATCAATGTTTAACTCCTGAGACTCTCATTTGCTAACGCAGAAAATAAAGGGGACACAGTTATTAGGCAGGAGTTTGCAATAAGCATCCATGCAGCGGGTTGAATGCTTAAATTTGTGTGTCAAATGTAGATCCTGCAATTTTAAAACTCAACTCATTAAAGGTTATTTTAAGCTGCCCAGTCTCTCTCTAGATGTAGTTCTGTGAATGCCTGTCATCTTTAGCTTTTTTTTGAGAGTTTCAGTGTGTATATACACATCTCAGTGATCTGTAATTTGCAAGTCATTAACATCATAGAATATTGACCTTTTTTTCCAAGTGTTTTCTCTGTTGGTAGCACTTTCCCAGGGCTTACTTTGGCTTTATCCAGAGCTGTTGGCCTGGCGACAGCACCTTTACATTGAGAACTGAGAATTGCTTTGAATATGGGCTTGCCTCTTGCCTTTGAGTTTATGAGAAAGTCCAAAACTTAATGTGCAGTAAGATTTGGGCTATGAAATCAAAAGAAAAACTTTTCACGGTACCCCTGGGATCCATGTAAGTAATCAGAGCTCTGTTTTCCACTTCTTCAACATCTCATGTATGTTTCCTGAGCCACAGGAAAGTTTTCTGTATCTCAATCAACTTTTTACTCCCTATGAATCACTTGGGTCTATACAAATCAGTATAGACTGATACTGAAAATATTGAACCCAGTATTTGTGTCCTGCAAAGCTGACTTGGTATCAATATCAGATGATGTGGTATCAGTATGAATGGTATGGTATGAATGGTATCAGTAAACGTTTGATAAGCTCATCTTGGGAAACTGTTCCACAGAATGCAGGTAGACAGTGTAAGCATCACAAAGAGTCACCTAACAAAACACCATAAAAAGAAATTCGATACAAAGTTGCATAAACTTTGAAAGATGTGATAAACCACCCTCAAAATAAAATGTGAGGATCCTTTAATATTTAAACCATCCACCTGCTCCAAATCAATGATTGTACAGTACAGTGATACTGTTCTCAACCCGATTTCCCCTACTGTGTATTTTTTTCTTGCATGGGAACAGGAGTATAAACAGTTATATCCTTATATTTTGCAGCTCTTTTTTTGGCACCTTGTGCTAAATATGGGTTAGATGACAGGCAGCAAAACTGAACAGAGAGATAGTCTGCAAAGAGATAGTCTGCTACTAGAGTCTCCTGTGTCTGGTAGATTTAATTCTTTTCAGTTTAAGGGCCAAATGACACAGAAGCACTCACCATAAATAACTTGACTGAAGTGAGGCTAGATGACACAGACCTAGGGATCTGTAAGTCAAGACCTGTGTAACCACAACTAGAGAAACATTAGTCTGGTTCATCCAAATGGATCAAAGTAGATAAATTCATTTATTTCACCTGAAATTTCACCACTGCAGTATTTCTCCTGAAATTTGTACCATGTGCAGAGTATTTCTTTGATATAGGATGTCATTTTCCAGGGGTGTAGACCACACCTGTTAAAGTTCATTGTTTTCCATGTGCACACACAAAATACATGATTTGGAGGAAATGATCTAACAGAACTGGGAATTTTTTAAAATTAATTTTTCATTTTCTATATTAAAAATTATAATGCAATACCATGAAAACAGAATTTGTATTTATTTTCAAATTTTGACTTTGAAAACCAGGAGTAGATTTATGTCAAAGCAAGAGATTTACATTCTCTTGCAATCCTTTTTTGAAAATGTCACATTAGTTACTTTTAAAGCAAATAACTCATTTGACGACATGATTGTCATAATATTTATAGGCAATACCTACCCCTCTTTAAAGATAATACTTGTCTGTTGGTGGTCTATGACCCAAAAACACCGAGGCAGGCAGTTGCAAAGATTTTTTTTTCCTAGTTTTAAAAGGGTGTTCCTATAGTACAGCATCTCACAGCAGTAATCCAGATGCCTGGATCTGGAAAAGCAGTTGAAAAAAAATGCCAAATTGACATTTTTTAAGTTAAGGCACCAAAAGGGCATTCACTTTGGTGCCCATGGTGGCTTGTTTTTTGTGTAAAAAGGTCACAGAAGTTTTTACAGAGATCTCATGGAGCATACACTTGAGGATTTCCTCAGTGCAAATGACCAAACTCTCATCATTGCAGCTGCACCAGTGTAACCAGTACCAAAACAGCAGTTCTGTCACCCTCCAGAATGGGAAGAAGAGCAGGCGGTCAGTCTGGCACACCAGGGTAAGTTTTATAGGCATTATTTGACTGTAGATGCAGACATATATTTGCCATGATGCTTAGAAGGAGTGCTTACCCTACTTCAGAAGAGGGTATTTAGATTGGCCTTTGAGCGGAATAAACAGTAGATCATGACACTGCAATATAATATCAGATGTTACATGTGTCTGACTACAGCAGGATTTTCTCAGAATCTGTTTCCTTTACCGAGATTTGTGAGCACTGACATTTAACTGGAGATGAAAATCTTGTGAACTTTTTCACAATATAAAATAACATTTTCCTTTGTATCCTATGTAAATATATCCACATCTCTTCTGGCAGCTAAGTACAATTCCCCTTATGACAACAGTTTTTGCATGAAAACAAGAACTGTGACTGTTTTATGCTCCAGAAGCATGCACTATTCTTCTCACTAGATGGAAGTCCAGTGCCATGAAAAATGTAGCTTTTTGGAGTCTCCCTGTTAGTGGTGAGGCTGAAATGTTTGCCACAGCTATCTAGATGAAGATAGTGGTCTAGAGGACACAGATAAAGGAATATTTATTTATAGATCTGTTAAAGCCTAAATATCCTCTGGTAATGAAACAGTTAGAACAGAGAATGTAAAAAAATGCCATAAGGTTGTAAATATTTAGATGCAGATGTTTAGATGCAATGAATTTTTTTTGGCAAGAGTAGAGTTATTTTAACAGATCATATCTGCCTGGTTGATGCTGTGTTAATCCTGACTGTAAATTGCTGGAACTAATCTGCTTTTATTAGGGAGAGTAAGGGCTGCCATTTATTTTGCCTTTTTATTTTATTTATTTTATTTTATTTTATTTTATTTTATTTTATTGTATTTTATTTCATTTCATTTTATTCTATTCTATTCTATTCTATTCTATTCTATTCTATTCTATTCTATTCTATTCTATTCTATTTATTTTGTTTTATTTTATTTTATTTTATTTTATTTTATTTTATTTTATTTTATTAATTTTATTTATTTTCAGTGATCATCCTGTGGTGCCAGTGCATTTATTACTCCTTAGTCCTGATACCAGAACTACATGACCTTTCTTGAGAGGTTCTTTCCAATTCCACAAATAAGCCTTGTTTAACCTCCTCCAAGCTTCCAGTGGCTTTACCTTTCAGTTACCAGAAACTCTGTGTCCCTTTTGTCCCCTTTAACCATACCTTTTAATTGTCAAGTCAGAACTTCTCTGAGAATCATTTCTAGGACAAAAAACATAAAAATGGAATAAGGAATCAAGCAAGCAGGGACTGAGTTGAAGTTGCTATGTTATTAATTTGCAGGCCCATGTGCTGTGAGAGTGGATATGTCAGTGCTTCAAGTGATGGAAGAAAGGGGTCCAATTTCCCTCTGTCTTCCAGACCTTATGACAAATCAGATCATTTCAACTGAAGCATACGAAGCATGTTAAATACTAAAATATAGTTTACATCTAGTATTTAAGCAGCCAAATCAAAAATCTAGATCCTGAAGATCAGATGTTTCTTTGCCTGGCAAAAATTTGAGAGATTTCAGTCTGATCCATGTAGAGAGTGCTGGTTGTTGTGAGTTCCCTTGTGAATTCTACAGCAGCAGTGGGACTTGGATACATAAATATAGGTGCCTAGTGTAACTGGAGATGCTCTTGGTTAGCAAGTCATCAATGTGGAGCAGTCAGATACAACACAGTATGTTTGGAGATGTTTGTCTTCCTGGAGTGGCATGTGGAGGCAAGATGGGAAATCCTAAGGCATCTAAATATGCACTGCTGCCAGCGTTGGGGCACCTAGAATTCTCTCCTTTGCTCAGTAAAAGAACTCCTGAACCCCTAGAAAAATCATGCCATTCTGGCATCAGAAAATCTACTGCAAAAGTGCTGCATGATTTTTTAGTCATCTCCCTTGGTTGATGTAATTAACTTAAGAGTAAACTGGGGGCCTTTATACTTCACAGATGTGAAAATAAATAACTTGCAGTTTATGAGGTGCTGAGCTACCGAGAAAAATATTGGCTGAGTAAATATTGTCATTAAAAAATCTGGGTAAGAAGCTCCAGACCTCCACTCGGAATGTTTCAGCCCACGGATTACCGTGAGGCTTGGAGGAGATTCAGTACTCACTGCACGACCTGGGCTTGAGTCATGAGCTGGGAAAAATGTGTTAACCTTGGAAATTAACAAACATCTCATTTTTCTGAATTTGGGATTGGAAAAAAAAAACTTTAAATAATAAAAAAAGAACATGGATGCTTCAATTTATAATCCTTTTAAACCTGAATTTTTAAAACCCAAATATTGTTATATAATTTTTCACATCCATCCTATGCCAAGTCCATTCCCCCAGTTATATTTGATGCTGGCTAATTTTAACCAGGTTTGAAAAAGTTCTCAAGTATCCTTTCCTACTAGTCAGATGTAAGTAAGTATCAGGATAAAGAAGAAATTTATGAGTCCTGAAGGGAATGCACAGCTCAGTCATGGTAATCCTCTTTCCTAGCAACCTCCTGGCTCATAAGGCATGCACATAACAGGTTGGCCTATCCACATGGACCCACGTCCATGTGAGTCATAGTCACTGATTTTTTTTTCCCAGTGGGTGTATGATAAGTGCATGTGGACAAGCTGGGGGTGAGAAGCAGGACAGGGGGAAGAGACACAATATAAATCCATGTTTCCGGGCCTCTTCTGTTTCTTTGCTCATGGAACATTTTATTTTGTTATTGTTTCAGCCAATTTCTCCCACATTTACTCATAAATTTTATCTCTTGCTGATTATACCCTATTTACTTATAAACAGTGGATATTTTCCATGATATAAAATATTAGTCTACACTCAAAAATGCAGATCATGCAGGAGCTACTTGACTACAAAGGCAGGATTAGTTTTTTCTAGGTAAGAGCATGGTTACTCTTAGTGCTATATGAATTAGCTTTGGCCTGATGTATACCACACATATGCCTATAAAAAGAAAACTTCTGAAGATCTTCAGAGATAGACAAGGTATCTTAGCTTTTTTGGCTCATTTCCAATTGCTAAGATTATATTTTTCAAAATTGTCCTGAACCCATTATGTCTTTTTGGAGATTTATATTTTAGCTTATGATTTAGAATGATAACACTAAATAGTCAGACCTTGCCAGTTATTAATTTTAATAGAATAAAAATTTATGAAAAGCAAATCTTCATTGGTTTTGACTCTGCCTAACAAATCACTTGCTCAAATATGAGAACTATGAAGTGGGGTGGCACATTTCTAGGATTAATACTAGAAGAGTCACCTTAAGCAACAGCAATAAAAAAATTCTGTAAAGTGGAGAAAATGCTAAAGACTTCAAACATGAGACTACAAGGCTGTTATTTTAAAGAAAAATTTTTACAGTCCCATTAAAGTATACAACTGGCTTCATCTGTATGAAAATTGTTAGAACTATTGCAAAACTCAGGTAAGATATAAGATAAAAAATGTGAAATACTTCATCAAAGGCTATCTGAGATAAATAAACCCATCTCCACAAAACATTCTCTATAAGCAGTGTTAATAACTTTAATGGGCTTCTTTGTACACAAGACCCATGTACAGAACCCATGTGGAGCTTATATTACCATTGCCTGCTGAGATCTGAAGTACAAAACAAAAACTCAAGCACCTACCTCATATTGCTGGGAAGCAGTTGGACTTTATTTCTGTTTTTTATCATGTAGTTCACCAGAACATGATGAAGCTAGAGGGAATTGCCAGAACAGTGAGTAAAATCCAGAGCTGAAACCCAAACAGCAGTGATAGAGAAAACAGAGATGTGTTCTTTCAGATAGATACTGCAATTTTGGGGGCATGTCCTGTCCCATAAAGGGTATATCTGGGGTCTGGTCCCTAGTTCCAGGCAGTTTTGGAGTCCCAGGTATTGTATGATCCTTATGCAGACTCTGACAAATTAAATACTCTTAATGGAACATAAGACATTTAGGTGTATGAAAGAATAAAAGAAGAAAAAAATTGCTGGGAACTGAAAATATAAAAATTATTATGAAATGAAGTAGCACTCCAGATCTTGAGCTTCTTTTACCATTGGCATATTAAAGCTGGAAGAACAGAAACTCAGCATTCAGGTCTCCCTCTTTCCTCTTATAATATTGTGAGAGTAAAAGTAATAAACTATAAAACACTTCATTAAAAAATAATTTATGAGATTTACATTAAAATTTTTTTTCATGCATTACATTGTCATGCTGCTTCTGCTCTTCTTCAGTTCACTTTAATCCAGAAAGGTTTAATTTCCTCTGTTGACACAGAAAGGGAACTCACCTGTCAATGAATGTGCATGGTGAAACTTCAGGGAAAAAATGCAATTATGTTGAGTGACATTGCTTTACTTTATTTGACATATAATATGAAGTAAAGTTGTGTAAGGATTGAGTAAGAATGATAAAAGAAATAGAAAATATAGCTGGGATATATACTGACCCTCTTTTTTTCTGCCAGTTGCTATGGTAATGTTTGGTACCTTTGTTAGTTATTCCATCAAACTCTCACCCTATGTCACTGGGAGATTTGTCAGTTCAGGAAAACTGAGAACAATGAGCCTGCCCTGGATCTGGAGACAGACCTCATTAGTTTTGAGTATTAGACACAGCACCTATCACAGACACAGGTAATCATCATGGAGAGGAATCCCTGGATTCTTTTAATGAGGCCACCCAACTGGATATTGGATTGTTGGATTGCAGATGGTTGTGAGGCTGGTGAGTGACCCTACTGAAATACAATCCCAATAACAGCTGTTTCTGTTTAAGACTGGATTAAACCAGCTCAAGAACCTCTACAAAGTTAGGGAAGCTGCAATGATATTCAGAGAAAAAAAAATAAAATAAATAAAAAAAAAAATATATATATTCAAACCCAAATAGCAGCTATTTGTAGATGCTGCTCCTTTCCTTTTTATTGTCAACTAAATGGTTGGTGTTTCCCTGCTCTTCTGGGAGGCATGAGAAAGACATGGCATGCAATACTGTCACCATTCTCTAGTTTCCTGCCTGAATTGTGGTGTAGACTTTTTTCTTAAGAACTAAATCTTTGGCTCGTTCAGTGACAATATCAGCTATTTTACAAAAGATAAGGCAAGTTTCAGTTTCTTTGTGCTTAGAGAATCATCACTGCCACTTGAATCAAACTGCTGGAGACTTTCAAAACATTAACAAAGTATTAACAAAGGCTACAGTAGTAACAACAACAGCAAAAAAATGTTCTAGTTCTTGCTGTTGTTTTTAACTTTTATTAATCTCATGACTAAGGTCTTACAATTTCGGACTCTCTACCATTGGTCATACTCCCTAAATTTACATTTTTTCAATGATCTATGGCAAGTTGGCAAAAAGATCAGGCAAAAAGGGATTCTGCAACCCTTGGTGTCAGAGTTAAGTGCAGGTCACTCCTTCCCCCACAAAAATTTCAGTCCCTTTTAAGATATTTTGAGTGTGTACACAGATTTATCTGGAGTCTTAGTAAATCTCTTGAGAGTGCTGTATTTATGTTAATTGCTCTCTAACTCTGAATTAATTAACACTACACACGTGAAAAGGTGAGAATGTGTGAATTCACAAATGACAATTTGCAAATAGACCTTTTTTGTCCTTGAGAAGCATGTGCTCAATGAGGGGCTTAGTAAAACTTTGATTGCTCTGGGTTTCTCCTTGAATAGCCTAGCCAGAGGTTTAGGGAGAGACTGAACTGAAACCAGAGATATCAGGTAGGGCTTATGTTCCTACCCAAGTGAGGTTGGTAATTCTACTCTTAGGGAACTGTTTATAACAATGTAAGTTAGCAGGGAGCTGATGATAATAGATTTTGTTTGGAATCATGATAACCCCGAAGAGTTCAAGAGTGTGAAGCTGACTTAACCTGGACCTGTCCACTTGAATCTCTCTATTTTGGATCTGTTTTACGTTGTGCTGACTTTTTTCTCTTGCACAGTTGCTCATAAGGAATTGTTAGTCAAGGGATTAATAGAAGCAAGGGCTTATAAAGTCTAATTTTAATACTTTTTAATACTTGCAGTGATTTTGGGTGCATATGCTCCATGATATATCTTTCTAATGAACAAAGGTTTGTTATCATTGATAAAAAGAAAAGAAGGGAAAAATGTGGGATTGTCCCTTCTAGAGGTGCAGCACAGACTTTAAAGTCTGGTTACATAGGACACCACAAGGAAAATTATCAATGAATGAAGAATATTAGGAAGGAAACTATGTAAGAGATTACATGGAAGAAGATATCTTCACCTGATAAAGGATGTGATAAAGACATTGCATGGGAAACCAGTTATATAAAAAGTTGTAAAATGAAGAGTATTTTAACAGCTATGTAAGGGAGGAGAAGGATTTAGAGAAACTGTAAAGTCAAGCACTGGAGAGTGCACTATAGTCCTGACTGCTCTAGATCAGCATTTCTTAACCTAGGAGTCACTAGAAACAACTAGTGAGTTACAAAACACCTCCTATCATCATAAGCAGAACTTATAAATTGAGGTGGGAAAGTTTTCCTGACTGACTGAAAGGATGTAGTGTCTTGGAGGCAATTGATAGAGTCCCAGTAAATGCTTTAAAGTTGTGAAGAAGCTGAGATGTTCTATCTGAGCAGCTTTATTTTGTATGCTATGAGTTTTGGATCCTTCTTGCAAAATGAATATTTGTTTTGATGAATCTCCTGTGCAAGGAGATGGTAAATCACTTCAGACATTGCTGAGATAGAGTGGACCTACAAATTTCCTGAAAAGTAGAGGAACTACGACCAACGTTGGGAACCTTGTAAGTTAGTTTACAAATTTGAGGTTAGAAACCCCTTGCCAGCAGCCACTTAAGCCTGAAAATGCATATCAGACTGGAAGAATAACCTTAGAATACTAAGAAAGGTAGCTACAGCAAAAACCTCATAGTGTTGCGATAGGGTGGACATGTACAGGAATGATGTTATCCCACTCCAGAATTAGAATCCAGTTGAGAAAATGGAAAGACTCTTACTGTCAGGAACAAATGTTCTCATATACCAATGGACATGTAAAATCATTCTGTGTTAAAGGCCTTGCTAAAGTCAAGGTAGACAACATCCACATCCCGTCCCTCATCTGAGTCACTTTGTCATAGGAGGAGATCAGATTAGTCAAAGAGGACCTGTCCTTCATGAACTCATGCTGACTGGGCATGATCACCTGGTTATTCTGTATGTACCCCGTAATTCAGGTACTTAGGATGATCTGCTCCATCAGCTTCTCGGGTATGAAGTCAAACTAACAGGCCTGTATCATCCTTCCATCCCTTCTTACATATGGAGGTTACATTGGCTGATTTCCAGTCAGCCAGTACCTCTCCAGACAGCCAGCACTGCTGGTAAATGATGGCAAGTGGCTTGGTGGCCACTCCTGCCAATAAATACAATACTGCATTGCAGCAGTTTTTTTCTTAACCTAACCTATCTTATTTCTTCTTGATGAGAATGCCAGATCTCTATATGACTAATCAAGGGTTTGTCTTACTGGATCTAGAAGAGGCCTTAGCAATAAACTGGCAGATTACAGTTAGACCATGGCCCACTGCCTGCTTTAAAGCTTTTCTGCTTTTCTTCCTGGACACCTGGGCTATTGTCTGAGTGAGAGAGTTACTGTCCTAGTAATCAGAAGATTAAACACAGACCACTTGAAAAAATTATTTTGGTGATGACATAGTCCTGCCTTTCGTCTAGTGAATACACACAGCCACTGAGAATCCATTTTTCTCATCCACTTTTCCACTAGGCTGCAGTATTTTGGCTAACTTTATGTACTTACTTTCATTATTTACCAGGCCTCAGATGTTTACTTTTCTCCAGCATTACATGGGATGTAGTGATGGCTCCAAGCTGAGAATTAAGCAGTATGATCCAACCAGAAAATAGGATTTTTCTTTGCTTCAGTAAATACATGGGTCTGTGTACTCAATACCACATCAACTGTATCCGAGCAAAACTTAATTAGATGCTCTGTCAGGAAAAAAAAGCTATGACAAGAGAGGAATGGAGAACAGCTGCTTCTGTCAGCTGTTGCAGTCCTCAGATCTACAAAGGTAAGGGAGGTATGACTGCCTTATTTTCATCAAGAGAGTAAGTAGTTGAACTAACATGGATGTTTCACTCAAGCTATCTTATCTAACAAGACAGGAGGGAAGACAAGCTTATTTGGTGGTAAGTCAACTTCAAGCATAATCCCTTGCAATTTCAGTATATCAGTATGTTTCTGTCTACAGTATTTGTTCTATGTCAAGGACATTTAATTAAAAAAATGTATTTCTTAACACAGATTTATTTACTAATTAGGTTTTTGTTGTTGTTGTTGTTTTTCATGCAGTCCAAAAATGCATTGTATTCTGCTATGTCCAAGTCTTGATCCTTCTACTTTACATATTTTGGCAACATTTAGATCTTGATGACTTTGTTTTGAAGAGCTGTTCATGTTGCAAAACCTGCCCTTCCTCTCCTTCCCCAGCATTCCCAATGGCAGCTGCTACTTTGACTTGCTTTTTCTTTTGATACACATTGTTGCTGCCATCCCCTGCATGGAAAGCTGTCCTGTGGCACCTGATCAGCTCTGTGATGTTGTGGAGCTTGGAATAAGCTGGAGTATTACTGGCTGAGAGCCATCTGTGCTTTGTTGGAAAGGCAATTTGTCAACCACAGAAGACTTCAACCTTCTGTCCCATCCTAATTTACTATTATGTCACACCTGGGTACTCTTTATTCAACACTTGAAGGAAGACACTGCTGAGTTTGTCTGAGACAGTTCTTCCAGCACAATAGAAAGGAAATGGCTAAACTCCTCTCCTAATTTTCCTCCATTTCCTGCTTCTCCTTCTTCTCCTCCTCTTCCTCCTTCTCTTTTTCTTTTTGTTTAATTACTCACGAATTACCATTAAATTCAAGAGACCAGTAAGTGGTGCTCAGCAATGAGAAAATAAGTGGTTAAATTTGTGTAATTTCTGGTCCAGTAGTGTAAGTACAGTATTGACATACTGAGCTGGCATAGGTCAGTCTCTGAAGCTTGCATAGCTGTAAAGCAAATGTCTTGTAATGACAAACTGGCTGTCCCTGAGATTACCCTGGGAATGACATCTGAGAACACCCAATGCAAACATGCTGTGATGGTTCAAAGTGGATTTGTTTTCTAGCTTGTCCTGTTTTTCATGCAGTCCTGTTGTACTTCCATCCCACTTTGGGTGCCACAAGCAGCCTCTCAACTGCAGTTTAAGCCTTTGCTAAGGAAGGGTTTTCTCCCATATGTTTGTGTAACTGACTCACCCTGCAGTGAAGTTTTGTGATTTTCCAGGGTGAAAAATATGTCAATGTATGCAGAACGATGCTTCTAGTCCCAGCGGGCAGTTGCTCTGTCCATAATTTCAATAAGGCCAAACTTCTTGCATCCTATGAAGTATTCTGACATGACTATAATGCTACAGCTCACTGACATTGACTCTTTGTTTACTGATCAGACTATCAAACCCCCAAAATCTTCTCTGCCTTTCTGCAGCAGTAATTTAACAAGATAAAATACCATTAAGTTCAATAAGATGTGACTAACACTCAAACATACAGAAGGGAGAAGTCCATGCACTTGGTTATATGCCCTACAGTTATCTCGGTGGTTTGGAGAAATTTATTAGGGAGGTGGAATCTGGGCTTATTTCAGCTTTTCTAAAAAGATATCTACCTGACATCACATTTAGTGACCACATATTGTATTCACAAATAATGGCAGCATAGTGTTTGTTGAGATGTAATATGTACATTCATAGTGACAAGCATAATTTATATCCTTGCATTCTGCATATTTATGAGAAAATTTAGTTGACAAAGCCAATGTATGAAAAAAATCTCAATCAAGTTGTGTTTCTCTGTTGGTAGAATAGCTCTTGAGGAGACAGAATGTTCCCAGAAGATGCTTAACTAAACATGCAAACAGAACTCTAAATTTGGACCAAGGCAAGAGTTCAAGTGTGCTTTATTTTCTTTCTGAGACAGGCAGCTTAAATGTTTGCTTCAAAGATACAGATCAAATAAATCCAGAAAGTTACATTGCCTTTCTGAATCTCTGTCTGAAAGGTTATTCTAAGTTGGAATTCAAACTTGAGGTCCCATTGAGGGTAAGCTTTTCACTGTACAGCTAAAAGGCAAGGCTAACCTTTGTATAACAGTAGAAATAAACCAGAAACATTTAAATGGGGAAGAAATAAATATCCATATTAACGTGCAACAAATTCTGTATCTTCAGCTTTGTCTGTGGTGTTAAGAAAATATTTATTATCAAAGGTTAATTAATCAATGCCTGCAAGGCCTAATATTATCTATAAGAGGGGGTCAAAAGATAGATGCTAGCATGTTCACACTTGCTGCATATGACCAAAAGTACATATAAAATCATTAATATGGGTCTGGCAGGAAACTAAGAGCAGCTGGGCTGTAGACACGGAAGCCATTTCTCAAAAACTGGGCTTTGTGAACATCTTGCTGAGGGTCTGCTGCCTTTCTGAATACAGAGAAAGGATCAACCCCAAGATGACCTAATTAAGTGTCTTCAGCGGAAGGCTGCTGCCTCTGAGCTGTATCTTAGAACGAGCTACTGGAAAAAAATGATTAATCCTCTCTGTAAGCAGAATGTTGTGTGAAATTCATTGATTTGTCAAAGCTTTCCTATAGTAACTTGAGTTTGGGACACAGCAGAGGGTGTAACAAGAAGGTTCTGGAGAATGTTGCTGCCTGAGTGGAAGGCGGCTACGATCAGTGATAACTATTTCTTCCAGCAAAACTATTGGTGCTCTGAGATCCCAGCATACTAGTCTCTTAGAATTAATTTCTCTACCCTGTCCAGGATACTTTCCAATAAGTGGTGGTAACCACAATCATAGAATCATAGAATGGTTTGAGTTGGAACCATCAGCACAGTGACAGGTGGTTTGATTTGGTCTGGCTAACCAAAAGAAGAAAAATAATTTTTTCCTTCCACCTACTATTCTAGTAAATCTAAAACAACAACTGGGGGAGAAGAGTAGAGGTTAACTGCACATCTAATCTAACAGGTAGTATTTTTTAAGGTTTCAGTAGCTATTAAGATTATACAAACTCTGGGATGAAGCAATCTAAGCTCTGAATATCTGAGTCCCCTCCACAGCAGTATCTCCTGTTGAAAGAGCTTTATGTATTTTCTCATTTTAGATGGATTTAAAAGAGTGTTGCTTGGAAGTAAGGATGTAGGTTTTTTCTTTTCCTTCTTAAAGGACGAGATAATTACAGAAAATTATTAATTGTTTTGTATCTAGGAAACGTTCCAATTGGCCTTTTGGGCTTGAGTTGCAGGTCTCTATCCCATTCTTATTTCTAAAACATTTTCTTCTGTCCTTTCTCCCTTACTCTGTTTGTTCCACTATGGGATACTATAATTTTTGTCTTTATTTAGAGGCAAGCAGTTGAAGTGTTTCCATGCTGTTTTGAGTGTCTTCCTTTGAAATTACTACACTCATGCTCTGAATGTGGGCCACTTGCAGACCTCAGGCTTCCTCCTCTGCTCAGCCAGATGAAGCAAAACACAGCTCTCCAGAGCAGCAGGAATCACTTTCTTCATCACACAAACCTAGGAGTCATCTCTCACCATGCAGAGGTCTTCTCAAAGCCATAACAAGAGTAGGTAGAGGTTGGTCAGGGTCACAAACTGCTGTCTCTGTGTACTGCTGAGTTACTTCATAGCTGATAAGTTGCAGGATAACTCTTTTTATTGTTTATTTCAGAGTTTTTAAGAGTTTTAAAGTCAGCCACAAAAATCCCCCTACACACACTTTTCAACCTTTTTAAAAAGTCTGTTGAGAGAAGGTTAATTTTTTGTTTTTCTTCCCTTCCCCCAATACCTTGTAGAATACATTCCTCTGAGGAGTAGGGTTAGAAAAAAAGTAGCTCTTGCAACAGGTTGGAATCTGTTAGCAATATCATAATTTCAAAGGAAAATAATTCTTGTTTATAAGGTGTATTGATTTTTCTCTGGGCATGATTTACTGTAACATAAGGAAAAATATTGCAAACTCTGCTGGCATGTCTAAAATATTGGCTAAACGTTTGTGCTGCACAGTAGTGTAAGATCCAAGAATGTATCAATAAACTCTCCCCAAAACCTTACAAGTTTTATACAGCATTATAACTTCTATTCAATAGTTTTAGATTAAACAGTTTCAACATTTCTATTTTTTTTTTTTCTTTTTTTTTTTCCCCTTTTTTTTCAAATAATTTATGTTTCAAGTATGTGGTGAATAAATAAGACTTCGAGTGGAGTTCTCTTTGTCCTAATGCAGCTTGTGGAATGCGACTTCACAGGTTTCTAGGAAGAACAGGCTTTTTAGAAAATGATTTATCATAACTGTGTCTGAATTAGGAAGTTTCATAACTGACTGTAATGTAAAGCTTTTGAAATTGATGGAGTTGAGAGATTAGGAGTAATAACCACTTACAGTAGGGACATATATACTACCAAAGACAACTGAAGTGTTATATAACAACAGGTATTTTCCTGTTGCTTTTTTTCCTCTTGGAGGCATGACTAAAGTTCTCATGAAGGTTTTAGTAGGAGGACTTGAACTCCTTTGCTGTTGCTACTCCTACAATGTTGTACACTTTTTTGCACTTAGAATTAATTAGTTACATGTTTGTGACTGCTTCAGAACAACCATGATGCAGTGTTGATACCAAATCACCATTGTGTTTCAAGTGAGTTTCTCTTGGTCCCTGTGGCATGAGGTACACATACATTTCCCTTAGAGGGATGCTGTGAGGATCATAAGATTACCAAGAGACACAGAGACTATGCTAATTAGAAGGGTTCTTCAGAAGTTGTCCAGTCAAACATCCTGCTTATAGTGGGGTCAGGTAGATCACGTTGCTCAGCATCATCCTCAGCTGACCACCAGGATAACCTGGAGGAGAACCCTGGAGAACCACCAGGGGTGGAAGCTTCATAGCCCCTCAGGGGAAGCTTGTGCTGGGGTTTGACCACCTTCACGGTGAACAAAAAAACAAACAAAATTTCTATATGGACTTGGAATATGCCCCTCATTGCAACATGTCCACTGCCACTGTACACTGGCCTCCTTCCCTTAAAGGGTGCATTGCTAGCTCATGTTCAGATTCGTGTTCACCACGATCCTCAGGTCTTTTTCTAGAAAGCAACAGCCTGGACTTCAGCTTGTAATGAGACATAGGGTTGTTCTGACCTATTCTGAATTTCCTACTGTTAAATTTTATGAGGTTCCTGTTGGCCCATGGCCTCAGCCCACATGGAATATGAACTACTCCCTACAATTTGGTACAGTTCACAGTTCGCTGTGGGTACCTTCTGTCCTGCTACCTAACTCATTAGCTAAATTAAGGAGTAGCAATTCTAGTAAGTGTCTCAAAATATGTCTGTGTTTTGTCTTATTCCCACTGTGCTTCTTAAGGTCTTGTTTTTGTTTGTTTTGCTTGCTCAGATTTCTTTCAATGTAAGACTTCTGTTTCATCACAGAGTTGGGAATAGCAGCTATGTGACCATTTCTGCCCTCTCCCCAGCAGTCTGAAATCTACAAATACAGTAATAAATTTATTTAGCTTCTATTCTCTACCCTTAAAATGTAATTAATATTTCCAAATCACTGCGAAGTGTTGCACTGAAAAACTGCCAAATATCATTATATAAAGATTAGTGCTTCTGGACTTTTAAAATAAATCCCTAGTATCTCAAATAGTAGGAAAGGAAAATTCCAGTTGAAGGATTGTGTTTATGAACATAACTCCAATTCCAGATGCATAATTACCAGAAAAGCCTCCATCTCTGTTCTTACAGTGATCCTAATAAAGCATTCTCTCTCCCGTCCCAGGTGTTAAACTGATTCATGAGCATTGCTCCTGGTGATCTTCAAAAACAAGCTCAGGACAGCTTGTTGGTACTGATAGGCCTATATGCAGCATTTCTTTTGACCTTCAGAAAGTCCTCATTACATGGCAACCAGTCTGCAGCTTTTAAGAACAGCTTCAGACTATTTTTTCTTTCCCAAGCCAAACACAGAAGCAGTGCTAAGGTGTTCAGGCAGACTGCCAGTAAGAGCTCAGTTTCAAAGAGGAGATGTGGTTCTCATCAGTATTGGCAGGACCTTAACCTCCATGAAAAGCAGGAACTCCTTGCCCAGGATGGTTATATATTTGATTTTGGCATCAAAGGTAGTGAATGCTACATGCCAGGTGGTATTGGTACCTGTGATGTATTGTTGGATTTCATGATAATTGGTAGGGAAATGAGAAAAAATATTGAAATTTTTCTCTTGTACATGATGTCATGTGGTAAACTGGCAAAGTCCCAAGATAGTTTTGGGGTGACAGACTTCCTCTGACAAGCTGCCTGTCAAGTGAAATGTAGCAACACTAAGCAGCTCTCTTTCAAGAGAGATGACTTGCTACCCCAGAAATGTAGATGTGGCAAAAATGTGTCACACTGAATACTTTTGTTCCCAAGGGAGTTCACTGTGGTGAAATTAATGATGAATGTAATGAGGGTTAGCTGCTGTTGTCTGGATGTAAATGAAAGGCTCTGTGAAGAGCGATTTGTGAGAAGTTTTGCGGGTGACCTGACTGACACATGAATGACAGATTCCTGTGGTAGGAGAGAAGACCACTGCACTGCAGGTGATGTTTAATCAACTTTAATAGGTCCTTCTTGCAACAGCTTTCTTTGGTGACTTTTGAATTTGTGAAAGATAATGGCAAATGACTTGCATTTCTGTTTCTTCATGCTGAAAGGTAAGTTTCTGGTCATTCCTGAGGGCTGGTGTGAAGAGTGTAAAAGCCGCTTGCTCTTGTTTTCCATTAAACCTGTTGGAGCTGCCTCCTCTCTTTCGTGACCTGACAAAAGAGGGTTTTGAGTTCACTGGATAATGCACTCTGGAAGGCTTGTTCAGCAACAAGGCTTTGACGTGCAGGGCAGTGGGAGACTGCTGTGTGAGCTTTGTGTGACCAGGTCAAGATGGGTGCGCTCATCTCTGAGCCATCTCATGTGGCTGCCTCACACTGTGTGACAGACTACACCCGCTGACTGAACACAGTGAAGGGTGAATTGGGACCAGGTGGATTAAAAATAGTCTTGCACAGTTGTCCTGATAACATTTATGTTTCTCCGTGTGTTGTATAAGTACAGAGAAGCTGTGCAAGATGCTTGCATCCCCATGAGCCTTACTTGCATTCAGAGAGGTAAGACAGCTTGGTTGCTGGCTGGACTGAGTTCTGTAACTGAATGAAGACTCAGGTTCTTGTAAGCTGTGTGGGTGCAAAAGCAATTTTCCTGACTTCTTCCATGTCACTGAGGTGGGACTTTGTGAGTATGGCCATAAGATAGGGTGGGCACAGCCTTTTTAAAATTTTGTCCTATTTCTGCTGGGTACAGGACTGAAAAAAAAGCAAAAAAACTGAAGGAATTGTGTCATTTATGAAGGCTTCATAAACTTCCTTCGTTTATGAAGGTTATGGGATGAGTGAGAAATAAATGCACACACACACTTACCTATCTCCCGTTAACAAGGTAAGGAAATCTGTGTGGTAACACAAAATGCTTTCATCAAGTGAAAATAATCTTAGCTACCCAAGATTATAAAGATGGACATCTACAAACTCTACTATATGTGGCCTAAGTGGTGCAAATACTGAATATGCTGAAAATATATCAATGATTGATAGGGAAAAAATGCATTTTAAATTGTTATGGCACTTTATTTCATTAACTTGTTACCCAGGGGCTGTTGTAACAATACAAAAGACATTAAAATGAAATATAGAATAGGCAGATAGGATAAGGGGGACATTGCTTTTTAGATTTTTTTTTTCTTTTTTTTTTTTTTTTTTTTTTTTTTTTTTTTTTTTTTTTCCTGCTAATGGTTACTTCTTTTAATACCTGCCTGATTCATGTGGCAAGTCTGTAGATGTGACATCATCTTTCTATGACTAAACTACTAGATCATTTTAATATGTTTTGCTGTTAATGCTGATTGCTGCATTGCAGTTATTTTCCTATATTTCATTTGCTCCCTTTCACTTTCCTGTTACTATGCTTGTCACTCTTAGAACATGGTCTGCATGTTTAATATTTGATATTCAGAGGAATTGCCCATATGCTTTTGGTTTGGTACTCACAAAGATTATTCTGATAAAAACGATGGAGCTAATTACAACAGACCTATTTGTTTTCTGTCTCCTTCTGTTAATTGTTACTGAGTTCATTTCTCTGTTAATACACCCTTCTTTTGTTGCTTAGACCATACCCTTGTATTTGTGAAGTTTTTATTCAACTGCTACTGGTTATATCCACCTCAGTGCCATCCAGGTGTATGTTAAGGACAGTCTATTTCTATTTTATCCTATTGTACAAGGGTGTATAAGTAATTCCTCTTAACCTAACAATTCCACCCAGAACAGACTGATCGAGAGTTACTCTTGACTGTTTCCATTCTATTTAATTTTAAAATTCCCATCTGACCACATAGAATGAGAAGACAAAAACCAATATATTTGAAAGCTTTCCCAGTTGCCTGGTGAAATGTATGAATCACCACCTCCAGAGTGCCTATAAGAACACAGTGCAAAAGGAGCTCTCAGGTCTCTTGACTAGACCCAGACCATGTCAAACTTTTGCCCATACCAGAGGACTCTCCACCCCTTGGTGGGTAATTGTTCCAGTCTCTGTCATTGTCTCAAGCCTTTTGGCTTATTGTCCCAGTAGCAGTTCTGCAAAACCACTTCTCTACTGTTTCTCAGGAAAGAGATGTTTCTCATCAGGGTCAGTGTTTGAAGTCATAATTTTATTAGTAATATCTATGGATGAGTTAAATTTCTTGCTTCCCATGTTTACTGTTTGGAGAGAATAAAGTTACTCAGAATATTGCATCCAATATTAATGATCGATAACCCTGACTGTGTGTCACTATGCTGAAGGTGGTTCTGTGTTGTTTTTGGAGGGGTGGTCTCAGCTGAAACGGTACCATCATAGCCATAGTGCATTCCTGAGAGAAGTTAACAATGCCCTTCCTCTGTTTTATGAATGTCTGCAGAAGCATCCTTTCCTCTGGAAAAGCTGCATCCCAAAGAATCTGCTTCTGGCTCTTGGGGCTGGCTGATACAGTCACATAGTGACTGTTATCATTTGCTGCAGCTGGAAATTTGTACTCCAGATTTCCCAGCTGAGCAACATGCCTATGTATGGTAGAGCTCTTCTCATGTGTTAGAAACAACAAATATTTAATTATACTGTGTAATATGACAATTTCTTCAGCAAGAAATATAGCCTTATTCTTGATTCCAAAATGCAGAAATAACCTGTGCCCATGTCAGGACACTTTCTTGAGGAAGTTTAAACCCTTAATCTAAAATGGATAGAGAAGAGAGTTAACTCTAGATGACCCACATTCCTGTTGACCCAGCTCACTGTTAAGCTCTCACCTCTAAAAGAGTGTTAATGCACAAAATACCCTTCTGTCAAGACTGTTTGCTTGAAGTATTTTCTAGAGTCCTTAAGCATCTTGGTAGATCTTTTGCAGTTTTCAGTCCCATAGGAAGATGTGTTGTTTTCCTGCTCTTAATAAACTGGGAGTGAGTGGGCTGACTTAAACCATACCCTTCCCAGCAATATTTAATTTTGGATAATTGATTCGGCTCAGTCCAGTGCCTGCTGTTAATCCAGATTTTTGATCATGCAGCTTCTCTGTCTTAAAGAGCAGAATCACAACCTTATGTCTTGACTGAGACTTTTCTCTGCAGTCAACAGCCTTGGTGTTTGCTTTCTGAATAGGAAATCTCTGTCTTCCACAAACAGAGAAACTACTTCTGTGTGGAAATCAGAGAGGGTTCACTTAGGGGAAGAGAGCAGCTGGGTCCAAGGCACCTCTCATCGCTGCACCTGACAGCATCACATCAACAGAAGGAACAGGCAAGTGTTAATAAATCCAGAAGATAAGTATCACTGCATATCCAAAGCAGCATGTTCCACACTTATAGTGAGCCTGAGTTCATAGGGTACATCCCTGCCTCAGAACTGAGGGAAACTTGATTGGATTTATGTAACTGTGGGTTTACGAATTTTTGCAGTCCGTGCCGGGTTTGCATTGGAGTAGCTGTGGGCCAGGGAGCCGCCTTGCTGTGTTGTCTAGTGGGGTTAGTGGGAAGGGCTGATCGGGTACCATGGCCAGGCAGAAGACAGAAATCCTGCTAAAGCCCTCTTTTGCAAATCCTTGTAGGCTTTGACATGTTGCCAAAAATATTAAACAAACTAAAAATAACTAATCCTGGCTAATTTGGGTTAGACTTTTCAGAGTTTGACTCCGATCCCAGTGAGAAAACACTGGAACTAGAGCTGCTTCTCCGACACTCTTACCTCTCGTGCATAGTAGAGCCTTTAAGCAGGTCAGCTCATAATTATTATTTTATGAGAGAGCCCGGTTCCAAATGTCCATGTAGAGTGGATCGTGGTCCGACAGTGAGCACCATACTGCATCCTTACTGAAATCTGTGGTGAAGGCAGATTTGGGAGCTTTACTCAGAAGATAGCCTTGTCAGGTTTGTAATCAGCAGTGTGCTGTGACAGTGCTTTAGATGAATCCATTTTCACAGCTATCTAACTTGTGTCTTCCAAGATGGGAAGTTATCTTCACTCTACAGCTGAGGAACTGGAACATATATCCAACTTAAAATGCTTACAAGTGGTTGCCACCAAGGACATGCTATCTTAACCAAACATTTGCCCTGTGGGAAATACATCTACTGTTCTTTTAATGCAGAATAGATACAACTGGGACAAGTAGATTGCTGTGGGGATGGCAAGAGATATATCTTTGAGAGAAAGCTTTCCTTTTTGTTGTCAGTTGAGTTCCTGAGCAAAAATCTGGTGAAGCACCTGAACCCATCAAAGAAAAGGGGGAGGGTTCTTTAGTATAGAGCAAACATTATATTTTTCCCCGTGCTTTGTTTTGTGAAATCATCCAGGGATGAAAAGGAAAAAGGGAAAGGGGAAAGCAGCCTGAGAAATTTTGGCATAGAACTTGGATCAAAGCATTTGAACTTGCCACAGTTTTGTAGGCTGGTGATAAAACAATTTAAGTTGCACAACCTGAGCCCCCTCCCCAGGCAAATAAATAAGGGTTTTATGGCAATTAAAAAAAAGAATCAAACCACTGAGATGGCTACTGTGTGTGAGAAAGCCAGAAAATTCAAGAGTTAAATCTTAAAGAAATCCAAATGTTTAGAAACATTAGAAAGTTATGTTTAGGTCACAAAACTTGTCACTTCTCCAAGGCAGTATGAAAACAGGCTGACCCCCAGTCACCATGTAACTGGTGTCCTGAGCTTGGTCATCTATCACAGGTTCATTAAGGACATGCTATGCTACCATGTCTGTTTCAAATTTGTTAGCAATTTTTCTATTATTTGAGTTAAGTTCTATTCCCCATATTAGCAGCTTTTTATGGCCATCTGCTTTCATAGTTGGAAATTTCTACTCAGATTTCAGATTGCTGTCTGATGAAAAGGTTTGGCTAAGGGCTTGATTTGCTTTTTTTGTAAGTAAAGGACTTGTTTTCCAGAAAGAAAGAGTCAGTTTTCTTTCGCATTGAGAAACAAGAAAAACAAAAAATATAACTCAACAGAACTCAATAAGCTGTTTACACTGTTTTGCATCGATTTTTTAGAATTTTTTATTTTATCTTTAAGTAAGCTCTGGGAAGATATTTTATCTGCTTATTTATTTGATAATTAGTCTAGCAAAAGTTCATTCAAAGTCTAAGTTGAAGACAGACAGATAGTCAAATGAGAATCTTTACCCCAGAACAATGTGAATATGGCTCCTTGAGGTACGTCTTTGCTATAAAATGCTCTAAACTGAGCACTGGGGTTCAGCTGTGAGCAACTGTGTAAGGTTGTTTGGATTTTTGTTACCTTGAGCAGGGCCAATCCTCTATTTAATGTCACTCAGGAGATTCCTGAGGCTGGGCCATGGGTGCCCAATGGGGGTCCTTTTGGAGAAAGGACCTTTCTGTTCTCCTGGTTACAAGTGGAAATTACAGGATTCCACCTGAAGACAATTAGGTCATGAGGTGCTGGGTGACAGCTGACAAGTGACTCATGAGAACACTGAGATACTGGAGTGAAATCTTGGAATTATATGCTGTTTTAATTATGCCATTTGTTCTCAAAGCCTCACAGAGACTATGCACAAAAGGGACTCGTGACTCCCATTTTTCAGAGATGCAGTTAGTACTGCAGTTTCTTGTACGCTGTAGCTCAGTAATTCAGTCAGTGCAATAGAAAGCTCTGTAGTAAATCAGGTGAGCGCTTACAGTCTTGAAATCTTACTGAAGAGGAAAGTAAAAAACATACAGCAGAGGCTCAAGTTGATAAAACCATATATTGAATTAAATAAAAGAAATAAGGTTTATTAGCTTGGATGCGATGGTGTAAAACGCTTGTTCTTCTGAGACTGAATTAGTTTACCCTGAGCAAATCCAGGTTTGCATGGGCTATATTCACTATCCATTGTGCATGTCTGTGTGACTGTGCTAAAGAGGTGCTCTTGTCTGGCCTCATCTTCCTGGAGGCCCAGGAAGGAGCTGAGAGGAAACTACAGGATAAAAGTCTACAGAAATATTTATGTGGACACAGATGTTGTCTCTAATGAGAAAAGCTTAATTATTCAGGCCAAAGATGATATCTATACATCTTCCGCTGCAAATGCTTATTGGATAACATCCCTCTGTTACATCCCTTTATGCATCCGTATCTGTCCTCAAAAGGACAAATCTGCTCTGTTTTCATATCAAAGTACTTGTACCTGGTACTTCTGAATATAATGAACTGAAACTTTTGTTTGAAAATAGTAGTCTGTAACCACACTAGGTATTTCTTACTTTGGTTTAAGTTGCCAGGTTTCCTGTGACTCAGTCCATTTGAAATTTTGGCAATTTGAGGGTGAAAAAGCATGCAAGCACACATGCATATTTTCTTTGAGATATTATTAACAAAAATGCAGAGGTTTTATTGCAACATTCCTGCCTGATTGGTAAAGAAGTTTGCTCTGGTTCCAGGCTTGAAACCTGTCCAACTTTTTTGTTTACAGGAATGATCCCCCAGCTTCCACTTAGGCAGTCCTTTAACATTACTTTCTTTCAGCTATTGATATCTGTCATTGTATAAATGTCACTGTATCTTTACTTGATTTCCTAAAATACAGTACCCTGCTCTACATCCATTCTGGTAAATCAAGTAAATGTCATGAAGAATTAAATCAGGTGCTGAGATTGCTAGTCAGCTCAGTGGGGCCTAAGAAGGTACCCCTCCTTTCATGATGGAGCCCTTTAAGTGTTTGAAACCACAGATCCAGAAGGCCTAGCAAAACCTTACCACTCCCTCCAGAACACTCCCATGGTTGTGCTGAGCCACTCTGACCATGAGGAAAGTCTGTGATGATACTCACTGGTAGAGGGCAAGAACTATTTGACCTTTTGTGTACTGAGATACTGTGGAAAAAATTACCCCGAGATGTGATACCCACTTTGCTGATGTGGCCAGACTATGACCTACCTTTGTCCTGGCCTCTTTCAGAAAACCATTGGACAAGGAGAGAGTAAAGGATGTTTAGGTGATGTTCTAAAGATAAGGCAGGATTCTGGAACATGTGCTTCTCTCTCTGAAACGCAGGAAAGTGATTCTGGGTTCCAGCTTCACTTCTGCTCTATGCTGTCTTCTACAACATCTACTGAAAACATACCTGGATTTTAAAAGTTGCCCATAAAAAGACTGATATCTTGCTAGCATTATTTGAACTTATCTTAGAGTGAAAAATGGGACATTTGGAAATATGGGTAGAGAAGGGTCACTTGGTAACAATACCACAGGGCTTGTCTTCACATATTATTCTCTGATCCTATAATTCAAACGCGTTATCTCTGGTAGTTCTCTGACAACAAAGTAGTGGGCAGTGAACTTAAACTTTAGCCTTAAGTACTAAGGGAGGTAACAAGGCACTTATTTCTCTCTTCAGAAGTTGGTCCCAAAGTGCAGCCTCCCTCCCAGTCCCATGGGATAACTATGAATACAGTGGAGATGTGATCAGGGCATTAGAGACATCGCTGCACCTCAGGATAACTGAGCCTGACCATAACAAAAGCAATGTGATTACTTTAGAGCTGGGCAGATAATACACAGGAAATAACTAGATATATTTTGAAATAAAGGAGTACAATGTTAAAGAAAGGCGGGTAAAAAAAAAAATTACTTAAATCTCTCAAACTTCCATCCTCTGCAGTTTATTAAAGAAAATTGAATTGTATTGGAGTCTGTACCCTGATCATCCTGCAGTAAATCAAATGTGAGCAGCAAAGACCATCTGGTTCATTTTGCCCAATGCTTTGCTACCCCAGGCAATCGTGTTATACAGACCATTTAACACAGTGATCAAGCACCACTTTAAAAGTGACTGCCAAGCTGCTCCCCCTCTTGGTTCTGGAAAGAGGATCTCCTGGAACATCACTGATCATCACCATCAGCATTCTAATTTCCAGTTTCCAGTTCTGAGTTTGTTTGTCTTTGATCTTGAACCCAATGCAGTCTCTTGGCTTACAGTAGCCATCTAATCCCCTCTGTGATCTACAGTCCTCAGCAGAGACACGTTGTTCTTTCTTACAGCCCTTCTCTGCACCTATTCAAGTTCTATTTCATCTACATAAGCATAGGTGACCCAGACTGTGCAGTGTAATACTGTACTTCTTTTTAGGCCATGGTAGCTGGTGATGGAGACTACGAACTATCAGTTTGATATCTAGTATACCTTTTATTCAAACTATTTATAGCAATCACATTTATTTCTTATTTTTATTCTGATGTGAAAAGGCTCGGTTTCAGATTTGACTGTAGTGTATTTACTGCAGGAGAAATAAATAATTCAGCTGGTATTTCTAAAAATATGATCAGTTGATGAGTCAGAGAAGAAATTCGTTTTCCTAAATGTTAAGGCTGGAAGACTGAGATTATCATGATCAGTGTGTCTGACCTGGGACTCTGTCGTGTCCTAAGACTCTGCCTGCTAATTCTTGCGTCAGTTTGTAATTAAACTGGAAAATTGTTCAGACAAGACTGGGTAATGGGCCCAAACCACATTCTTGCAATTTGCTGAAAGTTATTTCACACAACACAAACAAAAATTACACCTCACAGACAAGCCTGTGTCTAGTGATTCATCATTTTAATTAAAAAAATTAAGACAATTAACATTTACTAATGGGCTTGTTACTGATAACTCAGTGCACATTTTTAGAACGTCATGCATAACTGTGAACACTGTGTGAGTGTGTGTGTGTGTGTATTTTTAAGGCAATGAAACATATTTCTATTTATGGGAATCTAAGTCTTACCAAGAATCTGTATTAGCCACGTGAAATGTGAAAACAGAAAAGGAAGCTACTGGGAGAAAATGAAAAGGCATAAACTAATCAAACTCTAGACTGCAATAAAAGTTGCCATAAAAGAAGCTGAAAACCAAAAATGAACACCATGTAGAGCAAAAGATCAATATTTTATTGACTGGAAAATAGACTGCTATGTACATGTTGGTCAGTCATTTTCTATATTGATTCTATGCCACTGCAGTTCAGCTCTGGTTTAGCTATGCACACATATTCTATTTTTTTTTTTCTTTCTTTTTGTTTGTTTGTTTTCTTTTCGCTCTTCTAGATAAAGTAATGGCTGCCTTCACCATGAATAAAGCCCACTCAAGTCAACCAAATAACTCTATGCACTTAAGGTCAGAGCCTAAAGGAGAACCTGTGATGTACAAGATGAGGACTGAAACAGTGCTGAGTGGTGCAGACTCTGCCAGGCTTAATATCACTGCACAGCTCTCAACAGCTTGGTACAGACACTGTTATTTGAATGAGGCTACTCTTAGCGTACAACATGGAAGAAGATAAATGCTTCTAACTCCTCTCTAGATGACCTTTACTAATAGACACTTGAGGACTGAAGCTCAGCAAGCAGACATAACTTTCTCAAAGCCACGTACCTAGAAACTAATATCTTGTACTAAAGCAAGCACTGCCTGTCTTACAATGGCAACATCACTATTCTTGACATAATATTGGCAAATGCATGTGGCGCATGGAAAAGTGAATCAGGTATTGGTTCTGAAGATCTTGTAGCCCAGTCTAGACAAGCGGATACTTACAAGAAAAGGGGTAGACTGAATAAAAGACCTAGCAGGGTGAAAATAGTAAGGGTATTAACAGTGCTTTGATTGCTGGCAAATGGGTTTCGAGGGAAGAAAAAGTGCAAGGTCAAGGGGACAATATGAATTGGTTCTTGTGTCTACTAATAAAAATGTACATTTTATGAGTATATTTGAAAGTCTAGTGAAGATGATGGAAACAGTCTTAAGGCAGCATATTAACTATGGGACAGTGTACATCAGCACTAATCAATCTTGAACAGCCTCCACCTCTTACAGAAGCTCAAAATAGGTATTTATGTTCTAAAGCAGTTATGCCGGAAAGATTCAGAACAGTTAACCATTTTTGGTAAAGTACCCATCACTCAGTTCTTCGGATGACTAAAGACTATGTTTCTGCGGAGCAATGTCAGTAAGGAGAGAAAAATGATCTTTTTTTTTTCCCCTGTAACTTGGGACATGGGCCTTCTAGACTTGGTGTCTCTCTGTGCAAAAGTATCCATCCCTCTCATTTTCTGCCTGCTTTGTCAGCACCTTTTTTGCCCAAAACATGGAGGAAGTTGATCTTTACAAATTGTTCTCACCAGTGTTATGATCCAAATAGAAAACTGGATGTCCAGAGCTTTCCACACCAAGGTCTGCCTCTGTGAAGCAGTGCTAGTGCCTCATCATTGGTCATATGCCATATAGACTTTTCCCAATCCTCCTTGGTTCATGGGAGATGAAATGGAAATTTTTAAGCTTCTAACAGCAGAGTGCAGTGTGTTACAAGGAGAAACATACTGTAGTTAGATTTAAAATATATATACCAATGTTTTCTGCAATATTTTTTTAACCAGTATGGGCCTCTATAAATTTTTTTAATAAGCAGTTAAGAACTGTGCTTTTGGAAAGTTTCGTGAATGACTAAATAGCTGTTACACTGTTTGTATGGTTTTCTTTCTGCAGAGTAATGAGCATCATTACAGAGCAAGAATAAGGCAGCTGTGCAGCTCTCCACAGAACTATGAAGCTGAGCCACATTCATGACAAAAGACATCATCCTGCTGAGTGAGGAATCCCTGGCCCACCAGCGAGACAGAGCATTTTGCACACTTAAAGCATTCCCCATGCCACTGGCGCTCTTCAAAGGAGATAAATTTGGCACTTCCAAGAGCTGAAAGAAATTATGAGAAAGAAGATGAGAATCCAGTGATTCTGGACATGGTTCAGACATGCAACAGATTGTTTTCTGATGGGTGATTGGTTTGTCATTCATAACAGCAAACAAATGAATAAAAATCCACGTTTTGAGATATCCTTTGTTGACTTCATTGAAAAAACTTGAAAATTAAATGCAGTGAAAAATAATTTAAATAAAGCCACAAGTCACGTGTTTGTTTTCATAACCCTTTACGAACTCTGAAATTCATGGGTTTATCAGAATGCCCATTCAGGCTTGCTGATCAGTCCAACAAAATCTCATAAAAATTATTTGCAATTTGTTGATATAAATAGTTTCTGTACAACACTTAATGAAATGTCATTATTTTCATCTAAGTTTCTTCAAGATTGTGAAATACTTTTCAACAGTTGAGACCATACATAATAGAAATATGAATAGCAAATGATCTTGGAAAACTTCAGCTATCATCGGCTAGTGACATACAAGTTTAACTATAAATTATCTAAGTACACAAGGATGCATGCAACAGGGCTTTGTTGCATTTGGCAAGCTTCCTAGTTTGACAGGTGTGCCTTACCATCAGGCAGTTAATTCGTATTCAGTTGATCACATTTGCATTTAAAAACAAAGCTGAAGAAAATATGGACACAAGGGACTCGTGTGTACTCTCCTGGAAAGAGTAAAATGCCTTTTTATATTATTAAGGGTGAATTTTAGTGCAGAATCACTAAATCAACCAATAGAGAAACTCCTTTTGGCACATGAAACAATTCCTCATCAGCTAAGGAACGTGTATGATTACTGTGTTCTAAACAAGATATGTTACATATGATGGATCCCTAGCAGTTAACCCTTTAAGTCTTTCATCATGCTTGAAATATTTTTAATGCTGTTTTCTAAAGCGAAGGTCTGCTTTGAGAGGAGACATTATTCATCAATGTCCAGTCCCCTCTAGAAGATGGGACTCACCTGTAATAGGTGTCTTGCAAGAAGCACACTTCTTAGCATACAATTTGCCGAAACAGTCCACACAGTATGGATACTCATCTTTGGAAATAAACCTCTGTCCAACAAGTGGAGTTTCACACCCAGCACACACAAAGCATTCTGTATGCCAAGGCTGGTCATCATAGGTCACTCCCCCAGAAGTTATTACCTAATGCATTAACAAAAAAGGACAGGATAAAGGTGTGAATTAGGAAGTGTTACTCAGTCCTTCATCAGTCCTTCTGCTTCTTTTTGCTCTGCCCATATGCATAAGAGAAGAAAGTGTGGTCACATCAACTGATCTTCATCTAGAGCATCAATTTGACCAACTGCAGTCAAGCTGAACATTCCACTGGATTGTTGTTCTCCATTTTCTATCACAAGATAACCTAAATAATAAACAGGTTATCTTTTTATGACATTTTTTCTATTATACGTGTGGGGAAAAGCTTAGACTCAGGCATGGTCTCAGGAGAGGAGTTCTCAGTGGACAGTGGATGGGAGAAACAATGCTGAGACTATGGCTAATTTCCAAATGAAACTGGCATTTTGCTGTTTCACACCTAAAACAGTATTTTAAGTAGGAAGAAAGTCAGTAAAGAAACAGAAGTGAAGCAGAAAGGAGATCACTGTTGAAAGAAATAAAAATGGTGCTTATCAGCGTCATCAAACTTCTTATTCCCTAAAACTCACTCCCACCTCTCTAATGATTATTTCTGAAAAGGAAAACATCCAGTTGCTCTATGACTTCCATACGTGTGGTACCGAGCTGGTTTCACAAAATTTGTGAGAGACTGTAAAGAGAAATTTTTGTAGAAATAAAGATGAGCTGTAAGATAGGGTTTCTACTGTCAAGTTACATGCATGAGTTGTGAAGAGAAAAAAAAAAGCTGGAGAAACTTAAAGTAAGAATAGTGGTACTATCAAATTGCCCTGAGGAATACAGTTTCAGGGAAATGAAGAAAAATACTCGTTCATGTCAGGCAGTAAAAAAAAATTCAAATAGTTCCCAATCTCCTCAACATTTCAGTATTGGGCTACTTCTAACTCTCATTTGTTTTTCCATTAAAATCTCAAAATCTCTCACACAAAATTCAAAACTTCAACTTAGCAGTTTAATGTCTTTGGTCCTGCCCCTTATTTATGGGAACTAATGTAAGTTTAAGTAGTTAACCTGTTTTAACTCTTACATAGGGAATCTCTTTGCATTCCTAGAATTTTTAGGAAGCAAATCCTGGTTATTTCACATAACCTTGATGCTTCTAGTAAACATAAAACAGAATCACTGTATTTGCCATGTGATCATTTAATACAAATGAAAGCCTAGATGTAGAGACATAGGAATATATAAAAATACTTTCTAATATCTAATTATGTCAGAAAAAAATAGGCAGCAGATTTTACTTAAATTAAAAGCTTTTGTTAGAGGTAGAGGTTTGCAGAGAAATATTTAATAACTCTAGAAATTATAAGTTATTTGGTGAAGAGAGAAAAAGAATTATTTTTGCTTCCAGAGTGATACCGGTACTAAGGAATAAGTTAAATTCTGCTATAAAAAGCTGCTTAAAACATTTCCCCTAGAGAACAGCATCACTGTTACAATACTATGATACTTTTGAGTGTCATATTAAGAAATTAAGAGAGAGATGAATTAATTTCTTTGCTTTTGGAGGAAAAAAGAAAAACTCATCTGAAATCAAGCTTTATGGTGCCCACAGGGGGAAGCATCATGTATAGAAACAGTGTGAGTCTTGACACAGTTGCATATTACTTGATCTCATTATTGCCTGATTTCAAGAAAAAAGAACAGGCAAGACTGTGAATGCTTTGCTCAGCGTAGGTGTCTTATTATACAAGTGAACCTATCTGAAATATGCTGGAAAAGGAGGCATGGTTATCAAGGTAAAATCAGAGAACTATCAGGAAAGAAGGTTTACACATAACTTTCAGTGAAAAATTCATCCTCTTTAAAAATCAGAATCAGTAACAAAAACCCTCACAGTATTTGTTTTGGTCAATGAGTTTATTTCAGATAAAATCAGAGTTAGATTATTATTAGCTAGAGTGTACAGCATCACTGTTTGCTTTCAGTGTCCTAAGCCAAAATGAAGACTCTGCTCTTACTTTAAGTTCGCGAGATGTTTTACATGATCCTTTTTACATGCCTCACTAGGGGAATTTTTACCATTCTATGTTTAATTACCTTTTTGCAAGAGTAGCAATGGTGAGCAAACTGCTTCTCAAAACAGGGCACACAGTAATTCTCCTTGTCCTTGGTGATCAGTGGTTTTGTTCCCAGTGGCTGCCGACAATACTGGCAAACAAAACAGGATTCGTGCCAGGAACTTCCCTTGAATTCCATTTTACGGGAACCTGCAAAAAGCAAACAATCCCCTCAGATGCAGTTTTGTAAGTAAGTTTTAAATGTCAGGAATACTCATTTTTAATAATTTATCTTGGTACTGGATTTTGCAAGTAAGGGCTTATCCTCAATGTAATAGAGTTTTTAAGTATTTACTTGACATTTCAAGAAAAAATTCAGCACCATATGATCAGCTGGAAGAAGATGTGCTAAATTGCCTAAGCTGTGATTTTTTTAGTCTGTCCTTAAATTAATGTTTTAGGGTTATTTCTCAGTGAAACACTTTGGTTGCTCAGAGTTTCTCTCAGGCCAACCAACTCAGTGATAAGTTTCAGGTACACAGCACTTTTAGAAACTGAAGATTATTCATTGGATGTTTGGTACATCTATTAATGTCCAGTCTTTTCCTTAAGCTAAGGCTCCTTCACTTATGAATCCATTATTTATCTTATTCATCTTAAGATGGCAATTTTGTTAAAGGTAATCTCTTTTCTGTGATAAAGCACACTACACTGCCTCTTCTTACAGCTCATCATTTCCATCCTAGATCAACAGTTCTTTTTTAGCATGATTAACTAGATGCTTTTCACCCAGTGCAAGGACAGAAAGTTTTTCAGTTAAATGTCTGCCAGAGGAGTTCCAGAGCTCTTAGCTCTTGTACAAGTGTCCTGTACACCTTAATGTAGATATGTAGGTCTAATATATGCACATATATAAGAGGAGAATTGCTGTAATAAGTGATTAATCCATTAATACCTGTTTCCAGCACTCCGGGGCTAGTAGAGAGAGAAACCACTGGTTGTATTTAAACACATAAAGTTTGCAGCTCCTCTCAGTGACCAGGAGGCTGACTTCACTGTCTTTGCCTACTGAATCTTTTCAAATGGAGTTAATTAGCTAATGGCAAAAGTTAATGATTTAGAAATTAGTTGGCATTCCCATGTCACTTCTTTGTTCCTAGGCTCTGGGGCAAAATCTGCTAGGTGGAGGTACACCAGAGGATAATAATGCAAACCCAAGTGTACTATGGTACTATTATCATATCTAGAAGGGTGTGCCCTTTTAGAATATATATTTTTTAATATAAACTTTATATAATGTTTATAACCTATATTATCCTTAAACTGAACACAACTATATTGCTACAGCATTTACTTCCATTAATACAGCGTCTACCTATAATGAAAAGGAAATAAACTATAAAAATTCAGATCAATGTTATAGGTTGAACCAAGATATCAGTAACCTAGCAATTATACTAAGAGAACAATTCTGCGCAGTCCAAACCTTATTGTTTGACATTAAGGTCTAGTGAAAGAGAAAATTCTTGTGTCACTAACAAATTTACTGATGTCCTTGGTCAAAGGTTCCCAAACTAGCAGTCAAGAGGCTACAGCAGATAATTTGTAGCTGGTGTTTGGAGTTACACATGGGATCTGTAAAAAGGTTCTAGCATTGAGTGTAATTCACTGTTCCAAAAGTTAGCGACCCACTTTCCTAAGCAAGCTGATTCATTTTGCCACATATGGGGCTGTGGCTTCTCTTAGAGGCCTCTGAAGAGGCAGATTTTAGGAGACCTTTACTGGTGTTGTAGCAGTAAAAAGTCTAGAGGATGTCCTCAACTGACATCATCAAAAGCTGAGAAGAAGCTTAGTGGAAAAACACAGAATTGTCAAAGTTGCTAGTGGCAGGAAATAAACCTATTGTTGCCACACATGTACTTGTATTCTTTTTAGTAAAAATGCTGATAGAGATTTGAAAATAGAATGTCCTGTTTTGGAAATTAAAAATTTCTGAGTGAAAGAAATGGTATACAGAAAGTGAGCAAGGTCTGATGCTCAAAGTCTGATCAACATGTCAGACAAGGTGCAGATGACTTGTCTAATTTGCCACTCCAGGTAACTATAGCTCTGTCTGTCTACCTACACTCACAGCAAGATGCACTTCCCAAAAACTGTGAGCAGAATCAGGGACTCAACATGAACACATTTTACCTTCTCTTGAACTCTAATATTCTTTCTAAGGATTCATAAGCCCAGCCAGTGCTAGACCAGAGGTATCTGCGTGCCCTCTCATCACTCCTAAGGTGCTACCACACACAAATGAGAGGTAGTCACCTGAAAGCTCTTCTGAAAATCAAGGAACATGTAGCTCAGTTATTCAAGCATGTGAAAGTCCCATTTTTCACTGAAGGGTTCTTGTTATCTTACCAGGCATAATGGTCTTCTGGCAGTGGAAACACTTAGATGAATACTCATCAGAGTAGCACTCAGTGCACAGCAAGAGCTCATCCTTGGCAGCAAACGGCTTCTCCACCAGCGAGCGGCTGCATTTGGCACACTTGAAGCATCTCTCATGCCAGTGGCGGCCTTTGTAGGCCAGATCCTTGGAAAAAGTAAGTCTACATTAATGGAGACTTCTCTACAGTGTTTTTACCAATCCGTTTTTTCCCAGAAATAAAGCGAAAAATGGAGAGCATTGCAATGGTTACTTGAGGAGAGGACACGTGTACCCGGAGGAAGGTGTGATCAGAGGTGATGTGGGTACTCAGTGTTAACCCAGTCAGATTATTTTGTAGATCTCCCACAGAGGTCATTAGGAGCTCCTTTGGAACAGGCACTTGTACTTCCCTAGGTAACATCAGAGATGTTTTTATTGGAACAATAATTTTCTGTTTTACAGTTGGCTTTCAAGGGGAAAGAAGTGATCAACATTTTTACTGTATGCAGGCCACCTGACAAGAAATGCATTCTCTACAGACTTTTAAATGAATTTCATGTATATTTTAACATTACTGCTTTTTCCCCCAACACTAAAGAAAGATCATATTATTGCAGAAAGCAAGCAATTAAAATCTGATTGAGAACAAAATGATTCTTAAGAAGATTATTAAAATATCATTGCTTTTGTTTACACCTAACACGACTCCTCCTAAAAACTTGGATGAAAAATGTTAGCTTAAGACTCAGCAGGCTTAGGGGATGGAGAAGATAACAGTATATGCATGAGACCTCCACCAAGAAGTAAAGAAAAAAAAAAAAAAACAGTAAACAACAGATATTATTTTCCCAAGAGTAAAAAACCAAGGGAACAATGTACTACCAAACCACCCCACACATTTCCCACCCCCCTTAAACATAAACCAGAGCCTTCCAGGTCTCCTTTATAAGTAAGAAGCACAAAGGGACAAAATGGTGTCCTTTTTTCTGCTTTGTCAAATCCCCACCCTTTAAAGTGCTAATAATGAAATACATATCATATCATGCTTCTTTTCAGAAGGTGCTGGGTGCTTAACACCTTCATTTACTTCTGAAAGTAAATGCACTTTGAACCTTTTAGAGAAAAGCAACCCAAAGCAGCCTGTGACAAAAACTGGGTAAGATGGAGGTGAAGACAGCCAAGCTCTAGCATTTTGGCAGACAGAGGGCTTTGGTAGGACAGATGTAGATTTCTGTGAGCCACTTCTCTAGCTGAGTCTGGCCTGTTGCACTCCTTTCTTGTTACTCCTACTTAATTTCTCCCATTTTCCCCTTATATTCAGCTAAAGTTCATTTTTTTTGTTGTTGTTGTTGTCCACGGTCTTTGACATCTTTGCTCCTGCCACTTAATTTTAAACTTTGAAAGTGTAATTAGTGAGTTCAGGGCTTTGACTGGAGCTCTGTGTACAAGTTTGCTGTTGAAAAATGCTGATGAGAGTTTGAGAAAACTCTTCATCCAAGTCAGCAATTTCTTTGGAAGATTTTTTGCAGTACTGAGCTGTACTCAGACAATGTGTTTTGAAAACCATAAAGTGCTTGGGCTGGGGAGGCCTAATGAGAGGCTTATTTTAATAACTTTCTGACCTCTTATTTCAAAAGGCTGTAGGCAAGGTGAGCACAGGGAGAAGGTGAGCATTACATATGGAACTTGGCAAAACAAAAGCATTTTTACAGGCTTAATCTGAACTTAAAAAACAAAGTCAAGTCTACAGGCTGAAAACTGAAGTATGGGGTAGAATGAACCTTGCCAAAGACCACAGAGGAAACCTGAGTTAACTGACTGTTAACTAATAATGTAAAAAAGGGGAGAGGTAAAAGGAAGGCCAATCCTAGAAACAGTGCCACTAACATGCCACCAGTGAGATGAGCAAAGTAAGATGGGAATTAAGTTAGAATCAAAATATATGTTTCCTTTCAAAAAGTTGAGGAATAATGTGCAATTTATAAACATCGTTTCTTTTCAGCTTGATTTCTGCGTAGCAACACCTACAGTAAAACTAACTATGCAACACTCAATATTTTTTTGTTTCAGTGGACATCTCTCAGAAATTGCAAAGTTTTGTTCATTCTGATCCACTATTCACCCTTCCAGCCCTCAAGCACTGTGAAGTCTCTGCAGCCAGAGTGACTGGAGGAGAAGGATGGAGTCTACTTGTCGTCCACATATACACCAGAGCCTTGCCATATATTTGAGGTAAATGTATGTGCAGATTTCCTAGTCTTTGGCCCTGAAGCTTTCCTATTCTGTGAAAATAGCACTGTTTTTCTCTGTTGTGTGTGGCTGTACAATGGCTGTACTTAGGTCTCTCCACCATTGCAGAAGGCTGGCTATAGAATCTGTCTGTAATGAAATGGGAATTACATATAATTTACCAAAGAACAAGAAGTGAAAGCTAAATCTTTACCCTGGAATCACACTCAATAGGTTGCTTGCATTCTTCACAGGGATTGGCAAACAGGTTGTCATAACATGAAATACAATAAGCATTTTCTTTTCTTAATGCATACTTCCTTCCACAAAGAGACTGCAGGCAGTAATGACAGTCTGTGTGACTGCTGGTCATTCTGGTGGGCTTCTCCAGGGGATCTAGAAAGACAGAAAAAACAAGTAATTCAGTGGATGACTGTTTGCTTGCTCAAATAATAAGTAATGCTGCTTTATCTCTGAAAGTTAGGTCAGGCATTTTTTTGTCATTTCCAGTGTCCTGTTTGTCTAGTACTTCGCTGGCCCATAATAAGATGGTAGTCTTTAAAAAAACACACTGTGTATTGTGTTACCTACATAGTAGGGAGCAAGAAAATTGCTTCAGGTTAATCTAGTGGTACTTACACTGATAGGCCAGACACCAGCAAATGAATCTGTCTTCACCATTTCTATGTGCAGCTATTGGAATTATGAGCATTAGGTGATGGATTCAAGGCAAGGTTCACCCAGAATTCGGGAAATGGAGACAAGAACAATAGTTCAAAAATTTAAAAATTGCAGAGTGAAAAGGCCAAAGAGAAGTGGCAAGTATTTTGTAGAGTGTTCTTGGCTTTCTTTTGTTGTTCCTGTCTTTTCAAAATACCCCACCTTTACCTGGCAGAACAGAAGGAAGACAAGGAACTCCAACCTAAATGGTTGTTTTTTGCATAATCTCAGATGTCCTGCTAACATTTGGTGTCAATGTAACACGACACAAATAGCCCTGGATAACAAAAGAGAAAAATATAAAGAGAAATAAACTAAATCATGACCCTAACAAAAGCATTACTTAAAGCAAATTTCCCTTGTTGTTTTTGAAAAAGATTGTCTTTTCTTACATATTTCTGTATTGCCAGGTTCCACGTTGGCAGTGCCAAAATACTGTTAGATAGATTATATTTCTGTGCCAAACAAGTGCAGGAAATACCACGAATCTGTTGAGAGCCAGTTGTATGAGTTTTCCATCCTTCAGCTTTTCAGCTTAAGGAGACTTGGATAAGAATGCAAACCTCATCTGCTTATAGATCTTCAATTCTGAACATTTTAAGGACTGTGGAGATGAAGACATTTCAATGTTTTTGGTTGCTGGCTGGATTATCAGCACTTTGCTAAAATTGGGTCTTGATTCCTGGGAATGAATGAAGAAGAATCCAGAAAGTTGCCAGTGAAGCAGACCTAGAAACATCTGCTGGACTCATTGGAGTTCACTCTTCATTAAACTTCCTGAGTGTTGCTGCAGTCAGCACCACCAATCATAAATTTTAGAGGATTTGAGAACAACGAGGGAAGGTCTCCTAAAATATTTACACATCAGTAACTTTGGGCAGCTGAAATCTTTGCACTTTGAATAACAGTGTGAATAATTTTACTGTAACCAACTGCAAAGCTTGAGAGTAAGTAAGAGAAGACCAGGAAGGACAAGATTTGACAGAGTATTTGCCATCTGAGAACTTATATCTAAGCCATTTGGAATTACTCCCTCATACATGTTTAATAGTCTCACTGCCTGTCTTATACCCATACTTCACTTTCAGAAAGGCATTTCATATTTTTCTGGGTTTCTGTGTTGTCAGATGTAATTCAATATGATTGTTTGAACTGTGACAAACAACAATTACTGCAGGTTTCCACTGGCACCAGTGCCTAAAGTCAGGCATTTTTAAATGTGCTTCTGGAGGAATAGTGGTAAGACAGTGAAAAGGGGGCAGGGAGGGGGGTGATAATGGTTATCATAGACCAAAAGTAATGACTTGTTCATTTGGCATAAGCTATGGAAAACATTCTCCCTGTAAATTGAAAATCTTTTGAGTCAAATTGATTTACTGTATTTCTAACTCCCTTAAATCTTTGTGCTAGCCAAGACAGGGTGTAGTAAGGGAGTCAAATAATCTGTAACTCAGATCAGTGGGAAACAGGCTTGCTTAAAAATACTACAGATGTGTTTTATATGATATCCCTGGAATAATACTGTAAAAGGGCTTGAGTCTGGACTTCTATTTCCTTTAGATCAGAGATCTGAATGCTGAACAAACGAACCCATGTAGATTAAAAAAATTGTCATCCATCAGCTTGTACATTTACACAACATAACATATAGAAACCAGACAGTGCATTAATTCACTACATATTCATAATGAAAATCAAGGTTTAGGTTTACTCATTTTCCTTTATATTGGGGAAACAGTATCAATTGGTGGCTAGGAAGACAATCAAGGAATGTTTGTGGTTAACTGGGCTCAATATTTAAGGTTTCAGGATATGCTTGAAACTTTTCTTTTTTTTTTTTTTTTTTTTGTTTGGACAGGGGAATTAGAGTTATGAACCTCCTCTGAGGATAACACTGAGTTATCCTTTCTGAGTTATACCTTTCTGATTTCCTCCCTGCTGAGTCAGTACCTCATCTTCCTAACTCAGTTTCATCTTAGCAGTGACAGCAAAATCCCACCAGGGAACGCATGAAAAATTTACATTACTTGTAGTGCTTTTTGTTGCACAAATCTTGCCAACACATAGCTTCAGATATCTGCAGAGACATCTGTTTTTTAATTCTCATGAATGGTGATAGGTTTTAAGCTATCAAAAACTCTGCATACTCAACAATTTTCATTAAAAAGTGGTTCACTTGATTATTATTTTTTTCCTCAGGAAGCCAAACTCCTGTTCCAGGAGGCCCAGGTTATATGCAGATAAAAGACCTGCTACTGTAATACCTCAGGCCTTCTAGATTTGCAGTGTAATCATCCTTCTAAAATCCTATATGGATACGGGAAGAAAGTGCCATTTATCATGTTTTAGAGATGACAGTGGTTGTTTGAGAGCATTAAGATTACCCCCAAGATCAGAGTCAAATGCCTTGGGTGTCCTTGAGCTGCTCCTCTCATAGAATACTCAAACTGCCCTAAGCTTTGCTTCAGAGAATGTCTTCAGAACTTGACCATGATAAAACCATATTTGGGAATGAAGCAGCAATGGTATGGAGAAGAATGAGGATTTTTTTGAAAATCTCCTGGCAAAGGTCTGGGTATCCTTTTGTAAACTACTTTTACAGTTAGACAATGCAACAAAAAAAGTGGATCTTGCCTCCCCCAGCACCACTTACCCTTGCTCCAGTAAATAAGTAATGGTGTGAGCACCATGTAGTTAAGTAGAATGTTTTTCTTGTGCTTTGATCCTAATCTCTAGAGAAATATGTTTACTTTAAGTTTGCTGGAAGCTAGACTTTTTGTTTTGAAGGTCAGTGAAGAAATCTCTGGAGGTCTGATGCTATTCACTCTCATGGAATGAAACGCTGACTCCAACATTCCAGCTGCTAACTCGTGTCTGAGACACAGGGAAAGACTGGGATGTCTTCACTCCTTGGGAAAGGAGGCTTTTGCTATCTAAATTCGGAAAAAGCTAAATAGCGTGGATTTTTATGTGGCTAGCAGGTACGGATATGTGATACCATTTGTAGTGCTACAATATTCCAAGGGGACACAGAGGGATGTTGCAAAGGATGTGAGGATACTGCACCTGGAGTCCCTGGGGTCAGATTTGGGGAACCTGCAGCCTTGTGGTATGAATTATAAAGCAGCTGAAAATAAAACAACAGAGCTGGCTGGTCTGCCCACGGTTCCAGCAGATCAAGAGCCACGATACAGCCACGATATATAAGGAGAAAGACTCTGTGACTCAAATGGTTTCCTATGCAATGTAGAGCACCAGAAGACTTGAAATTAAGAAAACCAAAAAAAAATTGTGAACTTTTGAAACCTGATTGATGTGGCACCAACAGGAAAGGAATGTTTGTTTTCCCACTGGATCTAAAAAGCACAGCCACAGTGTTAATAATTTGTCTTGATATTTTCTATAAATAGCTGTTGAACCCCCTTATAAATATAAAAAGCCCAGAATCATAAATACTACTTAGATGGGAAGGAATATATGTATGCATGTATGTAGGTCTGTATATATACACACACACACATACATATATATGTATGTAAAAATAGTTTCTTTTTGTACAGCAATTCTAATGTACTATTTCTTGATCTAAACAAGCCCACCACTGAACTGTATCATCTTTTTCCTTAAGAATACACAAAGATTGAAATAAGGCTCCCTATTGGAGAGGCATAAAGAAAAATTATGGAAAAATAATAATAATTACAACAACTCTAAATGATAAAAGAAATAAATTGATCTATGATAACGAGGACGCCCTTGTAAGCCGTCCCAGGCACTAGTTCATTTTCAGTGACGTACATGCTTTTATGGTAGAACATTCTTTTGCATGAATTTGCTGATTTCATTTCACCTTTTTTTTTTTTTTTTTTTTTTTTTTTTTTTTTTCTAATTGGCTTAANNGTACCATCATAGCCATAGTGCATTCCTGAGAGAAGTTAACAATGCCCTTCCTCTGTTTTATGAATGTCTGCAGAAGCATCCTTTCCTCTGGAAAAGCTGCATCCCAAAGAATCTGCTTCTGGCTCTTGGGGCTGGCTGATACAGTCACATAGTGACTGTTATCATTTGCTGCAGCTGGAAATTTGTACTCCAGATTTCCCAGCTGAGCAACATGCCTATGTATGGTAGAGCTCTTCTCACGTGTTAGAATCAACAAATATTTAATTATACTGTGTAATATGACAATTTCTTCAGCAAGAAATATAGCCTTATTCTTGATTCCGAAATGCAGAAATAACCTGTGCCCATGTCAGGACACTTTCTTGAGGAAGTTTAAACCCTTAATCTAAAATGGATAGAGAAGAGAGTTAACTCTAGATGACCCACATTCCTGTTGACCCAGCTCACTGTTAAGCTCTCACCTCTAAAAGAGTGTTAATGCACAAAATACCCTTCTGTCAAGACTGTTTGCTTGAAGTATTTTCTAGAGTCCTTAAGCATCTTGGTAGATCTTTTGCAGTTTTCAGTCCCATAGGAAGATGTGTTGTTTTTCTGCTCTTAATAAACTGGGAGTGAGTGGGCTGACTTAGACCATACCCTTCCCAGCAATATTTAATTTTGGATAATTGATTCTGCTCAGTCCAATGGCTGCTGTTAATCCAGATTTTTGATCATGCAGCTTCTCTGTCCCTCCTAAAAGGAAGTCTATTGTGATTCCTTGGGACAGTCAGGTCCTTGCAATTTAGGTTATGCAACATATGCTAGATGTTATATTATTGTTTTAGGCAGTAAAAAAGAGGTGTAGGACAGGAAGGTGCCCATCAGCTCCCTTCCCTTGGTGTGAGTCCTCTAGTAGATAGTACAAATCCCAGCTTGCTGAACACTTCCCCTGTGAGCCAGTAAGTGTGAAGGGTGGAACAGAGTGCTTCCCTCCCATGAAGGAACAGCAGCAATTCTGTACCAGGAATGCAGAAGACTACCCAAGCCTCCAGGCAAAAAGGAAGAAAAGCAAGGATCTTGTTAAGCTTAAATTTCTCTTTAATGGTTTTGGCAGGTCTAAGTGTCTCTTGTTTAACTATCAGACTGTAGTGTCAGCTGAATTTCCATCCTGGAATCTTTGACCCTTTTCTTCACAAGGAGTGAGTTTAACTTCAGTAATGAGAACCAATGGATTGCTCTTTAAAGAGCAGAATCACAACCTTATGTCTTGACTGAGACTTTCCTCTGCAGTCAACAGCCTTGGTGTTTGCTTTCTGAATAGGAAATCTCTGTCTTCCACAAACAGAGAAACTACTTCTGTGTGGAAATCAGAGAGGGTTCACTTAGGGGAAGAGAGGCAGCTGGGTCCAAGGCACCTCCCATCGCTGCACCTGACAGCATCACATCAACAGAAGGAACAGACAAGTGTTAATAAATCCAGAAGATAAGTATCACTGCATATCCAAAGCAGCATGTTCCACACTTATAGTGAGCCTGAGTTCATAGGGTACATCCCTGCCTCAGAACTGAGGGAAACTTGATTGGATTTATGTAACTGTGGGTTTACGAATTTTTGCAGTCCGTGCCGGGTTTGCATTGGAGTATCTGTGGGCCAGGGAGCCGCCTTGCTGTGTTGTCTAGTGGGGTTAGTGGGAAGGGCTGATCGGGTACCATGGCCAGGCAGAAGACAGAAATCCTGCTAAAGCCCTCTTTTGCAAATNATGATGAGGAGGACGCCCTTGTAAGCCGTCCCAGGCACTAGTTCATTTTCAATGACATACATGCTTTTATGATAGACCATTCTTTTGCATGAATTTGCTGATTTCATTTCACCTTTTTTTTTTTTTTTTTTTTTTTTTTTTTTTTTTTTTTTTTAACTGCTTAACCAATTAATCACATGCATTTACAAAATACATTAGTGGCTCAAGGTTACAACTGCTCTGTAAAGCTGACAATACCATTACAAGGCAAATTATCCAATGATACCATTATTTTATAAATAACAAGTTTCTTTCCCCAGAGATCACAGTTTCTTATTTATTTTCTCCAGACTCCTGCTATTTCTCAGAAGTCTGCTATTTTGTTACGGTGACAATACCTAATAAGATGCCTGACCCTCAAGAAAAACAAGCCGGTTAAATGCATGCTGTATCTTCAAAACACTGGCTATACTTTTGCTTTTTCCCTCCCTCAGAGTAACTGCAAGTTTCCCAGCAATACCTCTAAGCTATAGTTGAGTGTTGAAGGACAAGAATTTTTGCTCTTCTAAAAATGGCTAGAGAAGCAATAAGAGTCAGGGACATATATTACAGATCAAGTCAGAACAAGTATCCACAGGGAAAAAGAGACACAGGTGCTAACTTTGGTTAAGCTGTTCCGTCTCTGTGGCGCAGCAGAGTAAACAAAGTCAGGTCCTAAAAACATCTGGGTAGGTGCAGAATTCTCACTTTAAGCAGCCAGGGTGGACACCAACCAGGGCTGTGCTGAACAATCTGACTATAGTGCTTGGAGGTCTGCAAGAGACAGGGTTTTGGTGGAACATCTGGGGAAAGCAGCTCATTTAGAGGCCAGTCTGGTAACTGCACCACCCTGCTGTGGTTTCACACCCCACAGCCATGAGCAAAACCAGGCAAGAGCTCTGGCTTAACTAGGGGATCAAGCATCCCAAGAATTCTGTAATTTTCTCCTGAGCTGGGATGGCTGTTCGGTCTGTTTGCAGCATGCAATCTCAGATGCTGGTGTATCCATCTAAATCCTGCCTTTATCCCAGTACAGGATAATTTGCTACTTCCCTAAAATACAAATTAGGACAACGTAGGGCAGTGAAAGTACCTCTACTAAGTGTTCACAGTGGTGTCAAGTATAAGGAAATGCTGTTGAAGGAAAGACCTGACTAACCTATGACCCTCAGACCCTCTTTACTAGCTACAGAATGGGTTGGAACAGCCCAGCCCCATTGCCTCTACAGCAACCTAATTATTTGCTTTAATTCAGCCAGAGAACTTTCACCAGCAGTATCCAGTTTGTCCAGTACAACTTGTACTTGCTACTGAGGTAAGCCTGAGCCAAATTCGAATTGATGGCTCTGTATGCATCTCTCCTATTAAATATTCTTCCTATATTGTGAGCCCTGCAAGAAAAACTCAAGAATTACCATTGTAGTAAATAACTTGTACAGAGTAATTAGGAGTCGGAAATAAGCATCTCAAATATAGTAGCTGAAAGCTATTTTGTTGTGGGTTGGTTTTTTTTGTTTTGTTTTGGGTTTTTTTGTTTGTTTGTTTTTTTGTTTTTTGGCAGAGGTAGACATAAAGATTACTAACTAGCTACAGAATTAAAGCTAGATTATTTGCTGCTGGATTATTGGTTTTTTTTTCCTAAACTAACCAACACGTGAGCGTTAGAGAGAGCAATTAATAATTTAATATGGGTGCTACACCAGTGCCCAGAGATTCCAGTCCAGAATAACTGGCCCTGTTATTCTGGGCACAGCAAGCACTGCTGCTGACCAGTATTACTTGGTCAGTTCTGCATTTAAGTAGAAACAAATTATCTGTGGTGTGCTCAGGATCAATTAAATTCTTCCAAAGGTATCACCAAAGAACACAAATCCTTTTCATCTGCTCAGATTCCTGGGTGCTGTCAATATTTTCACCAGCAGCAATACATGAAGAAAAAAAAATAGAGTTAATGCTGTGTCCTAATTTCTTTTATTTCTCTGAAATCAATCCATATGCAGGCTTTCACATAGATCCTGTAGAGCCAGAATTTCCTCCTGGGTTCATGATGGAGCTCATTCCTTCCTGACTAGCATCAGGTTTATAGAATAAAACAAACCCATGAAGCAGTTCAGATGTGTATCGGTCTACCTGCTCCTGTAAAATCTTGGCAGTGTTCTCAGTCAATCATAGAACAGCCTGGAGGATTGCATCTGGTACAAAAGGGTCATGGGATAAAGAATAGTAAAATTAGGTGGTGAACTATATACTCAGAAGATATTTAGACAGTTTTAAATTGATCGGTTTCAGCTGTCTGAGTTTCAAAAGTAAAGCAGCCGTGAGCCTAAGATGTGGATCAGAAATCATTAGTGAATCCTAGGGTACAATGTTAAAAATTAAAGTAATGTCATTAGTGGTGTACCCCAGGTCTTGACACTGGAACCTGTGCTGTTCAACATCTTTAACAACCTGGAAATAGGACAGAGCACATCCTTAGCAAACTGGGATGTGAGACAAAACTGGAAGGACTGGCTGACACACCAGAAGGGTATGCTGTCATCCAGAGGGACCTCACTGGGTTGGAGATGAGGTTTGAGAGGAGTCTCATGAAGTTCTGTAAGGGAAGATGAAAACTCTTGCCTCTGGGGAGGTAACAGCACAGGCTTGGGACCAACTAGATGGCAAACAGCTTTTCTGAGAAGTCCCTGGGGGTCCTGATAGATGTTAAGTTGAACATGTGCCAACAATGTGCCCTTGTGGGTAAGAAGGCCAACAGTATCCAGTGGGGCATTAGGAAGAACATTGCCAGTGGGCCAAGAGATGTGATTCTTCCCCTCTGCTCAGCACCACTGAGACACATCTGAAGTGATGCATCCAATTCTGGGCACCACGGTACAAAAGAGAAAAAGGAAAGAGTCCAATGATGAGCCAAAAGGTGACTAAAGGGCTGGACCTTTTACATGGAAAGGCTGAGAGAGCTGGGATTGTTCAGCCTGGAGCAGAGAAGGCTCAGAGAGGTTCTTGCCAATGTATAGAAACACCTGAAGGAAGGGAATGAAAGCAGCCAGGCTCTTTTCAGTGGTGCCCACTGACAGGGGGAAATGCAGTGGGCACAAACTGAGATAGAAGGGATTCCATTTAAACAGAAGAAAAAAACCTTTCACTGTGAGAGCGGTTGAAAACTGGCACAGGTTGTTCAGAGAGGCTCTGTAGTCTCCATCCTCGGAGACAATAAAAACGTCACTGAACATAGTCCTGGGCAACCTAATTTGGATGACTGCTTAAGGAGGGGATTGGACTAGATGAACTTCAGGGGTCCAATTCCACCTGAACCAATTTGTGATGGACTACAGAAAGGTTTATCACCGTGAAAGAGTCCTCAAAACCTCACTAATCCCTTCAGGGCATTTGAGAAGGAGTGGGGTCCTTAACTTAATAAGAAAAGAGGTCTCCCGTAGACGACTTTGCATTATTCCACATCTAAGCAAGACGTGTGTTGTCTAAACATATGAGAAATACCATTGCTTTCAGATGTGAAATTTTCACTCTTGAAGCTGAATGCCTGATGCAGAGCTTTGCTGCCTTGAAGCACAGATGTTGAAAGGTATTTAAAAATAATCCAAAAGCCAAATTTAAAATAAGGATAGAAGAAATTTGGTTCTTAATTACCACAGATTTCAATATTTCCCAATATTTCAAACCTGCTAAACGTAATCTCTGAATCCTCCTCAATTAAGACACATTCAGTGGAAGTGCACAAATTTAGTCACAGAGGAAAGAGCAAAGGAAAGTAGTGATTCTAGAGAATTTCTGTCAAAGGAAAAAAACCAGTTTCATGGGAATCAGCATTTCCACAGGGAAAAGTCACTTCCAACAGTCTTAAGTCCCAGCCATGTGTGAAATTAAGGGAGACATATTATTTTCTGTGTTGTCACTGAGTGTTAAACAGTCAACATGTTCCTAGGTCAACGATCCTGATACTTGGATATGAACACTGACCAAAATCTGAGCCCTTTTTGATGGAAGGGAGTTACTGGCTCCTCTGTGGCATCTGGTTTACCACAGTAAAGTGGGGTTTTGGTTTTGTTTTGTTTTTTTTTTTTTTTTCTTTTACTTTGTTTTTTTTTTTAATAGGTTGGTTCAAGTCAAAAGTACTTTTGCTCACTGATAATTTTAAATTTAAAGTTGGTTTTTATTGTTACAGAACTGGCTACAGAAGAGTTGTAAAGGTTTGAATAACTTCAGTAACCTTGGCTGTTTCAATGACTTGCTCAAAAGGAAATACAGGCAGCGCTCTGTATGAAACAATGGGGAAGAAAGGTGTGTTTGGGGTACTGACATCTACACTAAATATAATTCTTAACAGAACACAGCAGGAAAAGCAGGTCTAAAAATTATTTTGCTACGACTTAAAGACTGTGAAGGAAAATAGAGTAATTTTCAAAAAAATTTCTTTTCAGTTCGGCAGGCAAAATCATCCTAAGAAAGATGCAAGAAAACCTACAAGAGACAGCTAGGCAACAACCTACTCATTAGGAAAGTTTCCTAATCCCTTTTATAAGATTAAATTAATGCTCTGAGCCTTGAGCATTTATAAGCTTCCAAAACTAACATAATTAAAAAAACCTNGCAATGTGCCCTTGTGGGTAAGAAGGCCAACAGTATCCAGTGGGGCATTAGGAAGAACATTGCCAGTGGGCCAAGAGATGTGATTCTTCCCCTCTGCTCAGCACCACTGAGACACATCTGAAGTGATGCATCCAATTCTGGGCACCACGGTACAAAAGAGAAAAAGGAAAGAGTCCAATGATGAGCCAAAAGGTGACTAAAGGGCTGGACCTTTTACATGGAAAGGCTGAGAGAGCTGGGATTGTTCAGCCTGGAGCAGAGAAGGCTCAGAGAGGTTCTTGCCAATGTATAGAAACACCTGAAGGAAGGGAATGAAAGCAGCCAGGCTCTTTTCAGTGGTGCCCACTGACAGGGGGAAATGCAGTGGGCACAAACTGAGATAGAAGAGATTCCATTTAAACAGAAGAAAAAAACCTTTCACTGTGAGAGTGGTTGAAAACTGGCACAGGTTGTTCAGAGAGGCTCTGTAGTCTCCATCCTCGGAGACAATAAAAACGTCACTGAACATAGTCCTGGGCAACCTAATTTGGATGACTGCTTAAGGAGGGGATTGGACTAGATGAACTTCAGGGGTCCAATTCCACCTGAACCAATTTGTGATGGACTACAGAAAGGTTTATCACCGTGAAAGAGTCCTCAAAACCTCACTAATCCCTTCAGGGCATTTGAGAAGGAGTGGGGTCCTTAACTTAATAAGAAAAGAGGTCTCCCGTAGACGACTTTGCATTATTCCACATCTAAGCAAGACGTGTGTTGTCTAAACATATGAGAAATACCATTGCTTTCAGATGTGAAATTTTCACTCTTGAAGCTGAATGCCTGATGCAGAGCTTTGCTGCCTTGAAGCACAGATGTTGAAAGGTATTTAAAAATAATCCAAAAGCCAAATTTAAAATTATCAGTGAGCAAAAGTACTTTTGACTTGAACCAACCTATTAAAAAAACAAAACAAAGTAAAAGAAAACAAAACAAAAAAAACCAAAACAAAACAAAAAAAAAAAAAACCAAAACAAAACCCCACTTTACTGCTGTCTCTTATACANCTGTCTCTTGTAGGTTTTCTTGCATCTTTCTTAGGATGATTTTGCCTGCCGAACTGAAAAGAAATTTTTTTGAAAATTACTCTATTTTCCTTCACAGTCTTTAAGTCGTAGCAAAATAATTTTTAGACCTGCTTTTCCTGCTGTGTTCTGTTAAGAATTATATTTAGTGTAGATGTCAGTACCCCAAACACACCTTTCTTCCCCATTGTTTCATACAGAGCGCTGCCTGTATTTCCTTTTGAGCAAGTCATTGAAACAGCCAAGGTTACTGAAGTTATTCAAACCTTTACAACTCTTCTGTAGCCAGTTCTGTAACAATAAAAACCAACTTTAAATTTA
>JAAWXA010000001.1:60109651-60195236 GCA_038090715.1 Florisuga fusca
GGAAAATAGAGTAATTTTCAAAAAAATTTCTTTTCAGTTCGGCAGGCAAAATCATCCTAAGAAAGATGCAAGAAAACCTACAAGAGACAGCTAGGCAACAACCTACTCATTAGGAAAGTTTCCTAATCCCTTTTATAAGATTAAATTAATGCTCTGAGCCTTGAGCATTTATAAGCTTCCAAAACTAACATAATTAAAAAAACCTATCGCATCAGGGTATATTTGGAAGAAAAAGGATTTTCATGCTAAAACTTGTCCAAAATGCTCTAACATTTTTATGTATTTTAATAAAATAAATTTGTGAATATCTAAAATGTAAGCTTGTAGGATTCAAAAAGAGTCAACTCTAGCTGGAAGATATTGGTCTAAAATGTATCTTAAATTCTCAACAGCTTTTTTTTTAGGAGAAAGCATAAATTTACATTTCTCTATGAAGGTAAATAATAACTTGGAGAAGAAATTTTATAGTTAACTATGTTTTATTCTGGCAAAAAAAGATGGGAATCTGAGCTACAGTGGTCATATTTTGAGAGAAGAGAATTGGTAGCAGAAGAACATTTATGCCAGGTTACAATTTCTTCATTTAAAATGGTGGGAATGTAGAGAATAACATATTGTACTTGTATGGAAATATGAATATGTTTTCCTTCTATTGACCTAGAATCCAGCAAGTACTAAATGTCTTTGAAAGAAAAAAACAAGACATTAAGTATTTGGGTTTGAACTACTTGGGATGATAATTGATCACTGAGGACACAGATGATGTCTGGCAATTAATTCAGAGCCTTCTCCATCACATTTCTGCATGGATTCTCCTGTCTCTTCTGACTCCACACTCACCTACAATCCCCTAATCATGGAAAATACTTCTAAAAATGCCTAAGCAAAAAGGAAATAGGAGTTACAAATGAGGAAAAATGCTGAAGTCCCCATCTGAGGTTTTACCAGTGGTTCATCTCCAGTGTGCAAACTTCTGAGGCCTTTCTGCTAAAACAGCATCAAGCTTCTGCCTCATGGTTCCCCTCAGTACAATGCAACAAAGTCAAAGTGCTTGCACAGCTGAGCAGAATTCCACCAAGGAAACAGCAGCACCTCAGCAATATCCTAACACCAGTGGGCAGGGACCTGAAAATGGCACAAGCTCGCCTTTGGGACTGAAAGCTTTCCTGAGGAAAACAACAGCAATAGGAAATGACACGTGATAGAGCAGGGAGTGAAGTGAGCACAGAGTATGAAACACAACAGCCTTACCACTAACAAGAGGCAGAGCTTCAGCAGGCAATTCTGATGCTGACTGCAATTTGTAAGATCTTAATAAAAACACAGGTCATGTCTTGCCTTTGCAGATGCATCAACTGCAGAGACTGGATTTCTCCCCAGTCTTACATTTTATTTCTGAGGCAGAAATGTTGACAAAAAGTACAGTGGCATGTGAGAGTAAGTCTATCACATGAATTAAAACCCTTTAAAAAAACAAACAAACAAACAAAAAAACCCCAGAAACCCCTACAACTGACTATACCATGCAACTCTTCCTTGCCTGGCTCTTTAAAAGCCTGTGACCTACTTTGCAACTGCTTTAAGGAATAAAATGAGCAATAAGAAAAAGATGAGCAGGAGCAGCAGCACTGTTAGCAGCAAGCTAAAACTGGATTTTCATTGCCCTATTTATAAAACCAAAACCCTGTTTCCCCCAAAACCAACCATAAACCCCCCAAGTGGCAATAAAGCACCTGCTGCAGCTGCACAGCCTTTTCCTTTTCTCTCCCAACTGCACCGTGCCAACCTGACCTAGCTTTCTGAGGAAAAAATAAACTGAGCTGGAGAACTTTTGTAATAAAAAAATACAACACCTTTTCAAAATGAAGGAAATTTAAACATTTCTGATCACAGCTAGATTAAATGGTTATTGTGAGCTAGGTGGCATTACAGCTTAGGAAAAAGAAATGCTACTGCAAGGCATATTGGTATGTAAGATCCCTACCTCAGCTGTCATTGCTCCCAGGTGTTTAGCTTTGTAGGCCCAATGGATGGCCATTTGTTGCTTGCAGAGCTCTATCAAGCTTGGCTGCCATCTTCTTACCCAGCTTTACACTGAAAACAGAGATGACATGGTTCTGCAGACAAGCCCTGGACTGCTTATAAAGCCCACAGGAATCGTAATTTGCAAAGCCACTGCTATGTGGAGTCTAAGAAATGCTGGCAACTGCACACTGTATAGTATATAGTATATATTATATTCACCTTCTCTACACATTACATGTGAGCTCTTTGGGTGACCATTGCCAAGGCAATTTCCTCACCATGAAGGGGAACTCCATATGTACCTCCATGGATCTTCCGCAGTGAAGAGATCTCAGGAGGGGCAGTTTCAAATAGAAAAGGGGTGGGCAGGAACATGGAGCAGAGCCAATAACAGCCTGATCTCAGAGCAAGGACTTGCCTACATGCTCTGGTTTTTCACTGAGAGTTAACACAGTAAGCATTGCTACAAGTCCTAGCAGTAAGGATACTCAACAATTGCAATCTCTTTGGAATACAGGGATCCAATAGTAACACAGCCTTATTAAAGTATGCGTGCATATATCACATCTTCTAGGTGGATAGACCACAAAAGGTCTAATCCAGTGGAAAAAACTGGAAGGTGAGGTACTCTTTGTATGTTACTGCTTTTATGTGACAGAGGGCAAGAGAGGTTGCCAGGGAAGTGTGCAACAACCAACCAACATGAAAACTGAACACTGTGGGTGCTCTTAAACAGACTTATTTAACATCCTGATTTGTCATCTCATAGCACATGACCCCAGGAACACATGTATGTAAATTAATGTAGCTGAATAGTTTCACTTAATTCATAGCTGTCAAATTAGGTAATTTCATATTTTCTGGATTAGGTTTTGAACTTTGGTGTCCTCTTCTCTATGGGGGAGTGCTAGGCACTATTCACTTATGAAGTATCAACATCTACACCAAGGCTACAGTAACAAAAAAGTCCAGTTTGGATGCCTGTGCATTTCACTGAAGACATGGAACTATAGCAAGGTGAGGTTTTCCTTTTATCCTCTGACCTGTATTCGTTTTAAACACTGTAAAGCTGAGAAACCCAATTAGTTTAAGGTATCAGTGGCAGGCTATTGGGCCTTTGGGATGGAGGAAAAAAAAAGATAAAATATTAAGATATTTACATTCTTTTATGACATGTTCTATATTCATTGTTGATAGTGAAGCATCAACACAGCAATGATTCACAATGTAAAAACTCAGTGATGGAAGAAAGACGGAAACAGGACTTTTGAAGGCAGTGAACCCCTTTTGGAGTAGGAGTGGTGGGAGAAAGGGCAGGAAGTTGAGGTCTTCATCTTCTTGTTTGTCCTCTACCAGGGAATAAAAATAGCAGACTGTTACTAGGACTGAGTATAGGAAAAAACATTGAAGTTTGGGTTTTTTTGTTTGGTTGGTTTTTTTTTAATTTATTTTTTCCTTTTAAAATATCCATTAACCAGAAAAAAAAAGTTAACTGAAAATCTCTTGAGTCTTTTTAAGCAGCTGAGCAGATAATGTCCTGTCAAACAAGACATAGTACATCAAGTCATCAATTCCGTTTTAACTTCAGTCCTCATGTCCTGTGAGCAGCAACATTGAGCAGCCTTTAGAGAGACTCATCCTGGATTTTGTTCATGTCCTGCCACTGACCTTTGCCATATACTTGAAATCTTTGTGCCTCAACATTACTTGTTGTGCCTCAACATTACCTGTTCTACCTCCTTAAGAGATAAGGTCTGCTGAACAATTATGTGACTGGGTATCCTAACATTTCCCTCAAGCCTTAAAATCTCTGGGCCAGACATTAAGCATATTTCTTTCTATTTTGACATAGTCTATCATCCTGAAAGTGGTTATGATTTAAAATTAGACCCCGCAATGAGTAGACCATGGTATTCTGTCTGTCTTTATTATGATGTGAGGTTACTGACCCTTCAGTCACTGCCCTGCTGGGATTTTTGTTATGCTCTGGCATGTGAAAAGGTCCTTTTTAAAAACGGTTTGGCACCAGGATTTTCAGAGTGGATTTCTTTTTATGATTATAAATAAAGGCTATCTAAAAGCTGGTTCCAGTGTAGGATTGTCCTGTTCTGAAGGAAAATTAAGGCTAGAGTGTATCTGAACATCCAAGAGATTCAGCATTAGATCTGACAAAAGTCATTACTAAAGTCTTTGAAGTCTTTAAAAGTCTTTGAATTCTGGAATTAATTTGGTAAGAATGAAGTTTAGGAACATTTTAAGAACACACTATTTAACTCAAGGATACTGTGGAACAATGAGTCCACCTAAATAGGTAAAGTGTATCAAAGTGATGATGTGAAGCAGTAACTATCTCTGCAAATCTAGGAGGAGAGAGGTAAACAGCAGCAGAAACTCCACTGAAGAATAAATACCGTTCAAGGCTTTTTTGCTAATTTATGCTACATTTTGCAAATGTTTTCACTAAACAGTCTAAGTAAGCAATTAAATAAATTAAGAATCCTGCTACTGTATTTGAAAACCACCCAAAATGTTTTGAGCTTTTAATTTGAAATTTTTTCCAATGCCACTCAATTTTCAAGCACCAAACTAAACAAAGACTGACAATTAGACGATCAGTGTGAAACATTTTCCTCTAATCTTTTCCTTTTTCTTTTCATGCAAATAGAATCCTAGCCTTTCAGAACGCTAAATATTCCACAGTTTTGCATGTTATAATGCATAACTGAATCATGATGTGGCTGAATTTGAAACTTGAAGGGCTCACTTGGGGAAGAGTGGGCTCCTGATAAATAGGTTTACAGCCAAATAGATTTACAGCCTAGTACTGTCTTGGGCTTTTAATAAATACAATTATAACCTAATACTCTGAAACATCTCACAGCCTTCCTGTCAAGGGTTTCAGAATGCTTTTCTAACAATAATTATAATAATTAATAAAGCAATAATAATAAATAAAATAAAAATAATAATAAAATCATCAAAACAAATTGTCTTGCTCAAGGTTAGAAAGCAGACCTAGAGGTGTGAGAAGAGGCCAGTCATTATGCCTTTGCCATTAAATGGGTCTGCCATCAGGCTGTATCCATGGCACTGGTCAAGGATAGTTAAAAACACTGTATGAAGGCTGCTGGCTGGTCAGCCTGCAGTGCTAGAGGTGGAAAGCACTTCTAAAAATCAACAGAAGCAATTAAGTGTTCCAGTTGAGAACTTTGCAATTGTCCTTAATTAATCTGAGATTTTGCTTAACAATCTCATGCCAAACATTCTGGCTGGAATTTCTCCAGTTTTTTGTCAAAATTCTTAGCGCTACAGCGGTTGAGACAGTTCCTAATTATTAAAAGATTTTCCACTGAGTTTGGGTTGTTTCCAGGCAGTTTTGGTTAACATGGGTTTGAATGCATTTTTTTTTTCTCCTCAATGTACCAAGCCTGGCTCACAGATGGAGAACTGAGGCACAGAAAAACTTCCTGAAGGTCACTCTGAACTGAATTCTGGTCTCCTGCATGTAAGGTCTGGCAACAACTATGCCATAGTCTGTTACTAGGTCATTCTTCAAGCAATTCTGCTGCTGCTGTATGAAGACAGATTATAGGAAAATGAATATTTTCCTCATTTATAAACCATCTAAATGTGAGGCCAGTAATGAACTAGGGCAGCCTGCTCAGAACTATTATCCATGATACACTGAGATGTACAATAATTTACCAGTCCTTCTAAGTGGACCATGAAAAATTCAAACTCAAAGGCAACCGTGGCTGAGAAGAAAAGTAACCTTACTAGAATGAATGAAGTAGAATAAAAGAAAACTCTTGGACTGAGAAAGGGAAAAATACAAGGGATGATAGATGATGTATACTGTACAGTATCAGAGAAGAATGGGCATATTCACAAAAGCTAACCTAAGCTTACTGACACTAATGAACGAGGCATTTTTATAGTTAAAAGAGAGAGATAAAGTCCTGTCCAGGGTGGTTTCTAGCAGAAACTTAATTCAGCCATCATTATAAAGGCAACCAAAGGAGATTAGTTTGCCCTTGTAACAGTTTTGTCTCTCACTGTATTTCTGTCACAAAAATTTTATGTCATGGGGTTCTATTTACTTGTTTTTAATATATCAGTGGTTCAGTGGTTTTGGAGTGATATTTGCATATTTCTACAAAACTGTCCTCATTTCATCCCTCTTACATTTTTACATGAATGTATGAAATTAGGGGTTCACAGTCTCTTTTCTCACCCTAGTTGCTGCTCCTAGAAATCCACTCCAGGAGCGAAGTGGAGCATCAGCAGCATTTCACCATGCCAACTTCCAAACCTGGAGCTCAAGAGAATTTAACAGAAATTTTGAACTGGAAACCATTAATTTTATGAGCATCTTAGAATTAGACATCAGACATCATCTTACCCTTAATTTGCAGGGAGGAGAGCGTAAAAACTCTGGTCCGTTTTGCTTCCCAGGTGATCTAAAAGCCCTAAGAGCATCTAAGGCTTGTTAAGCTCACAGCAAAACTACTTATTTGAACAGGGTTAGAATGTCACCCTCTGATTTTGGGCATGACATTTGTAAGCCTGCTGGTTAACATACTGTCACATTTCTTTCTGTGTGTCTATCCTCCATGGTTAGGCAATAAGTTTATTTTTTTACTTTTTTTTTTTTTTTTTTTTTAAGAAGTAAAACTCAGATGCTCAGATGTGGAAAAAAACCAAAGAAAGCTGGACTTATTGGCCCCACAGAATGCACATCTTACCAAGCCAAAGTAAAGTACAGGCTCTGTGAAATATGACTGTCTGCAAATAACCTGGAGAAACGATAGGTCACAACTGATCAGAATCTCTTTCAAGCAGCTTTTGATTTCATTTTGCTCTAATCCTACAAGAAGGTTAGTATGCCACTTTAAGTTTCTACCAATTACACAGCATTGAATCAAAGTGACTTTTGTGACACTGCAATAAAATTACAAGGGAAGACCATCACGAATCCGTTACAACATTAATATATTAAATCCCTTACAGCCTGTTCTGTTAAAATACTCTAGAAATGTCAACTCCTAACCCAAAAGGGAGAAAAATGTGTGAGAAAATATTAAGTACAAATAAACAAATAAACTAAACATCTAGAACTTGTTTTGCTAAATATGAGATTTTGTGCCAAGGTCCAGATACAAAAGCAGATGTTTTGAAAAGCAATGCAGTTGAAGAAATGTATTTTAATTTGTGTTATCAAAATGAAAACTATTTGTTAGCTTTGCCAAAATTTAATTGTAACCTCATTATCAAAAAGACTGAAATCAGGTATCAGTACAATTCATCTACACAGATTTTAATTTAAGGAATATTTCTACTGTTATCCAAAGTTCCTTTCTCATTCTGCAATACAGGCACACATTTCCAGCACCATTTCAATAAACAGTCGTATATCCTTTCAAAATTACTTTTTCTCTTCCAATTCCAAAGCAGAGTTATGATCCTAAAAATGTGATAGCTAAAAGATAAAACTAAGTGTCTTATGGAGGAAGAATTTGGACATGATGCTTTTTTGCAACAAGTCAAAGTAGTGCTATAAACATCAGCTTGGAAACTGGTTTCACTCAAAAAAAAAAAAAGCATAATTCATGTTAGGTGTTAAAACTAGTTATGCTTGAAACAAGTGACTTACTTTATCAAAAAAGACACTATCTAGAAAGTTTTCTAGAAAAAAAAAAAAGCTGTGAAAGTTTGCTAAGAGATAAAAATGGTGATTTGAATGCCACAGGAAGAAGCATACACTGTTTTTTGTTGGCTTATTCTTCACAGAGAACAAAATAATCCTCATCTCATTTCAAAAGAAACCCCCAGGCAACCTTCCTGTAAATTAATAAGTAAGTCAATTAATGAAGTGTAAGAAAAGAAAAAAGAGAAAAAAAGATAAAAGAAAAAAATGTCGTATCTCTTGGTACACAGAATAATAATTTAAAAAAATGATATATTTATAGAATTCTGTATCTAATTTAAACAACAGTTTTGAATCTGAAGAAAAACATTCCACCATACTCACTCAAAATGTTAAATTAATACCTTGTATACTACCGCAGTTAAACATTATCAAATAAAGGAATAATGGCAAAGAGCCTCAATACTCACATTTGGTTTTAAGCTGCTTCTATTGGTAACTTGTACGGCAAAATAAAGGAAGAAATAATTAAATGTCTCTGTAGAAACAAACATTCATCAAGTCCAAAAGAAACAGAACACTGCCCCAGCTATTTGAGGGTCCCATCAGAATTTGGCTGGGTGGAGGAAGGCTGTAGGGTCAGTTTGTTTCCCTTAGACCTCATGACATGCAAATAGCTGGCTGCCTCACCACTGAATCAAATCATTCTTTGACATATTGTGTTTACAAATTGCAAATACATACCACGTAGGAGGCTCTTAAAGGAACATATTCCAACTGTTGTCAAAAGGAAAGAGCCTCTTCTTTTAAAAAAAGACTACAGAATCAAAACTCCCAAAATATTTAGTACAAGGAAAAAGAAATAAAGAAAAAAAAAAGGATCATCATTCATCCCTGCATACACTTTAGTCCATGCATAATGAATCCAAAGAACATCATGTGGGCTTGTAATTCAAAAAGGAAACAGAAAAATAATGATGACTAAATTCTGACTGTCACATACAGGAAGTGGGGGACAGGGACAAACACTCCTTCAATTTCAGGGAAGAATTTGGGGATCCAGAACTCCTCTGACTAAAGCAATTCCTGGGCTGGAATGACTTTCCACTCTTCCAGCATGCAGGAAGGTGCTAATACGGCATTACCATCAGGTGGCACCAATGGCCTCCTCTAGGTTCCAGGTTGGTGTGGGACTAGATAATCCTTAAAGGTCCCTTCCAACCCGAACTATTCTATGACTTCATGATTCTATAATTCTCTGAATATTTCTCAGTTCTGTCCTCTGATCTGCAGTCAACTCTTTCCCTTTTTGCTTCAACAGAACAGGGCCCAGCTGCCTTTCAGTCTGCCATATGCACGGAGCATACAGATGTGCTTATACTTTTTGTACGACTCAATGCAGACCTTTAAGCAATTGCAGCTGAAGTAAGGATATTGTGTCCATTTCAGAATGCAGTCCAAAACTAAGCAGAGTGCAAAAAAACAAGGATGGCTGTTTATGGTTTGAACCATGACTGACCTCCAGGCAGCTTTTTCCATGGCCAAGAGGGAGGAAATATATCTGAACCATTTACCTATAACGTCAAGTGGGTGGGAACTGCTTTGTATCACTGGCAGCAGAAAGAGGGAAATATTTAAATGGTGTAAAGATGCATTAAATTATCTGGAGACCTTGGTAAAATTGCCACATCTGGATAACATGTTCTGGAGGTTAACTATGTCTAGGTAGTATCTTGCAAGACACTACATTAAAATGGTACTTCTATTATTATTGCCAAGAATTAAACTCTGAAGCTGATTTAATAAACCTCTGCACACATGAATTCTACCACCTACTCACAACAGGTTGGATATTTTCCTCCTATTTTTACATGCTTTATTTATACCAAGCACTTCTAACCTGATTTTTCAAGCTTGTGATTTTTTTTTTTTCAGATTGAGAATAAAGAGCACAAATTAGGTCAGAATCTGAGTCCAGAATGAGATGAGAATCATTAAGAGCTTCCTGTTGCCTTCACTTCCAAAAAGAAAAAAACATGAAAGCACAATTCTTGACCAAAAGAATTTTGAAGATCACCAGGCAGAGCAAGAGAAAAGTATTATTCAAATGGTCTGTCAGTGGTTGTTGACAATTATAAAGAGTCCTAACAAAATACTTTTTTTCAGAAAGGATAAGGACACCTCTAGTTTATCACCTTTCTTAAACCTTCAAAATTCTTCAATTAATCTAACTGGAGAGATCTTAATTCTGTTAATGGAAGACGTGCCCAGCGAGCCACTCAAACTGAGTCATTGTTTGCCAATAGGTGCAAATTGAGTACAAGAGGACAGCAAAACCTTTGCTGCATTTTCAGAACATTAAGGCTCTGATGTCTCATACAGCTCCTCCTTACAGAACTTCCTGAAATGGAAAGCTTATTCCATCTGTCCCCAGACATGACCTTGTTTTGACCTAGCATCCTTTTCACATTGATGATTTGGGAAATTTATCAACCAAATCGTCTTGCGTTTTAAACTTAAGTCACTCTTCCTACTTTTTTTAATTAAAAAAAAAAAATTCTTAAAAAAATAATTAATCAATTTGTTGGTATTTACTGAATATGTTCTGTTATTTCAGTCAGCAGAGAAAGGAATTCTGCTCTCACAAGTATCCTGTTTATACAAAAGCTTCACATAACTACCATTTGCTATGTTTAAACTACAATCACCCATCAAAAATTCTGAGTAGTACATATTTGGAGGCTCAAAAAGCACTCAGGGGAGAAATCATTAAATGCCTTGTTCCTCTATTCCCCCCTACATACCCACTTTTGACCTTGTTGGAGACAGGACACTGGGCTACACAGACTTTCAATCTAACCCAATGCAGTCACCCTTGTGTCTATTGCAAGAGTGTTCAATTTTGTATTAAAACCACCCAAATCTACACAGTTCTGTAAAAATTTCAATTTTTCTAGCCTAAGGAAAACATAACTGTTACTTACTGAAATAAAAAAAATTAATCAAGCAACCACTGCATCATGAGCCCAGATGAAGGACTGCAGTTTTATCTGAACAATCTGTAAGAAGGATTTGCACAGACAACAAATCTCAGTGTTACAACTTAAAAACTTGCACTTGTTTTTTTTTTTTTTTAAGAAGCTGAAAAAACATAGAATTGGAAAGAAGGCTGCAAATTTTAACAGAACAACAGTTTGCTTATTTCCAGCAGACTTGCAAATAAACTGTTCTAAGTTAAATATTGCCATTTAAACAACAGAGAAAAGGCTGTTGCTGAGAAAGGTATTACTACAAGCAATGGCTAATGCACCCAATTCCAATCTCCTGAGAGAAGCAGCAAATGAGGCTGCAAGATGCACATTTATAAATATTAGTGTATACACACATACATGTGTGTTTAAACATGTCAGATTTATGAGTCTATAAAAATATATTGGTGGTGTTTAAATACCATAGGTGCAGGGCACAACACAGTGATACTTAGTAAGTAAAACAAAACTAAGAGGGTTATTTTGATTAATTTTGTATTGCCTTCTGTTTGCTTAGATTCTCCAAAGGGCAATTTTGCTTTGTGAACTGAAGTTCTGGTTTCTAAGACAAGGTCACTCTTCCTCCCACACACATTCCTCCTAGAGAGAGGAAAAACCCCCTGAACTAGCAAAATGTTGAGGCATTTGTGCATATTCCTTTTATCTGTCAAAATACTCCATTTCATAAACAAAAGACTAATTTTCCACATCTAAGATGGAATAAAAATACCTGGGAAGGTTTTCCAACCTGTATTCTTGAATTCTGTTAGATCCAGAAAATATCTCTGAATTTTAGTGCATCTCTCAACCTGCTTCCAAGAATATATATTTTTAATCATTTTTGTAACATTGCCTACAATACAGCAAGTCTGACACATCATATAGCAAATTTCATAATAAGTTCATTATTATTCCAGCATAAAACAGTATCAAACAATAGTACACTCAAAATCCCATGTTAAATCAAATGGTGCATATTAACAAATGCTGTCTGAAAGCTGCAAATTGCAGGATCATCAACCACTGGTTAAGCCAACAGAATGCATTTTAAATACTTCATCATTTAATATTATTAATATAATTTCATATTTGCATACAGAATATCATAGGGCTCATTATTTACAAAATAGCTAAATGTTGTACAAAATCTTTTACATTCTGTATAAGAACTTCATAATTATTCTAAGTAACAAGCAAGAAAGTCTATTCCCTATATGCAAACTCTTTTTTTTAAAAAGAAGTTAAAGCAGCCTGAATATTTTTCATCTCCTAGTCCTCATAGTTCTTTGTTATCATCTACAATAGCCACCAGCTGAGGGAAGGTGAACAACTACCCCCCTGCCTCAGTCTTAGAGCTGGCAAAATGTTTTGCCTTACAGTTGGTGAAAGATCAGCACTGATGTCAATATTGTTAAACACTACTGCCTTCTACATGTGCACAGAATTCAACCTTAGTTAATGTGTCACTGAGCTTCAATATTTGGCCTCTTCAACTTCCATTTGTTGAAAATTCAGGCTTGGGCATATTTCTGATTACACTTGTAGAATGCATCAATTGTTGGAAAACAAATATTTGAACAAAGTAGAGCTTGCACAGAAATTTCTTTCTTCCAGCACCAAAGAATTTTGGCAAGACTTGGTGAAAAACATTTTTAGTCAAAAGAACTCTGCTTCTTGTTTTACTCCTCAAACTGATTTTATTAAAAAACCTGAAATTACACGCAGGAAATCAATGGGCACTATGGCAATAGCCCTAGTAAAATATTTCTGGTTCAAAAATTATCTTCTCTTAAAAAAAAGTTAGAAGCATATTTGACATACAAGAATAATGTCACTAATAGTGGCAGAATTCTATTTTATGCATTTTTCCACATTCTTGACACAAAATACTGCTCATGTGAAAGTAAGGCTGCTAAAAAACTCAAGGGAAAGACTTTACCCAATATTTTCTTCTATCAAGTTTATGTAGAAAGATCTTAAAACTAAAAATTTTTAAGGAACTCAGAGGATAAACAGAATACCACAAGATCTCTCAGGGAGCTGACAGAATGCAAGTGCTTCTAACTGCTGTGGGAACTGGACTAAGAACTCAACAACTTCACTGAATGAATTTATTGCATGTAAAATATAGCAGGATCTAAATAAAGCAGGAGAAATAGGACCTAATACTCCTAAAATACCAATGTGAAAGGGTATCACCTCCTCTGTCCCAATTACAAGTTTTAAATCAACTGCTGTTATTAACAGAACACATGAACAGCATGAGTGTGCTGTTTTCATATGCTTTCTGTGCATTTAGAAACTCACATTAGTCCTGGGTCACTTCTCTTAAGCTCAGCACTTGTGCTCAATGTTTTTATAGTTGCAGGCCAGTGAACAGAAGCTGAAAATATCCAATAATGATATTAAAAAATAAGATGTCTTTTCATTTGTTACGTTATTAGGCATCAATATATTCCAAATCCAGTCTTTGACATAAAGATATACAGGCTTATATACATTTATATGCAATCCTTAGACCACTATAAATCCAGAGAAGTAAAACTATAAGCCTGTGTGTGTATGGAACTGAATACACTGTTACTTGAAGAATAACAATTTCTTGAGGCTTCACGTGAAGATGCCAATTAGAACCCACTGATTTTATACCCAAAGTGTCCACAACTGTGCTCCTTCACATCCACATTTAGTGTGGGTTGCACATACACTGTAGTATTATGTAACAAGACTCTCATTTCCCACCATCACCCGTGTTTCCCAGCTGCACTTTGCAATTGTTAAAAGAAAAATTTTAAAATTTGTCAAGCATTTTCCACCATTCTTCCCTTAAGGATAAAAAAAAAATAAATTCTGTCTGTATTATGGATTTGGATGCACTGAATAATAATTCTATTCCTCTGTTACAGATGATTTCCTAGGTCTGAGAACAAGATCCTTGATAGAGGTAGTGATTTCCTGGAGCTCTTTTCGAATGGCATCTGCTCTTTCCTCCTCTTCCTGGTTATCTGCTTGGTCACCATCTCCCTGTTCAGTTTTCTTAGTTTGGCTGATCAGCTGTTTCACTACTAATCCCTGGTATTTGACTAACAGAGAATGCTGATCCTGAGGGGAAAACCAGAAGAAAACAAAGGACATTCAATGTTACAGAGAAGGCATACAGACCTTTAATTAAAATTTTTAAAATCCCCTATGTTCTCCCATTCTTTCCTAAATAAAGCTAGTGGTACATAAATAAACTTCCATCAAGGTATTTTGCAACCTGAATTCTGAGACCCATTCAAAGAGGCAGAAAAATGAAAGTGTATCCATGCTGCAAGAAAACAACCACTGAAGCAGGAAGACAATGCAGTTAGTAAACATCAATAGTATTGGCAGTTTAGAATACAGAATTACAGAATTATTTTTTTCTTTTGAAGAGGTTAGGGTTAGGGCTAGGGCTTAGGGTCTTTCTTTCTTTTAACACTGAATTATAAAAGTTTGAAAAGCAACTGTACTCTAGCTGGGAGGAAAGAATGTAAAAATTTCCAGTTATAAGGATTATTCCATCCAATACAACAGCTGTCTGTACAGGTAAAGGCAAAAGCATTTGTTTTTAATTGTTAACATGTTAACAATTGTTAAATGTTAACATTGGTTTTTAATTTCATTTAAAAAATATTGAAGACAGACTCCAGAAATGATAAGTTTTAAATAAAATGCAGGTCAGAGAACTGTAATGATTAGACATGAAGCAGGTCCCAGTCTTATGAGGCAGAAATAGCGTAAGGCACAATTTTTACATTTTGTCATAAAAAATTTACTTTCCCTTTAAAAAGCTAGAAAGGAATACCTCTGGAATCTTGCCACTTAGAAAATGAATGATCTGTGGTACTGATCTTCCTGGTGCATGAAGCATACAGTGGGTTGAAAACTGAAATAACAGTACTGATGTGAGGTGCAGAACAAGAGCTGGATCTTCTGTGACCTTCAGCTGTTCAATCAGAGCTTGTCTGTGCTGAAACAGGACTTGCCTAAGGAATAGGCAATAGGAATACATTATATAAAAATGTTTCTCAGCCTGTGTAACAGTAGTTTATAACAGAGTCCTAAACATATCTTAACTTCAATTAATTTTAATTTTCCCCTCTGGCTGACCATTACTTTATGTGAAATTCCACATAAAATAAATAAAAAAAAAGCTAGCACTGGTATAGCTCAGTTTTTGAAAGACCTCTAGAGAATGCATAAACTGGTATGTTTTTATAAGCACTGAGTCAGACAAATCAGCTAAATATGAACTTTCCCTTCTTTCTTCTCCCATGGAATCAGGACCGCTTGGGTTTGTATTTTTCAGATAAACAGTCTGGAAAGAAGGACTGCCTCTTCCTTACACATTCTGTGTGACTGCTACCAAATTAACCATCTGACATTTGTGCAGCAGCAGTTACATTTCACTTACTGTGCACAGAATACACAGTGTACATACCTTTCCTTCTTTTTGTCTCCTTTTTTCACCATAATACCACAAATATCCACTGCAGAATCAAGGCATGAAAGAAAATCTTCTACGCTCTATTAAAGAATTATATAAATATTTAATCTCTCATAGCAGATTATAAAAAGGTTAAATACTGTTCACCATTAATCAGCCAAACAGATAACTGAATATATTTGAAATCAACCATGGAAGAGAAAGTATTTAGTGGAATTTAACTTCATTCTTTTACCAATAGTTCATATACTTTAATAGGAAACCAAACTATAACCCAGTAGTCTCAAAAATTTAACTAAAAACCAAACAGATATTTTACAGTTATTCTTTTATAATTACTTGTATGTATTTCTTAACATACAGATGTATTTCTTAAGAAACATATCAGTATAACATGTTGTGTAAAAGAATTAATAAATTATTTTCCTTTGTACTTACACTGCTACCATCTGAATGTTTTACATTAAATACCAAAGATTTCACTAGTTAAGAAATACACAGAACAAAATTTATCCAGAAGCAAAGAGCTGAGGGCCTATCAGTATCAATATGTAAGACCACTGTTTCATCTCTTAAAAGTCACAATAAGAAAATCTATTAACTCTCACTGACTTACAGAAATTCAGAAGATGACTTTGTGTTCATCCTTCACAGCAGAAGCAGTTATGTGCTACAATATGTACATCAGCTGTTTACTAGCACTTTACCTTGCCATTAAGAGAAGTATGTAGTTTAATTAAAGGGTCTTTGGTCTCTTCTGGCAATTTTCCTAAAATCTTCATCCGGACCTGTATGGAACAAGAATGAAATTAATCCATAATACTGCTTACCATTTTAGCTGTAGGCATACTTAAGCAGAAACTAATTAAATGTCAAATATACATCACTCTTCTAATTGAGATTGCTAAAAAGTAACAATTATCTGCGTACCTCACTTGTGATTGCAGCATAATTTTCTGTTGTCATCATTGAATCAGATGCTAGGAAGTTGAAAATAAGATTTGTAATGTCTGTACAGACAGTCTTCAGCAGGTGTTTGGCAAGGTTATTCTGAGCTTCATCTGTTAAAGAAGTAAGTGATTAAAAGTAACACAGTTATCTGATTCTTATGACAGTTATGACAGCACTTTCAAAAACATGGACTTGATGCACTATGAGTAGTAAGAGAAAGTCATCTGGATACATGAAGCTAACATCCCTCATTTGCTTTTGTTTATGGAACATTCTTCAGTGAAATACGTGAGCTTTCAGGTCTGTAAGCACATTTTAATGCATTGCTAGTACTTCAAAGCTGTATCTATATAAACAGTAAACTAGCTCCTGTACAATCCTTCTGAGTCCCTAATGAGCAGCCACTGCTATCCATCAGCAAGTAAAGAGTATGTAAAGGAAAAGTCTACAGGACAAGCAGTTAAACTGAATAGCAGGTACATGACTTAAGGCTGAAAGAGTAGAATGTTATAAGAGGCTACAGAACACATCTGAGGAATAATAGTAGGAAATAATATTATTTATTTTATTCCCAAACACAGGAATATCAGGCGGTTTTGCTAGTGTTTGTTTTTGTTATACGTTTTCTGCTGAGAAAGTTCTAGAAGAAAGTTGAACACAGCACAGAATCTTGAAAATGTCTGCAGTATTTTCCTAATGCTACTTTCTCTCACATAATCTAGGTAGCTAGAAAGACACCTTACAAACTAATACACTGCGAAATGAATCTCCACCTTTTGGAAACATACCCTCAAGGAGCAGTTACTTGCAGTATCAAACCTAAAAGAGGTTTTACCAGGGGCTTCTTTCAATAACTCAATTCTTTCATTATTAGCATAGGTGATAGAGTGCAGCAAGATTACTGGTTTGCTTTTTTTTCTTTTTTTTTTTTTTTCCCTCAGACAATAAAACCTCAGAAAACATGCAAACACTTTGGAATGAAGGACAAGAACCCACAATTATCTTGACAGAAGATATAACAGACCATGTATATGAAATAAAGAGAACATATTTTAGTAAGTATGCAAAGCAATGCACTTCAGTATAAGGTCACTGTTAGGCAGTGTAAATTAATGCATAAGTTTTTCCTTCTTAAACTATTGCTCTTCTATGACCTGGAATGCAGATTCTGGAATAAATACAACAACCTTCATGAAACACCTTAATTTTTTAAAGTACCTGTGAAATGCTTTGTTCCCTTTTCAAATAACCGAATGTTGTTGTACAAGTTTGAGAATTCCTCCTGCAAGTCCTTCATAGTCTGTCTTCTGCTAGCTCCAGAGGAAGATGTGGAAGAAGTAAAAACAGAACGTACAACTTCCTGGTAGGTTTTTGTTAAAGGTCTTAGAACAGAAAACAAGAAAGGAGAAAAAGGGAACATTAAGTAAAATGTAAAACTGTAGAAGGTTTTCCCAAATATATCAGCAATACAGAGAGCTACATTATTACACACTAAATGAATGGGACACAAATACCACATGGTGATATTAAAAAAAAGCCAATAATTGAAATCAGAAGGACTAGGAAATTAAAGTGTATTTTTGTCATTGCAGAAGTACTACTGGCTACAATACGTATAGTATGTAAATGCTTGCCAAGTCAACTCAAAACAAATCCTGAATGGGAAGAAGAGGAAAGATAGAAAAGATTTCCACAAGCAAAGCTGTGTACAAACAGTCTCAGTGGTCTGTGGACAAATATTAGACCAATGAGTGCTGCAAGAGGGGAAGATTAATTGGCACTAAAACAGCACAGGCCGTTCTAAAGACACAGTTACCATTGCACTCCAAGTTTACTCAGTCTTGGGTTGTTAATAGTTGTACCATTTTTTCCTTAAAAAGAGATTTCCACATCTTCTCTCTTGTATGGAACATCTTCTAAAAGAAATTACTCATCTTTGCTTAGATCAATTTGCTGATCTAGCTTACTACCCATTTCACACAGGTACCAGCACAGCCACAAAAGAAAGGGAACACGAACATATACCAAGGGCTGTACAGAAGATGGGACTGGTGAAACCTCAACATGGATCAGTGTAAGGTGGTGGAAATACAACCATGAACCTGAAAATATGCTTGCTAACAAAGGACACAGAACCTACTGCTAAGCAGAGTATTATTTCTCATTACTGTGCCAGCACAGTTTTCTAACACATAAGCATACAAGTAAAACTGAGATGTACAGAAAAAGAACTTGATGATTATTTTACTGATGGTTTGCTTCCATCAGTAAAACATTTTTTTTTCTAAGCTAAAAAAAAGACTGAAGATTCATCTGAAGTGAATCACAGACTTTCTAATTCCAGTTAACTAACTGAAATTACCTTATTAGATGTTCAGCAAGTTCTGTAATAAGCTCTTCAGGGCAATCCTGCATGTGGGTTGTTAAAACATCCTCAATTTCCTCTTGTGACATAAAAGAGAACTCTGGCTGCTTGTTCCTACCTGTAGTGGCCACGAGCAACAGTCATTGAGAAAACATTATATTTAGTTGTGCTGTAACTACTCTGCATGAGACATTGAAATGCCTCCAAGTCCAAACACAGAAGAAATGCATTACCAACAATGGAAAAAAAAAAGACACCAAAATGGATGACTACATATGACAGTTACATTTTACACAGAGGAAAAAACGACAAAATGTATCATCTAGTTGTTATTTTTAATAGACAACTTCAGTAGCATATGAGAACACGCATTTTTGGTACGAGATTTCGAACTGCCTGGCCCATCCATTATCTTAGAAATAATGATGCCACCAAGACCAGAGGATTTTTTAAACATCAAAACTGAACAGAATGTTCCTAGTTGAAGGAACAAGTACACATTTCTGATACTTCATCAAATAAAAGAAATAAGGCTTACTTATGATTGCTTCATTTGCAACCACTGTTTTCTAAAAATCTAACAATGTAGGCACAGACTTCTGAGGAAACCATTCATGTTCCTTCTCCCAACCCTAAAGGCAGAGACATGGGCACCCATAAGGAGTGATTAAAACTGATCCTGTAATATGAAACCAGCAAGACACATCAGGCCTTCAAAGTACAGAAGGCCTTTCCTCCATTACAGAGTTAATAGTTATAAAGGTAGCTAGTTTATACGTAGAAGTCTCAGTTAAGCAAGATGGATCTTGTTTAAAAAACTTTGTTTTGAGCATATATTTGATTCTTAGAGGAAAACCACCTATGTTTCATTGCTATGATTTGTTCAAGCAAATTTAGCTTTAGAGCTGGATGAGAACCCCTCCCCTGCAATATTCAGCAGGTGTTAAGAAACCAAGTATAACATTCTGCCTGTAATCTAAGACATTTCCTACATAAAATTAAGTTGCAAAATGAAAATGCTCTCATTTACTTTAAATTCCTTTAAAAAAGACTAAATTCTACTTTTCAGAGAATATGGTATGTCTATTTCATCTAAATAGCAACATCATATCCACTGATACAACTCTAAATAAATTTTACTCTCATCTTCTTTGCTATTTTACCTGACTGTGCCAATACAGTGTGGAAAAATATAGATGTGGAAAAAACAAGTGATAAAAACACGTCAGAATGAATATGCAAGGCGCCCCCCCAAATGACAAACCTGTGCTAGTTGCTTGCAACTCTTCATCACTGTCAGCATCCTTTCTTCCTTTCTTCTTGGTTTTCTTTATTTTGATCTCTCTAGCATTACCACCTCCTCCTCCTCTCACGCTTCCGCTGCCCTCTGGTGGAGAAAAAAGTTCTTACTGCACAGTAAAGTTCTAACAAAGTTTATAGTATTGTGGTAATTTATCTGTATTTCTTCCTAATTCTAAATTAAAAAATAACACAAGCTGATTCTGCACGAAACCTACAATATGATACCCCTGAACCTCAGGGCCATAAATTTCGATCTTAAGAAAAAACCAACTGAGTTAAAGCTTTCATTAAGTTAATGTCATTAATGAACACAAATATTAATCATACTGTTCGTGCATACTATTTAAAAAAACAAGCAGTATCTTTTTCCAGCTGAGAACAGATGAGATACCAGTGTCCATAACATAACGGGAGAATATCTGTTGGCTGAAAGTAGCATCTTAGTAAGTATTTAGCATTGTTTAGTTCAGAGATGCTGAGTAATGTAGCTACTTAAGAAAGTGCCAGATAATGCAACTTTGTTAACATTCACAGAAAGCATTCCACTTAGTAAGTATTTATCCAAAATAATATTCGAAGAGTGAATTCAATTAGCTAGAAAAATAATTCTTTTTTGACCACTCCTAGATGACAATAAAGCAATGAGATGTCACAGTTCAGACAAACACAACAAATTATTCACAGGTCCTGTAATCCATGTATTCACACCGCAGACAAGAACTCCATTTGCAGTACAACCCGTTTCCACAAGGTAAGCTGCTATAATTTATCTCCTTTGTCACAGCTTGTTCCCTTCTTCTTTTCAGTTGAAATTTCAGCTCTAGAATGACTGGTTCTATACATGCAGTTTTGAGAAAGAAATTAATTTTCCATTGAAATATAAGGCCTGAGATTTCAAGGAACTACATTTGGTGATGGCACTATCATTTAAGAAAATGAAATAAAAGACAAGATGCTACTATTCACAAAGCTAACTGCATCTGCTACGTGCTACAGACAAATTTTAAAGTATTACTTTGCAGGAACAGCAAACTGGTTCACTTGCAGCCAGCAGTGGATGGAAACAAAAAAAAAAGTTGGTGTTTTTCACGACCTTATCTGAAACGTGACCACATTCAGCTGAGCAGATACAAGCTGTTTGTCAGCAGCACAAAATACTACTTTTTCTTGACACGTGCTCCTTTCATTCTGTATTCCCCTTTATAGTCATATAGAAAAAGTTGCACTGCAGTCATGATCTTACCCACACAGAGCTGAAGCTGGAGAGACTACTGCCAGAAAAGCCACATTTTATGACAATAGGATACATGGACTGTAATGTGCACAAAGGATTATGAGAGTAGGTGCCTCTACAGGTAATTGTTTGTGAGACTGCTGCAAGTGGGGTTATAAACTGACAATAAAAAATTGATTGTTTTAAGGTAGTACACCCAACAATCCATAAAAAAAACACTTCAGGATAGTGTTTGCTGATGGTGCAGCACACGTTACCTGTGGATATAAATGCATCTAGACATGTGGTACATCCTCAGTGGAGTCTCACCCCTCAGAGGGCTGGAAACTGAAGTCATCCTATTTATGACAATGCAATTAAACTTCAGCTTTCTCTGCTTCAGCTCTGACCTAGAAAAATCTGCTCTATCTTGTGACTAGAATAAATTCAGATTCCATGCCACCTCAGTCATGGCCTTTTTAAGAGCAGAATAATACGTTTTATTTTTCAGATGAGTATATTGAATTAAGCTAGATGCATCAGTGCCCTAATTCAGGAGCACATGGAACTCTGTTCAGCTGAGCTGTGCTGTTGCAACACAAGAGCCACAGGTGTTTTCGGACTGCAAATAGCCATCTTTAGTCTGAACAGCCTTTTAAAAACCAGAAAGACTTGAAAGGGTTAATCTCACACATTTTTATTCTTCCTCAGATTAAGATCTGTCTGAAACAGCCACTACACAAATGCAGTATATCTTGGCATTAATTTAACACAGAATATGCCATGAAGCAAGCAGTGTGAATCTCCAAATAGCTGTTATGTGTGTTAACAACAGAAAGTTGTATAGCATTGTCCAAAAAACCTCCCTCTTAATACCTCATTTCTCAATTTACACAGAGTGATTTCGGAAGTAACTTCTACATACTAGTAAGAAATATTTTCATTTTCCTGAATCTCTGCAAAATGGACAGCAAAGTATATACTAATAAACAAACATGGATTCCTTGCTTCTAAAGACAGCTGACTTGTGTTGGACTAACTTAGAACACCTTTATGGTATCTCTGCACTTCTAAATCTGATGTAAGTTCTCATGGACATAGGTTATGTATGTCTACATGTACAGTATAATGATGAGAAGTGGTTGGATTATTTCTTAAATGGATTCAGCAATGGACTGGAGGCAACTAATGGACTACAATATAAAGTAACTTTAAATTCAAATATTTCATGCCTGAATTATTTTTTTAAATATTGATGCCTTACCTGTTGCTTTCTTTCTTCTTTCATCCTTTTTGTCTTTTTTATTAGCATATGAACCATCTAAAACAGAAGCCTGTTTTAAATCTTCTTCAGTGATTAAATTAACAGGATTATTTTTCATTTCCTAAAATGAAGAACATGCACTTAATAGCAACAAGACACACGCAACAACAGATACGTATGGGAAAACTTTTAGCCAGTTGGACATTTTTAAAGATACTGATGTAACACAGTGCATTCGAAGTGTAACACATGAACCAACATTTATTCTCTTCAAAATTCAGCCTCTAATCATACTGCTGGTGTGATGGTGTCCTCTGTACACAACTGAATATACATTACACTGACTACACATATAAACCTTTTCTTCATTTTTGCTCGTTTTCAAGTTGTACTCCAGATGAAATTAAAGAGATGGTAACAGCAAACAGAAAATCATATGAACACTCAATGCATGATGCTTCTTAAACCAATAAAAAACTGTACCTTTTCAGCTCTCTTTTGCATCATATCAGAAAACAGATCAGCACAGCTGCTTAGAAATTTCTCGCTGACCACAATGGTGTCACAGAAGACTAAACCTGCAGAATTTTTGTTTAAAGATCTCATGACTTGCTGAAGCAAAATCCCAGCATCTTCTACTGACAATGAACTGGGGAGAAGAGTCTAGGATAAAAAAAAAAACAATCATTCTCATGCAATAATCTGTTCTAGAAAGTACAGACATGTATATGAATAAAAGGAATCCACAGATGTCCTATTTGACATCTGTTAACAATTTACAATATAATGAACTTTTAAAATTAATAATTTAAGAGTGGACACTATTTTACATCTTCTGACATCCCAGATCAAGACTGCTCTAGAGCACGATACATTTGGGAAAACACTTGGCAACTCCTTCAAAATGCAGTTCAACAAATACAGAGTAACACCAAACACAAAACAACAGCAGGCCTCCTCACAAGTGCCAGAGTGCTTTAAGGCCTAACATTAGGATTTAGCAAGGACAAAATCTCAAATATTCCTCTGCTTACCAAAACTATTGAATTTTAAAATTGAATTTTAAAATTAAAATTCAAAGTTGGTCTTAGCTATCAACAGAATACTGGTAACTTCTTCCCATTTTTGTTCACAAGCCTAATTTCATATAATACATTTTACTTATTATTTTACTTAAACTGAATATTCTTCTTTGACAACATGAAATTTCCATTATACATGTGTAGTTTCAATAAAGTCTCATTTGACACAAAAATAACACAAAATAGATAAATCCCACAACAACTAAAGATTGCTTACTGCTACATCTATCCAGTTTCCAGAGCTGATAGCTTCCTCTACAGAGGCTTCAACTTGATCCACAATTTCTTGTCCAACACAAGCTGCTTTCAGAAATAAGAGTTGTGTGGACTTGTATTTTTTTTTAATGTAGCCAGTTGGGTCAGGGATGCCAAGTCTGTGCAATGTATCAAATTCTGTAAAACAGATAGACATCTGTTGTATTTAAGTATCTTCATAAGCATACAGGATCTTATGTGGTAATTTTTTAATTAAAGCTGGAAATGAAGAATTACATACAGATTTTACACAAGTAAATGAAGCTTCCAGTTGATGCTTACCTAAAACTTAAGTTTTTTACAAGCTACACTAAATAGAAATAACAGAAATATGAATATTAAATCATGGACATGACTTTGGTCTTAAGTTTTGGATTTTTTTTTTCCCAGTTTTTTTATACTATTAAATTTATCTCTGTAATTTAAAAGTATTTTAAGATAAGACTGACAATATTAACATTATATGCAATGTCACAATGTTTTGTCTTCAGAAGTACTGCAATATAATCACAGAATCATGCAATGCCTCACAAGCAAAGCATTTCAACTATTTGGCAGTTGATACCTAAGATGTTTTGAAAACATGCAAAGACTTTGTCAAATACTCTATCAAAGACCATGACAAAAGCACTTAATACTACTACAGTAAATACTACCAAACCTTTTCAAACTGCAAGACTAACTTATTAGAGACTGGTCCTTTGGGACCATAAAAGCACATTCCTCTGTTTACTCAGGTCCACATTTTTCCATAGGTTCTGTTTTAAAATACTACTATTCAGCATCACGTAGCTTTAAGTTAGATAGAGTTGTTTGGATCCAAATCAGGACACTAGTGCTACCCCACAACAGTTATACAAATCTGATTTTGGAAAAGGTTCTTCTGTGCACTGCACACTTGGTTATAGTTAGTTATTCAGAACCAAAATGTGTTTGCAATCTGGACTCCTGGTCAGAAACTCCAATGATATGGGTCAAACACAATCACCTCAGAAGTCTGTAATGAGCAGTCCAGGAAATGTTTCCAGAACAGTAATGAAAGTAGCATTTGTAACTGTGAGAAATAAAGTCACTGTTTAGTAGTCTGGTTCTCCCTGCTGAAATATGTCTCTTTGTTATGAAGTAACACACATCATTATAAGCAAAAAGATCTTTTAACAAAGAAGTATCAACCACTGTATTGATTTCCACTTATCTTGTGAGCTTTCGCTCTAGACATTAGCTGTATTAGGGGTAAGAACAATTACCTAAAGCAGTTTTAGAAAGATACTTTATTTACAGGAATAACAATTAGTTACCTAAGTAACCATTCTGCTTGAAAAAGGAATCCACCCAGTTGCTCTGAGCTCTGGCATAGATGTCTGGAATAAATACAGCCTTATCCTGTCTCCCACCAACCACGGTTCCTTTTAGACGACCAGAGTTAACAAGTTCTTCTAGAACAGCTACAAGAAGAAAATAAATGAAGTGACATTTTAAACTCTGATGTATCCATTAATCAAAGCATAGCAATTACTTTATGTTTCTTCTTTTTTCCCTACCTATTAGTTGTGTTAATTGAAAGAAACAGATCAAGCTGCAAGTGTTTGTTCTAGGGAAAGATTTCTAAGTCCTATCAATTATTTTTAAGGCTTATGAGAATGCCTTGGTAAAAGCTCTGGAACTCATACAATGTTTCCAAAGAGTGAGCCACAATGGCAGGAACAAACCAATTTTATTGAGCTTTTATTGAGTTTGAGCTTTTAATTTAGAAAATGCAGTCATAAAAAGAATCTTTCTGTGGGCAGACAATAAAATATAATATAAGCATTTTATTAAGTGTTCTTTTTGAATTCACTGCTTGCATGATAATAAAAATGGAAAGAAGTCACTAAAATCACACGAAAACATTGCTACCTAAACTTCATAAATGTGAGCAGCTCCTACTGATGAACATCTTCACGATTTACAATAAAGTGGAAGCACTTACTGACAGTAATAACCACCTGATAATGCACAAATATTGCTGGCCAAAAATATATTTATAACTGGTAACACCAAAGTATGAAGCCCATCTTGATGCTAAAAGAAGTATTTTCAATTCATTAAATGTTCACAGGAATCAAAGAAAAAGATTAACAAATTCACTAAAAAGAAAGTACTAGAAATGCACTTAGAAATCATGAAGATTACTGGTGACAGAAGAATAATAGAATTTACAATCACATTAACACTGTTCATGAGCAATACGTGATCAGGTACATGCAGGACCTGTTTTAAAAAACACTGTTACTGTATACTAAAGTTTGCTGGGTACTGCAACATAACTATAATTCACTGTAGCAGATTTTCCTTTTGATCTATGAATACCTAGGTGGCATGTGCCAAAATAGAGGAAACTTTAAATTGATTATCTGAAGCTAGAGTGCTTACCTGATTTTATTTAAATGCTAATATTTACATTTATAATAAATAAGCTTGTTGCAAAGAACAAGAAGGTAAGCAGAGAGGTATTATATAGTGTGCAATAGTATTATAAAGTGTGCAGTGCCCTGAAGGCAAACAAATGAGAAATATTAACTTTAATGAAAAAACAGAGAAAACCACTAAAGAATTCCAAAGACCAGAAGCACTTGGTTGGCCAGCATACAAGACTAATGATGCTTGAAGCAGCATTTTGGACAGACAGGATGAGATTCTTTGTAGTCAAAGAAAAACTGCAACATTAGAAGTGAGAAATAATTAAGTAATGCCTTAACGTGTCAGCAGCTGGACAGGAGATCTTTATGAACCTCTATTTTAAAAAGGAACAGTGTAAATACCAGTAAACAGTTTAAGGATATGCTTTATCTCTCAGCACATAAAGACATTTAACTAAGAGCATAACAAAACCTCTGCCTCCACTGTCAAAGAGAAAAGTCAATAAATAAAATCCAGAGCAGCTAATGCCATTTGGCTACATAGAATCTGTCCCCTTCTGTGTGTCTCACTGATAAAAACTGCCAGTACCTAAGGACAAATAACGAAACAGATGACAAAATGACTACTATGCTGCTTGCATCATTCTGCTCCCAGAGGCATTTCATGAGGGTTTGCTTTCACTGCATTAGATACGAAAACATCTCTTCAGTCATGGACTGCACAAAATGCTTAACACTTTTTACACTAGTGAGAAACATACTGCTCTTTATTCCAGAAGAAGGTCATATACATGAATGCTACTTTGAAAATATACTTCTAGAAATGAAGAATCTATGCATTAACTAACCAAAAATATGTAACAGTCTGAATGAAACTCACAGTAAAGTAAATGTTCTTGAAATCCATACCGAGTGATCAAGTTGCTTATAGATGTAGGCCTTGGAAAAAGAAAAAAAAATCAATATAAGTTAGTGACTGAAACTGGTATGGAGAATCTAGAAATGAGAGGTTACTCAGAGGACAAAAGTACATAGTATCTTTGCCCCAGAGTGCTACAATAATGTTTAACACAGCTTACAAGGTTTTAATTTTGAATTACTATTAAGTTATACCTTATAACAGAGCTATGACAATTATTGTTAGGAAACCTTTGCTGTCCCAACATTTTACCTTTATACAAATTGACACAGAAGATTATTGATCTAATAATAAGAAATCTATCAACACATGTAGTGGGAAGACATCAGTACGTAACAGACCGTAGAGCAGTGAGATGACAATGAAGATAGACACTATCCAAACAAATAAGGTAACTGATAATCAACATTTTTTTCAGCCAAAAAACTTAAGAATATTGGATATTGTTATCCCTCCCTTGTTCTCCTTTCAAAAGGAGGTCCCCTTTATCACAAAAAGAGAGTCTAATATAAATATTTCACCCCAGGAACTTAAGTACATTTAAAGCAAACTATCCATAGGTCTTATCTTTTTTCTTTTCTTTTTCAGTTCCAAGTGAATTTGACCCACAAAGACCTATGGTAAATGTATTTTAGTATGTAGTTGCAGGTGTTGGAACTTACCGAGTAATTGCAGTGAAGAGACCGCGAACGCGCGCTCGATGCCGGGACACAAAGGCTTCTGTAAAAATCACCCCACGATTCTCCTGGTCTAGTTGTCCATGAATAATTCTACCCAAACGCCTGGAGAGTGCCTGTAAATAGAAGCTGGGATGACTGCTGAAACGGCATATAAACTATCTTCAATGAAACTTAACAAAAATCTGTATTAATGGATCAGCACATTAATTTTGCTAAGACAGCCAAAATATTCAGAAATAAAGACCATAAGTAGAAATTATTATTTAGGTATATTGAGAATGTGTCTCACTACATGGAAGTTGATGCAGTTTGGATCACACTCCAAAATTCAGGGAATTCCATTTTTCTAACAATGCCCTCTTCTCTCAGATATATGTGTATCTAATGATGAGAGAAAACTTTGCAAAAGAAGTAAGTGTGGTTTGGAAATGTATAATGAAAACTAACATTTAACCTGTTTGGAAATGTACAATGAAAACTCACATTTAACATTTGTACTAATTTTGTATGAAACAGTGGCAGAGGAATTCACTGTGGGGTTTTGCAAACAGCCAAGACAAAAATTAGCAACAATAAATACCAAAGAGTTTCAAATAGTTTATAAATATATATCCCTGTATAGTGAGCTAACCCCAGGAAATATTGCCCAGGAAACAGAGAAATCAAATAATAATTTTTGTATGTTAGAAATGTTTTTGTAGAAGCTGATAATGCAAGAACTAGCAGAAAAAAGCTGTTCATAAATTGAGAGTCAACAAGGTTGTCTGTGGTACCCAGTACCTCTGTTCCTCAAAACATGTCACAGGATTAGCCTTTGAAAAATGAACCTTCCAAACAAAATCCAACCTGAACTGAGCCAACAATGGTAAGAGAATTCTCCCTAGTCATTTCCAACACTACAACAGAAACTAACAAAGGTAAACAGCTTTTTATTTCTACTCAATGTCTGGTGTCAGCTTCTAAAAATGAATGTTTATCTTACCTTTTCTGAATAAACTGAAAGGTGTTTACACCTGTATTTCTGATTCCTGGGTAGCTATTGGGACTGAAGAAATTACCCCTACATCTTTGCTCTAATACTTCAAACAAAAACTTTTTCAGATCTTCCACGGATCTAACCTGTTGCCAACACTCCTCATATGTTCCTAACAGCCAGGAAGATTCTGAGTAAATTTTGCTCAAAAGTGGAAAGGCAAACATCAACTTCAAACTGTGAACGGCTATTACACTCCAACCTTTTTATATCTAATACTTTTCTGCTTAGAATTAATCACAATTAAAGCCATGGGTACTGTCAAAGATGACAAAAGAAGGTGAACACAATCAATCCTACATTTGCTAGGTTGGTGGCTTGCATCACCTGTATCAGGAAGTCTCCTGGAAGGTCGTATGCCTTGCAGAGCTCTGATATTGTCACCTGGCCAGTTTCCTGTAGTTTGTAATTTACTTCTTCAGCTAGTTGATCCAGGTAACTCCTTATTTAAAAACAAGAAAAAAGCCCCAACACATTAAGTGTGATATCCAAGATCAACCTGTTATCAACATGTTGAATGATTCACTGACATGGCACCATACCTCTTCCTGTTGCATCTTTGCAAAAGTAAACCGAAAGTTATTTTAATTGAATAAAGTAAAAATGTTTTGTTTGTTTGTTTTTTTAACAGGTACTAACTAGCAGGTTGTTAGTATTAGAACTGGTCATTTATCTGTTAGTATGGAACTGTTGAAAAGCAACAGGGACGTTTTATGTCAATGAGACTTAGAAAAGGGTTTCAGTCAGCAAGAGAGGTCTTAATTATTTCAAGAGAACCAAGAACTTCATGTTCTTTGCCGAGAATAAATCTTGCACCACTATCAATAATCAAGACCACCCCATCAGAGTATAACTTTAGTGGTGGTCAGGGTGCTGAATACCATGAACTAACTTGCTCACTTGCTCGTGAAGCAAAGAAGGAGGTGAAAAAGAAAAGAGAGGCTTTGTCAACAGCTGAGGCAGACAGCAAAGCCCCAGTGCAAAAGAGGTCTGGGTGCTGTTCACAAAGACACTATGTAAGAAATGAAGCCTCTTCAGTGCAGGATACTGGGCAGAGACATTCAGTCTTTGCTCCATGGATTCACTGGATGCTCTGCTGAGGTGGGCCTCATTTGTCCTTTAGAAAAGAACCTAGTATTGATGACCTAGTATTTCACTCTAGAAGCAACAAAGGCTGGACATCACTATTAGTCTGCATTTAAAAAGTAAGTGTGAATTACACATTTCTTCCTGAAAGTACTCACTCATTTATAAGCTGTCCCAGTACAAGCTGGATTGTTTTTTCTGATTTAACAATGTCATTAGCTCTGTTTTCAATGTGCAAAAGGTCCACATTTATTACCTAAAACAAAACCAAAAGCCAACAAAATCTCTTATCAGAATTTAAACTGAAATTCATTCTCAAACATCGAGATATTATAATTACACATTCGTATGTCTTTAGTAAAGCTGCTTTTATTTCTTCTACTATTGCATATATCCACAGTTAATCTGTGGTTTGGAATAAAGCAGCAATACTTTTCGGGGAAAAAGCTCTCTTTGCAACTGTGTGTGACAAGGTTCAAAGAAACTTATATATTGAAAAATTCCAGGAAGCTATGAATAGAAAATAATAAATTGTCTTTCAGAAAGGTTTTCTTCTTCTAAGTAATTTTGCTCAAGCCAGAAGGGAAAATTAGTCACAGAGAAAGACTACTGGAGGATAAAGACTAGTGGAGACAAGGGATTAATGAAGGAAGGGGGAAGATCCAAAGAAGCATGAAAAGTTGATTATGCACGCTCCTGCAGTTTTAAAATTTAAACAGGAAACATGTATTTTCTGTTTGTCCCCTTCAGTTCACAAAATAAGAGTCAGAAAGAACATATGTATATTTGAGTGGTGATTTCAGAGGTCATAGATTATCATTAAGCAGAGAGGAACTTTCAGCAAAGTAGTAACCTGCAGTACTCTGACGTGAGCTCTGACAGTACTCTGAGAGTACTCTGACAGTACCACCTCTTCATGAAGGCTGTTCTCTTACAAAAAAAAAAAAATGAGCTGGAATATGATTGATGAACTCCATATTTACAATATATAGGGTGAAGGAAAAGAAGAAATAATATATAGGCTTTTTTAATTACTGAAAGGTTACCTGTTGTAAGTCAACAATGTTTACTCGACCTTTGAAAAGAAGTACAAATATACTATTAGTATATAAAACATTTTTGAACAGATTTAGAATATAACATAATCCATCATGTACAAAATATTTGTTATTTTTTAGTAGACAAATCAAACCAATGTCAGCTTTTACAGACTGTCATCACAGAAATCACAGCTGATCAGTGCAGGATACTCCCCATTATTCTGCTCTTGCTGATTATCCAGTCCACAAACTCCGAGAGTAAAAATCACTGTTGATTCTTCTTCCCAATTTTTGCCTTGACACTGATCTAGATTTGATCACAAGTCCGTGAGTACAGAAATGGAGATTGCCAAAACTTTCTACTTTTGAGTGATGCTAATAACAGAACCCAGCAAGTTTAAATTCAGTTCAGGCTATCATACTGATAAGATACACAACAGCATACCACAGACTGAGGCATACTTCTGGTAATCAGAAGAAAATAATGAATCAGCATGAACATAATAAGGACATTAACTTTCTAAACAGACAATTCCATGAAACTCACCCTTAAATATAATTAAAAGTATAATATGCTGTGTTCTTATAAAAAAAATTGAAAAATAGCAGCTTGAAGTGTATTTAATTCCTTAACAACTAAGTAAGAACTTCCAAAGCAAACGGCTCTTCATACTGGTAAAATAAAAGATCTGTCAGTGACAATTTAAAAATATGATTATTACTATATGAAATGAGAATGATTTTTAAATTCTGAGCAAAAGCCAAGCATCTGCGACAGATAATTAACCATACTAAAATGCTAACTTTCCTTCAAAAGGGTTCTTAGACCACTTCCACCAATTCTACATGAGTGAAAATGAACCACATAAGATACCTTATATGCTCACCTAGTAGCTTAACAGAGATCTTAAGTGAAAAATGAAATAATAGTGTAGATGTGTGTAGATGTGTGTAGATGTGTGTAGATGCGTGTAGATGCGTGTAGATGAAGAAATAGGAAGCAAGCCCACTTTTTTTGCAAGAATAAGGGTTCTGTAGTCTTCAAAATTAACTTTCAAATCCAGAGGAAGAAAGCAAATACCATGCTTACCACCAGAAACGTGAAGCTCATCTTGGATCTCCCTAGTAATCTGTGCTGGAGTGACATACTCTTTTCCATCAAGTGTGTGCACTACTTCCAGCTGCTTCTCTGCAATCAGTTTAGTGACAATTTCTATACAGTTCCGTTCTGACAACCTATCAACAGCACAAGGAATAATCAGTTATTCTAAGTACTTGCTAAAATTATCTTCGGATTGATGTTTCAAAAATACTAAACACAGAAAATGCAATAAAGATTACTTGCTGTTCCACGTGAATACTTTTGGCAACAAAAAACTAAATTACAGGACCCTACTTATCACCACCCAGATTATCCATATGGCTTCATTTATGTGGGTCATCCCTCTGAAACAATTTTTCCTCTTCTTCTTAACAGCTGTCAGCACCTTTTGCTGCATAGAATGCACCTGGCCGTGAATTTAGAAATAGCTGTGCTTACAGAATTTGTACCTTTTATCCTTCTGTGCTTCTGTTTTAGGACTGGGTTTGTGGGTGGTGTGGGGTTTTTTTGCTGTTTGTTTTGCCTTGGGGGTAGGGGGGGGGAGGTGTGGGGGCACTTTTTTCTATTTATTTTTTTAAGTTAAAAAATAAAAAAGCTCTGGGCAACAGCCTCAAACAGTTAACAATACATCAATAAGGAATACAGCACTGGTGCCGTGATGTTTAGCGACTTGAACTTAACACCAACTACACAAGCACCTTCGTGGCACCGCACACACACTCCGAGAGCCCCAGATGCCCCCGGGGATCCACAAGCACCAACACACCGGTCAGCCCGAATCAAAAAAGGGGGTTTGTAGCGGGGACCGGCAACCTGGCCGGACCGGACCCCGCCGTGTGTCAGGGCCGGGGCACGGCCCTCCCCAGGGCCGCGGGGGCGGAGGGGNCGGGCGGGCTACGGGTAACCAGCGGGGACAAACCTCTTGGCTGCGCCTCCGTCCACAGCGCCACCGCTCGGGCGGCGTCGCTATAACGAAAAAGAAACGACGGCAGACAGCAAAAGAGAATTTTATTTATTATTATTTTTTTTTTCCTGAGGGAAAAAAAATGCAGCTGGACGTAGGCAGGAGAGCAGAAAAATATCGTGCTGTGAGCAGTGAGGCTGCCCCCCTCCCAGGTCAGGTCTGTGGCTTCACCCGCTGGCGCTGCGCTGCCGGAGCCCGAGGGAGACTTGGGCGGCAGAGGGAGGGCTAAAGCCTGGTCTGAGATGTAAGCCCAGATCAAGGTGCTGGTGGAAATACGAGCAACATGGGAAGCTGACATTGCCAAGTGTTCATCCCGGAGAAGGGGAGACAGAGGGAGAAGAGCAGACTGAGGGGGGATCTCATCGGTGCTTATCAATATCTGACAGGCGGGTGTCAGGAGGGTGGGACCGGAGGCTTCTCAGGGGTGTCTGGGGACAGGACAAGGGGCAGTGGGCACACACTGAAACGCAGGAGGTACGGCCTAAAGACAGAGAAAAACTTATTTACCATGAGGGTAACAGCACTGGAACAGGCTGCCCAAGATGTGGCTGCCCAAAGAAGGGTTCATAGAATCATAGAGTCATAGAATTAGCCGGGTTGGAAGGGACCTCAGAGATCATCTAGTCCAACCCTTGACCCACCGCTGCGGTTACCAGACCATGGCACTGAGTGCCACATCCAGTCTCTTTTTAAAGATCTCCAGGGATGGAGAATCTACCACCTCACCAGGCAGCCCATTCCAATGCCTGATCACACTCTCTGTAAAGAAATTCTTTCTAATATCTAACCTAAATCTCCCCTGGCACAACTTAAGACTGTGTCCTCTTGTCTTGTTGAAAGTCGTCTGGGAAAAAAGACCAACCCCCACCTGGCTACACCCTCCTTTCAGGGAGTTGTAGAGAGTGATGAGGTCTCCCCTGAGCCTCCTCCAGGCTGAACAGCCCCAGCTCCCTCAGCCTCTCTTCATAGGGCCTGTGCTCGAGTCCCTTCACCAGCCTGGTTGCCCTCCTTTGGACCTGCTCCAGCACCTCAATCTCCTTCCTGAACTGAGGGGCCCAGAACTGGACACAGTACTCGAGGTGTGGCCTCACTTGTGCTGAGTACAGGGGAATGGTGTCCCTGTCCTCGTAAACATTCAGACTCCATCTGGATGTGTTCCTGTGTGATCGATCTCCTGTTCCATCGGGGAGTTGGACTGGATGGTCTGCAGAGGTTGCTTCTGACCCCTACTATTCTGTGATTCGGTGATTCTGTGGGGTATGAGCTACATATTGTCACATATACATTTATATACATTTAATGGCTCTGCTGTTGTCCACTTGGGGGTGAGCTGAATTTATTTGGCTGTGGGATCAGAGCCTGGCCACACAGCTCTAAAGACCTTTTGGGCTGTTTGACAAAGTTGACTTCTCCACAGTGGTGAGTATGTACCCAGGGGAATGCTTCTGCCCCAGGACAAGCAGAGGAAGATCAGTCACCAGTGCCACCCATCATCCCTAACCCAATCATCAGGAGACTGGGAGATACCTGAGGAGGGGAGAGCAGTCCGTGAGGCTCTGCCACTGTTCTCTGTCTCACACTGGTAAAATTCTCTATGTGGATATGGATCCTGAATAGCGTCTGTTGGTTTTGGGTTTGTTTTGTTTTTTTTTTTTCACTGATGCTACTTTCTTTGCCTTCCAAAAGTTAAAAGAAGATATCGCTGGCATAGTCTGTGTCATGATGGGTGCGGTTTAAAGAGCATGAATGAATACTTCACAAGATACTGTCACAGTAAATTATAGCAGCATGTTAGTGGTGGGATGAGTAATAGTGTGCTTTAGTTTTACTGGTCATTTTCCTTGTGATGGGAAACTAGGGGCAGGATTTGTTTAGCTTAGGCATCTGAAGTTAGATGTTGAGGTCTAGTCTTGGAGCCCTTCACAGGCACTGAGACAGGCTCCTCAAATTGTTCAGCTCTTCTTGAAACATACAACTATTACAAGTTAACTAATTACTCCCTGGAGGTGCCTGTTCTCTGTTGCCAAAGAATACAGCAAGGAAGATTCCTTAGCCAGTATTTAGGTGGAATGTGTAGTAAATTGAAAAACTATGGAAAAAATGTGATAGCAATCGTGGAGGTTACTATAGAGATTACACAGAAGCAGACTATCATAGGGAACATCAGGAAGAAGAACTGGGAACTTAGAACTGGATTCCTCCTACCTGAATTTAAATCTATCTGAAGTGTTTTGACCGTTGTCTCCAGGGTATGGAGAATCCCACTGAAAATCTGAATTGCTCTTTGAGCTGGCAAAATTTGGCACTATAGTTAAGAACCAAAAGTGAAGTATAATGATTTTGATCTTCACTTTTGTATGTATTTCAACCCACACTTGCAACATCTGTTGAAGCAGTCATCTGTAAATAAAGTAAAGCTGGGTTGTTGTTGTTGTTTTTTCTTTTCTTTTTTCTTTTTATTTATTTTAATTTAGAGTTATTTTTTACCAGTGTACATAGAAGGAACAGATGAATCATATAAACACATATTTACAAGCATATTGATATTTCTAAATTTCAGACTTTGTTTTGAGTCTGCTATCAAAGAGATTTTATAATTACCTTTTTCCTTCAAGATGTATTTGCACAACATGTGTATTAATATTTTCTGTACCTATTTGTTATTCAAGTAATGAATCAGATTTTTTTTTTTCTGTGGAAATCAGTTTTCTGATTAAATTAAATCTTCTGTTGAAAATATAGTATCTGTTTCATTTTACTGCACATGCACACTTCTATATGTATGCAATTAACTGAGCTCTGGGATTATTAACACATATTTTATCCAGTAAGATGCATAAAAATAAAGTTTAAACATTTGATTTTACTACAATATACTAAACTACTGAATCCAGAGCCATCACAGTATCAGAATTTTTTTTCATTTTTTTTTTAAAAATATATATAAGTTAAGTGTGAAGGGTTTAAAAGCTATAATGACAGCAAATTTTATTTAAAATTTTACATAAGATTTATAATATAGGTTGGTGGCCACATTTCACTGACACAAACCAAAGCAAGTAATTTCTTATGATGGCCATGTGCAATATTGCATTGATTCACTCTGGGAGTATCAATCACCTTGTCTTAATTTGGGACAAAAAAAGAATATGGTGAGGTTATATTAATCCTGTCAAAATGAATCAATTCTGTCTGTTTGATGTAAAGTATGTTATGAAAGTTCATGTTTTAATGTTTGTGTATATTCATATGCACCGTGCTGAACTCCCCTTGAGGAACTCAGAACTTCTACCAGTTCACTGAAGGAACATGAATTAAAGGAATGGATTTTCAGTTGTATGGTTGGTGCTACTTACTAATGCAATACTAAAATATTGTGATGAATGCCACTGAAATTTGAATAGCTGTGGATAATAACTTTTGTGTCACTTGATGGAGATTCTGTTCATTTCACAATAGATGAGGAGATGAATCTATTGATAAAGGAGAATGCATAGGATGCAGGACAGTGCTACAATGTTAAATTACTATGGAAAGGTTATGCTTAATGCAAGGAGTTAAACAAATTAAACTTATATGGCAGATGGTGTTTTTTGACTGCATATATTGGTGACTATATTTTTAGCAGTATATAGGAAATGTGCAGAAAAAAAAGTGATGCAAAATAGAGAAGAACGAAATTCCTAAGGGGTGTGGTTTATTAGAAAACTTACTTGGCATAAAAAGTGAGTTAGAGGAAATGAGATAGGTATGGAATATTTTCCTTTCACTCAAAAAGAGCTGTGCCACACCTTGTTCATCAAGGAATTGAAGTGATTTTTTATTAGCAGGAATACAGCATAAAGATGTGATTATTTGGTAGACTGGACTGTACACAGGCTGTGTATTTTTGGTACAGGGCATTTTGTAAAGATACCTGCAAAGACAGTATATAACATTGGAAACATTGTAATGATGAAGAAGTAGCAATTATGAAAGTGGAAATCAGTAAATGTCTAACAGGATGCCTGAAAATAGTTTTTAAAACAGAACAAATGGTGTAAAAATTAGAATTTTATTAAATGGTTCCTCAATTCCACATATGATAGTATCTTTATCACTTGCTCATCATCTTTTCCTACCAAAAGCTGAGTTTGTAAATTTAAAAGGTTTCACTATCAGGTTGTGTTGATTCAGGTGCTTAATTTGAGTTTAGCAGTTGGAAGGGTTGCACCTCATTTGGTCTTCATTATGCTGGTATACAAAATTTAAGTAACAGTTTTGGTGGGGTGATTCAGAGGGATTATTCTAATTCCTTTATCAGACTGAGCCAGCAAGATAAAGCACAAGCTTTTTAAAAATGCTAACTGGGTATTGGACATATTTTAGAGGGACAGGGTTTTCATCCTGGCATGGGGAGCTTTGGCTTTTTGCATTTTTACAGGCTCCTTCTTATAAATAACATAATGTTTTGCTTTCCAGTTTACTCTTTCCTTTTTCCTGTCCTGTTTCCCAGTGTCCATGCTGTATACTAATAGAAAGTTGCCTGTTTCAATCTCAAACAGCCTTTTCTGCAAAATTGGTTTAGTTATGAGACACCATATTTTCAATGAATTATTTGGTATTAATTAGGTTCTTCCTTTTCAGTGAATATTTGCATCAATAATAAAGCGTTCTCTGAGTAAAATACTTATAGAAGTATAGGGAATGAAACAGCACATGCATGTGGAAAATCTCACAAGTAAAACTGCATACTAAATGCATCATCAGCTGCCTTGTTCATATATTTTATGCAGAAAAATTTGGAAAATTCTAGTCACATAGATACCATTTTTTAACTGTTTTAAGTAACTGTTGTAATTATATAGAGCTAATGACATATTCTCATCTTTAAACCTTGTTTAGCAAGTTTGTTTTCTATTTGGATTAGAAGACTGAGTGTACTGACATGTTTAAATGAGCAAAATCCCACATCGTGTTTCACAGGATCTCCTTTCATCTGTCTTGAGCAGTGGTTAAATATATAGAATATTTAAAGAAGAGTGACATATTTCTGCATGTTTTCAGCCATGTGCTGTGTTAAAAATCAAATGTACTTTCTCTCTGTAGAACAAATTGGAAAGAACAAAAGCCACTGCAAGTACCCATATTTTGCCATTCAATTGAATATTTTGATTAATGCTAAATATAAAACGAATTTGTTAGCAATAGCATACCATGTCATAGTGAGGTACTGCAAACCTCAAGTATATTTTACTCTGATATACTGAGCTGTCATGGAACAGAGCACTGAAGTTGTATATAAAATTTTTATTAATAGCAAACCAGAAGTACTTGCAAAATATTGCAAACTATATAAAATAGATGCTTTTGTATTAATAAACAAGCATTTATTCTGTCAAAGGCACAGAGAAACTTTTAAGGGGTCTGTCAAGAGAAATTCTCAAAACACAGTGCCAAACAATGACCTGGGTAGCAATTAAGACCAGAGAAGTAAAATAAAAGCAGTTAAACATAAAAGGACTGTACAGATTTATTTTTAATGTAACTTCAAAACACAATGTTAAGAAACATGCAAATAAAACCAGATATATTTATTCCCAGAACACTTTTTCCACAGTGTTCATATTTCCATATTTTCAGATAGTTTTTCTGATGCTTCCTCTGCATGAAGCTTATATTATAGTGGATGTGTCATCAATCCCATCCTGAAGTATCAGTGAGCTGAGATTTTGCTTATTATTGGCAGGTATTGGCAGAGGTGCCAGCTGAGGGCACACTATTGAGCTATTACAGGTGCTGGAAGTTCATTGCTGTAAAATGGAAGGATATTTCATACAAGTATAGCATTCTGTATTTCACATACTGGGGGGAATTTTAATGGGAAAGAAGCAAGCAGGGCATCCCTGCCTTTATCATAGAATCATAGAATTAGCCGGGTTGGAAGGGACCTCAGAGATCATCTAGTCCAACCCTTGACCCACCGGAGCAGTTGCTAGACAATGGCACTGAGTGCCACATCCAGTCTTTTTTTAAATGTCTCCAGGGACGGAGAATCTACCACCTCACCGGGCAGTCCATTCCATTGCCTGATCACCCTCTCCGTGAAGAAATTCTTTCTAATATCTAACCTAAACTTCCCCTGGCACAACTTAAGACTGTGTCCTCTTGTCTTGTTGAAGGTCTTCTGTGAAAAGAGTCCAGCTCCCACCTGGCTACACCCTCCTTTCAGGTAGTTGTAGACAGCTATGAGGTCTCCCCTGAGCCTCCTCTTCTTCAGGCTGAACAGCCCCAGCTCTCTCAGCCTCTTCTCATAGGGCCTGTGCTCAAGTCCCTTCACCAGCCTGGTTGCCCTCCTTTGGACCTGTTCCAGGACCTCTACATCCTTCTTAAACTGAGGGGCCCAGAACTGGACACAGTACTCGAGGTGTGGCCTCACCAGCGCTGAGTACAGGGGAAGAATCACCTCCCTGGACCTGCTGGTGACGCTGTTCCTGATCCAGGCCAGGATGCCATTGGCCTTCTTGGCCACCTGGGCACACTGCTGGCTCATGTTCAGTTTCTTGTCAATGCAGACTCCCAGGTCCCTTTCTGCCTGGCTGCTCTCCAGCCACTCTGTCCCCAGCCTGTAGCGCTGCATGGGGTTGTTGTGGCCAAAGTGCAGGACCCGGCACTTGGCCGTGTTGAACCTCATCCCGTTGGAATCAGCCCAACTCTCTAGTCTGTCCAGGTCCCTCTGCAGAGCCCTCCTGCCTTCGAGTTGGTCCACACTTATGTGACGTCCTGACCTCTGAAATTGCTCCTTTGAACTATGTGGTTTCCATCACTTTACATGGGGGAAGGATTTTGACTGCAGATTTTCTCTCTCTCCCCCATTCTTCCTGGGCTTCTCTCAGCCCTGAAAGAGAATAGGGAGTTTGGATCACTGGTTTTGCCTTCTCTCGTATCACTTCATGGGTGACCACATTCCATTTCCCATCTCCAAGTACAAATAGTAATTAGGCTGTTCCATCAAGGTCTCTTCCTCCTGGAAGGCTGTTTTGGAGTCAGACTATCCAGGTGATTAGAAACCATCCAATATCCAGGCTGACTTTATTAAAAAGCATTAATATGGTTGACATCACCATAGTGCTTTGGTTGAATTAGTTGATCACAGAGAATAAGTGTTGTCTAGAAATTAGTAATACTTGTGAAAGAGATTAGTGTGGTACAAGAGTGCTTGGGGTAAGATACTTCTGGCAGAGATGGAAGAGTTAATGCCACAGTGAAACATACTAGTTATCAGAATTAAGTACACTTCTAAGTGTTCAAGTTAAAAAGAAAAAATAGCTCTTAGGGCTTTTAGAAATGATTTATGAGGATGGGGAAATGGATGGTTTTACAAGGATCTGCCTTGCTGTTTTTAAAAAGGCTGAAATACAGTTGAGCTTTTCATCACCAGGTAAACAACTGATACATGTAGAAAAAGCTGTACGAAGAAAAAATACTGAGGAACTACCTCAAGATGAGAGTTACAAGACAAACTGCTGAACTGTTTTCAGTTGGCATTTTCTAAGGGAGAGTTATTGTCACGGTTTGACACTGGCCCGGCAATTAAACCGAAAAACAGATTTTTATATTAATCCCCCTCTCCTCCCTGATAAGGAAAGGAGAGAGAATAAGGAAAAGAGACTTATGGGTTGGAAACTAAACTACACAACTTTAATGAAACAGGAATGATAAATAGGAAAAATTACTAAATATATACAAATATACAGGAAAAGATTGATCCCACGTTCCTCCCCCCTTTCCCCCAATAACTCTCACGTCACCACTGAGGCTGCAGGGCAGCCCTGGGAAAGTCCAGGCTGGACCCTGGGGTCAGGAGCAGTCGGGAGCTGGAGGCAGGAACACACAGATTCAGGCTGGCACGGATCACGACCACAGGCAGACGAACGGACGGAATCCTCCCAGGATGCCGAAGCACACAGGGAAACCCGGTGAAGGAAGGCAGGACGAGAAGCAGGAAGGGAAAGAAAGGGAAAAGGAAGGTGTCGACCCCTCGTGATCCCTCAAATTTATACTGAGTATGACGTGTATGGGATGGAATACTCTGTTTGGTCAGTTCTGGCATCTATCTTGTCTCGGGCCTCCCAAAGGAGGGGTTCAGGTGGGACCTCTTTACTCCTTCTGCAGGGTAAAATGTTTTCCTCTGAAGCAACAGTGTCCTTGGGTCTGCATACCAACTTCTAGCAGTAACTATAAACATCCAGTGTTATCAGTCCTAGAAGCAGACACTGTCTGAGAAACTTCTGTTAATTTCAGCAAGTGCAGCTACTTACAAGAAACTTAGCTGAAAGCAGAAGTACAAACTAGAAAATCACCTTATCCTGGCTCAAACCAGGACAGTTATGAGACTTGGTTGTCTAAAATATCCATGTCACCCTAGGAGATCATAGAATTGCTTGAATTGTAAGGGATTTTAAAGATCATATAGTTCCAACCTCTCTGCATGGTGAGGTACACCTTCCACTAGACCAGGTTGCTCCAAACCCTCTCCCATCTGGCCTTGAACACTTCTATGGATGGGACATCTGTGTCATCTGTGTGGTCTCATGTACATTTAAATGATTTTTCAGGAAAAATGCATCACAAATAATTCACAACATGTACACTTCACAGATCTGATAATTTTGTAAATGTGAGTAAAGGAAATTAAAAATCATCTACACATTTCAAAATCTCATCTAACATTATTTGAAATTTTTTTGTGACTCCAAATTCCCTAATAAATCAACATAAAAATATGAATAAGTTACATAGCTTCATGCTCCATTTAAATCAGGTTCTGTGAGTGGAGACACAATGAAACTTCAGTCCATGATTAAATCCATGAATGAATGTGCTTTGGCTCTCTCCAAATGAAGGAAAGTAAACTCAGGGTTGGAACAACTGTATCTTATATTGCAGTTGGGACTGAGCTTGCAGTGGTCAAACATCACATCTCATATAATGCATGGTAACTTCCCAAGTTGCAGTAGTCCAAATAATGTTACTGTGTTCTTGTATACTATTTAGTAATCATGACTGCTCTTAGCAAAATTTCATTTACATTTGTAAGTTAAATAAATAATCCCACACTTTGGCTGTCTTTTTACAAACTGAATTTTATGAACTGAAAAAAAAAAACTATTTGAAAAATTTAACACCTTTCTAGAAACCTGTTAAATAGACGCAAGTAAAAATATTTGTGGTGAAAGCACTCAAAGGGTTAATGTGAATTTTGTGTTGGGTTTTTTTGTTTGTTTGTTTCAACTCAGTTGTGAACAAAGCCTTTGAAATTATAGGTGTGCTCAAGCAGAATGACTGTGTTCTATTTTAGCTCAATTTATTAATCCATTCTATTCTTTATCATTTTGTTAGAGAGTGCCTTCATGTTGCACACACTGCAGATAGCACAGATGTGATAGGATAAAAAACCCCACTATCTTTCAAATGGATCTTTATGAAATGCCAGTGCATGCTGAGAAGCAAATTCATCCTTCTAATAGAAAAAAAACAACAACAAAAAAAAAACTAATGAAAAAAATCCAAACCTTCTTGTGCTAAGTTTACATCTGCAAATACTAGATTTGAGAAAAAAATAATTCTTTCTAAAAGCTCAAATGATAACCGTTGAAGCTAAAAAGTCAGATTTTTAGGTAGGAAACACGTCCCTTAGAATGTGTTTTTACTTACACACTGTATTAATTGTCACAAGCCTTTTTCAGGATTGATGTAAACTTTAGATCTCAGAAAATTAATCTGTAGAGATTTTCCTCTTCTATTTACTCCACATGTAACATCATCTCAGTATTTTGGATGTTACATTATTAACTTTGCTTACAGAATTTACCCTCCTTTAATATAGTGTCAGTCTAATGAAAGAGCACAGAGGAAGCTGTTTCTGGAGGGTGGCAGGAGGATTAAAAATCTTCACCCTCCTCCCCGTCAACAACAAAACAAAACAAAAAAAACAAAAAAAAAAAAAAAAAAAAACAAAAAAAAAAAAAAAAAAAAAAAAAAAAAAAAAAAAAAAAAAAAAAAAAAAGGAAAAAAAAATCAGAATTCAGTGTTTCATCTTACCTATTCCTTTACTCTGGAGTGGGAAATCATGTCAAGAGTAGTAGCTTTTGTGGTACAAATTAGATAAAATCTACACTAAAAAAAAAATCTGTTTCACTCTGTCTTTGTTTCTGAGGTAGGTTTTCTAAAATAAGCAAAAAGCTTTTAGATCATGTTAGAAATCAAGAACTTCTCATAGAGTTTTCTTACAGAACTTAACAGATCATCAATGTACAGAGAGCTATGTTTCCTTTATGTGCCAGCCAGTCTCCATCTACTATCTCCTGTCATTAATAGATTACAAATTCTTAGGGCAGAGGTTTGCCCTTTTGTTGGCTACATATATATATTGCATAATAAATTGGAGGCTCAGTTTAGGAAGACTACCTGCTAGCTGTGAGAGTGCAAAGCAGGAAAACAATGTTACTCAGTTTTTAGAAATGGAGGGATCATAGAGAGAATCATAGAATGGTTAAGGTTGGATGGTACCTTAAAGATCATCCATTTCCAACCCCCCTGCATGGGCAGGGACACCTTCCACTAGACCAGGTTGCTCAAGGCCCCATCCAACCTGGCCTTGAACACTTCCAGAGATGGGGCATCCACAACTTCCTTGGGCAACCTGTGCCAGCATCTCAACACTCTCAATTTCTTCCTAATATCTAACCTAAATCTCCCCTCTTCAAGTTTCAAACTCTTTCCCCTTGTCCTCTCACTACACACCTGTGTAAAAAGCCCTACCCCAGCTTTCTTGTAGGCCCCCCTCAGATATTGGAAAGTTGCTATAAGGTCACCTTGGTTCCCCCTTTCCTCCAGGCTGAACAACCCCAACTTCTTTAGCTTGTCTTCACAGGGGAGGTGCTCCAGCCCTCTGATCATTTTAGTGGCTGTCTTCTGAACACTCTCAAGGAGGTCTATGTCCTTCTTATGCTGGGGACTCCAGAACTGGACACAGTACTCCAGGTGGGGTCAGGAAAAGCGTAGAGGGGGAGCATCACTTCCCTTGACTGGCTGTCTATGCTTCTTTTGATGCAGCCCAGGACACAGTTGGCTTTCCAGGCTGCAAGCACACATTGACAGCTCATGTTAAGTTTGTGGTCCACCACCACCCCCAAGTCCTTCTCCTCAGGGACTGCTGCAATCCTTTCTCCACCCAACCTGTATTCAGGCATGGGATTCCTTAGTGCCCTAAGGAATGCTCTCTTGCCTAAGGAAGAGCCAACAATTACATTGATGTGCAACTGAAGCTCAGCGCATAACATCAGCTTGTACAACACAAGTATAAATTTCATTGTTCTTACTAGAAACAGAAAGTTCCTATTCACTTAATGCTTGCTTTTTTTTTTTTTTCATAAACAGTTTTCTTCTAACAGCCTTTGTGGTTAAAATGAAGTGTCAACATCAGATTCAGTTTGAGATTAACGTAACTAAATTTGTCATTATTGTATATATATACCTGTAGGTATATGTCCTGGTTTGGGCCAGGGTAGAGCTAATTTTCTGTCTTGTAATTTTGCTTTCAGGTAAATCTTTTGTAAGTAGCTGACCTGACAATTAAACTGAATGACAGTATACTAGATAGAAAAGCTACTATTGTAGTCTATGGATCTAAGACTTGATTCAGCTACCTAAATAATCGGAAGAAGAGCTATCTGAGATGTTATAAAGTACCCAGAATATCTGCCTGGGATCTGCTAGGTATGACAATATGACAAAAGGCCTAAGGGAGGCCTTAGCATTTCTATAAGTCATGTGGAAGACCTTTAGATGTCTCAAATGGTATTAGTTTATTATGCTTAGGCAACTAAAGTGAGCAAGCTTCAGGTGATCAGCCATGAGGACTGGTTGTACAGATATTTACTACCATTTATGAGCTAACCTGCTGTCCTCCAGCCACCAGTCCAGAAGGAAACTGATTTTCCTCAAATCCTGTGTCGTGTTTGGTAGCCGTGAGTCTTAAATACCTTATGACATCTGAAATAATACTATGTGTGCAGAGGGGCAATTAAACCAAACTGTCAACATCTGCTCGGTGAGATGATGCTTGCTAGGCTTCTTTGATTGAGGTGATTAGATCTTTACTGGTTGCAGTGAGAGCTTAAGGAAAAAGCATTCTTGTAGGTACCTACTGTTTGGAAGGATTCCATTGCATGTATGGCAATCCCTACTGTCATTTAGGGATATTTGTGGGATACTTCCTTTGCTCTCTCACTGCCACTCTAGAAGCATGTGGCTTCCTCAAACACTGTGCCATATTTATCAGCCCTGTGCTGGTCTTGATCAGCTGAAAGCATTTTATATGCACTACATGTCTGCACTTGGGCTAGTCAATTATTTTCCAGCTTTCTTAACCTCAAGCTAAATCCCAACCATTATCTCCATTTTATACAAAGGGAAAAGAAGAAAAACATTTTCTGTGATGGTCCCAGAGTATTGCAATCAGAAGTAAATTTTCAGTTCCTGTCAGCATACACTGACAAAAAGAACAGAGAATATTACCTAGTCTTACCTTGTATAGGCAGAATTCCAAGCATCCCAGGTCCTCTGCTTGCAAATTTATGTTTGCTCATTATGCAATGTCTGTATGGGTGCTCATATGTATTATGTAGCACTATAAAGTATCTTCAGATAGTAGTAACTACTTGCTACATAATAACTGTCCTGGATTCTGAAACTTTTGCACCCAAGACCTGCCTGTCATTACAGAACCAGCTTTCTGAGGCATTTCTGGACATATATTCACAGATGAAAATTCCTATGCAGATATCAGATATAATGGAGTTCAGATAATAGACATCCTATGCAACTTTTATCCTACCTGACTTGTAATCTTAGAAGTTGCCTGAGTTTAAACTCTTAAGTTTTGTACTCAGTGAAATGAATCAAGTGTCTGCAGGGAGAGATTAATCTTTTCTAAAACACCGGATTTAGGATGGGATGAATGACCCTCTGGAGGTGTCTCATTCATTCCTTTGACACATACAGGGCTTAAGATTACTCTCTTTGAAGTAGTCGACTAACTTTCAGGTGACTGAAGTTGATGATATTAATCTTCCCTTTTGTAATTGGAATGTGCTCAGCTGAAAATGGGCTAACAAGCTTTTGGGCTTTTCATCAAAGCTCCACTGACACCGAACGCTCAGATTTAGCTTACAGATGGTAGAAGTTTCTGCTGGTTTTTGGTATTGCCTCCAAAGCAGTATCACAGGAAATTAGTCAAGTTTGTCCATTACTCTGCCATGAGAATCCATAACAAGGCTGCTTAGAACAGCTTAAATGCATTCTGGAAAAAGAAAATAGATGTTTAGTTTGATTATACAGCACTCACTGAGACCATCACACTGGATGAAACTTGAGAAGTGTTTGTTTGAATTGTAACCCTTCCTTTGAAACTCCTTACTGTTATTTTGAGTTTGCTGTGAGGTCAGCAGGGGCAGAAGGAGTGTGTAGTGATAACAGTGTTCATCAACTAAGTGAGGTGTAGCCAGGATGTATGGTGAGTTTTACAAGAAGGAGCTTGTCAAGAAAAGTCTTGCACAAGAGTGGGAGATGCATGCGTGTGGGGGGGGCTTTTTTTTGCCCTTTAACTGGTATTTCAGGGGTGCAGCGACCTGAAATGCTGCAAACAGGAGCCACAGAGACTTAGGTGAGCAACAGTGGTACCTAATATTCAGAAAAATCCAAGCTTCGCCTGAAAATTATAACGTTTAACTTTATATCTATATTATTTTCTTTTTAATTAAAGCAATTTTTTGTTTGTTTTTTAGTTCTTTTTTTGCCTTCTTTGTTAACAGATTTTTGGTTCACTCCTTATGTTTTCTTGAAAGCTGTGGAGGTTGCAGCTATGGTGGTTGATATTTTTTCAAGAATAAACATTTAAACTCATGCAATTAAGGTGTAAGATGCCAGATTTAATGAAATTCATGGTTCTGGACTCTAAAACCAGAAGCAGCAGACGAACTCCAGGCTTTTTAAAAAAACCTGCTATTTAAAGACAACTTTCTCCACCTCAGTGGCAGGTGTCTTCACAGAATCACAGAATGTTTCATGTTGGAAGAGGTCATGTGGGGTCATCTATTTTGGCCACTCTTTCAGTAAAAAGATTTTTTTTTTCTTTAAATGGAATCACTTGCATGTGATTCCTGAATTAGTGTCAGTGGGCACCACTGAGAAGAGCCTGGATCTCTCATCTTCATTCCCTCCCTCTAGGTATTTATACACAAGGATTAGATCCTCTCTGAGCCTTCTTGAGGCTGAACAACCCCAGCTCTCTCAGCCTCTCCTCATGTGTCAGATATTCCAGACCATTCAACATTTTTATGGCCCTTCACTTGACTAACTCCTCTAGCTCATATCTTTTGTACAGGGAAGCCCAGAACTGGACACAGTATTTTAGGAATGGTCTCACCAAGGCTGAGTAGAGGAGACCTCCATCAGCCTGTTGGCAGCACCCTAAATGCCATGAGGGTGCATTGCTGGCTCATGGACAGTTTGTTTTCTAGCAATATCCCCAAATCCTTCTCTGTAGAGATGTTTTTGATCCATTCAGCCTCCATCGTGCCAGTGATCATTCCTTCCCAAAGGCAAGACTCTTCATTTTCCCTTGTTGAGCTTCATAATACTCCTCTCAGCCCCTTTTCCATCCTATCAAGGATCCTATCCTCTGTATGGCAGCACAACCATCTGAGTAGCAGCCATTACTTTCAGTTCTGTGTAATTTGGAAACTTTCTGCAGTACACTTCCCATCCTCCAGGTCATTGATGGAGCTGTTGAACAGTACTGGCCCCAGAATCAGCTCCATATGTATTCAGATTACAACTCTATGGGTCCAGCTGCTCACCTAGTTTTCAGTCCACCTCACTGTCCACTTATCTAAACTGTACTTGATCAGTTTGTCTGTGAGGATTTTATGGGAGTCTAAAGTAATGATAAGATCCATTGCTCTCATCTTGTCCACCAAGCCAGTCACTTAAGCATGACTTCACCTTTGTAAATGTGTGCTGATGATTCTGGATCATCTTCATGTCCTTTATGTGTTTGAAATTGTTTTCCAACATCAATTGCTTCACCAGCTACCCAGCGACTGAAGTGAGGCTGAAAAGCCTGTAATTCCTTATATCTTTCCTCTTGCCCTTCTTGCAGGTAGGGGAAGCATTTGTGACATTCATTTAAGAGTTGTCTTACATAAGTCAAATCAGGAATAGGCCACTTTGGGTGGAGAGAGGGAGCAAGGTTCTTTGTTTCTTTTCCTGTTCTGTATTTTATCCTCAACTGCCTCACCCCAAAGTAATAGGAGAAGGTATTAAAGACAGCACAAGATTTCCTCTAGTGTTGGTAGCAATTTTTCCTCTAGGAAAAGGAAATACATATGGAGGCAAAACCACCTTGGGATAGAACTTTTAGGGAATGTAGTTTAAAATGAGTGAGGAAAAAGTGGATTTCACAGAAGCCTAACTGTAGAGGCAAAATCTGATATTTCACTTCAGGTGCTCTGTAACAGACCCAGATCTGTTTGCTGCTGCTTTGAAGTGTCTAAAATGAGCTGTGACTTTTTAAAACCTTTGTTTCTCTCCTGGTAACAAAGTTTGTTTAATGAATTCAGGGAGTCTGACATTTTTTAAGGAAGACGCTCTGGTTTCATATAGTAAAAAAACCTCATGGCATGGGGCGTGAAATACCTAATGAAGCAAAATCCATGTGCCAATGGATTGAATATGGTTTTATAACACTGATTATTCTTCAGTGGCCTATGAGATGTATAGGTTACATGACAAGAATGCAGCTAGCAGGTAGCTGAGGCAATAATCTTTTAAAAGTCTGGAATGCAAAGTGCATAGAAATCAAAGACATAGTTTATAACCATCCAACTGATAGCAGGTTGCATGATTTATAAATAAGTTCTGCTATTTTGCTCCTGGATTTTGCACAGAAAAAAACCTCTAGCTTAAATGCCAAGGAACTGAGTAGATGCAGCTGAACACTGATAATGGTTTTTCATTCCCAAACCATTCAGAAACTTGAATATATGTATTATGGAAAATAAATTCACAATAGAGAAGACTGCTTAAAAATAGAGGACAATTGAAACCATTTATAAATTTGTAAGTTAATTCTGAAATTAAGAGTTATCCACTTAAACACATTTGCTTTTCTGCTTGAAGGAACATCTGCAAATTGGAGCCAAGGCTTGGATTCTCACAATCTATACATCTTAATTGCATTGCTTATTTATACAACATGAAAGATCCCTGAGATAGTGAACACGTTCCATTCTGTTTGGGTTTTTTTTTTTAGTTTTTTTTTTTTTTGCTGCTATATTAGGTTTTCCAAGGCCAACAAGCTGCCTTAGTAGAATTACTTCAGAGGTGAATAGTATGATTTCCAAATCAAGTGGACTGGCATTGTATAAGAGGAACAGAAAGGGATATCTAAGACCCCAGACATTGTGCAAAATCAGATTGATAAGATGGAAAGATTTACGTACCTGGAGAGGAGGTGACAATTTTCTTAAATCTTTTAGAATGTGAGATCTGTCATAGAAGTTCCTTTTGATCAAAAGTCAGAATCTGTAATTCCTGCAATGGTGTGTTTTGTCCACGCTTCCCAGTAGGAGTGAACTGATCTACAGTTACAGTCTACAGTTACCCAAGGGGGATAAGAAGTTGCTCTGCATGTAAGCATGATTTGTTCCCTGTTAGCACTGCATTGCCAGAAGTAGTAAAGCTGTGAGTGTTGAATAGGCACAGCAGACCTAGAAGAGAAAGTTGGCCATTCTTCTTCATTTATTCCAGTTCTTGACAGAATGCTTATCAGGAATATTATGCTGATCATCTCAGTTCCCCTGTGGCAAACCCAAAGGCACTAAAACTTTTCTGCTGTTCTCCAGTTCTCTGTTGAATAAGGAATGTAAACAAAGGTGAACATGAAAAAAAAAAAGAATAACCATGCTAAAATCTTTTAACCTTTGGAAGTAGCTAGCATGTGAGGTACAGAGCAATTAAAGTGCTTTAATAAGGACATGCTTAGAAAGAGACACTTTTTTGTAGTTAATTTAAATATGCACATGCCTGCCCATAGTAAGCACAGTCTTATAGATGTAAACTTACTGGGGAGATAATGGCTCTGTAAACCCAGAATAGGATTTGCCTCTGCTTTCTAGCTGTGTGAGCAGTGAAACCCTTTTCTTGAGGGCAGAGTGCAGGGGAAATCTATGTCCACGGTATGTCCTCACTCATGTAACCTGTAATTATCATTCTGAAGAAAACACAGCAATGTTTTCTCTTGTATATCAACAGTCTCCCACTGAAATTGCCTTACAGTCCTGTGGAAAAAGACCAACACCCAGCCATGCATCCAGACAGACACAACAAAGTGGCTGTTATTCTATGCCGAATAGAAAATATGCCTTTGGAGAAGTGATAAAGAGGAAGGGAAGTGAAAGAGGTCCCTTTCAAACCTGTTCCATTGGCTCCGCTTTCTCTCATCTTGGTCTGATACATCAGTGCTAAGGCAGACATCTTAGTTTAAATTGAATGGAAGAATCACACAGACCACCGAAGACATCTATCAGCCTTGAGTTCCTGTGAACTTATTTGCCATACTAAACATCAGACATTCACCCTTGCTTCTGATTTGTGAGCCTCTGACATTCATCTCCTGAAGGATTTCTGTGAGTGGCCAACAGGGCTAGAGCCAAGTTAGGAAGTTGGGCAGAATGAAGGGTCTGCAGGTCAGGTTTTTCAGTTTCAGACATAAAGGACACACCCTCTGAAGGAAATTCCTTCAGTGGTATCACCTACTCTATTAACTTCATATTTAACTAAAATTTGTTTTGCTAATGGCCTCTGACAATAATATCTGAGGTACCTCTAACACCTTTGTTCTTTGTGCTCATGGAAACTGGCATACAATTGAGTGCTTTTTAGAAAAATACCTATCTCTTTTAAAATTTATTTCTACTATGGGCTGGGTTTCAAGGTAAGGTAATGGGATCACTCTCTTGTCACTGCAGCTCCACAGCCCTTTGTCCTCCCATTTTTCATTTCCTGAAGTAATCAGAGATGTCTCTGGGTTTTAGATAGTTTCTTTCTTTCACAAGTAATGATAATTCATCATGTGAATCTTCTGTGAGGCTTTGGAAACATTATCTCTGTGTCTCTCTTTCTCTTGTCCTTTGTTCCTCAGCTGTCTTTCTGTTTCTCTATCTATACTCTTAACTCCAGCTTTTTTCCCAGTTTTCTTTTCCATATATTTCAAAGAATGAAATGTACATTTGGACTAGGACTCCATCAAATAAAGGATTATCAGGATACTAGGCTGTCAGTACAGGCTAAGAGACTGAATATTTTTATTGTGTTCTTGTAGAAAAGAGGTTTGGTCTTAGCAGTTTGCTCAGTTCCATGGGTTGGTAGTAGCTACCCAGAACACAGATCTGATGCAAAGAGGCACCAGATTTTCCCTTACTGTACAGAATATAAATAACTTTGTGATGAATAAACTGTAGCTAGAGAACAGAAATAATGTGAACAGAATGAACGGGCAGAATTTGTCACATTTCCTTTTAAATCCATCTATTCTGGAAGACTATTTGCTTTCCTTTGTGAAAGAGAAAGCTGGCCTGAATATTATGGCAGATGCAACAAAATCGCCATCCATTGCCCTATTTGGCAAAAATACAACCAGTGCATTGTGTGGGAATAATTTCCATACTGCTTGAGCCAGTGTATTGGCAATGGATGCAGATGGTCTTTTCCAGTAAAGTGCAAACTGATGCTGACTGGTTCTGTGGTTTGGAATAGAGCCTGAGAGGGTGCAATCCATTATGCTGTGACCAGGCCAGGTGTCTGTATAATAATAAATGTCGCCTAACCACCAAAGTGGTATAGGAGAAAAAAAGATAACTCTACCCAGATAGATGCATTAATCATTTACCAGTCAAACCTAGTTTTATTCACTTTGTCTCCTCTCCATTCTCTGGGGTGCTTGTTATTTAGGATGAAGAGTCTGCTAAAGTAAGACTCTTTCCCATGTCCTTTCAAGTTTGTTGTGTGTATTTATATATATATATTTATATTTGTAAGGAAGGATGTTATACAGTTAGCTGCTCACCATCAGGTAGTGGGGAGAGGAGTGTTTTATGTAACTGAGCAGACACATCTGTTGTACTTCGGGGCTTCTGTACCCCTCTAGGTGGGATGTGACTTACTGAAATGGCAGTGGCAATATCTGTTTGGTAAGGAGAATAAGCATATATATACATTTATATATCAGCCTGTACGATTTTATACATGTAGCAGTCTTAAGGAGCTTAATTTTTCAAGAGACTGTGAGGAATGGAGAAAGATAAAGGAATACATGCTCCTTCTGCATCCCATCTCCACCCAGGTCCCATAATGAACGTTGACAGTTTATTAAAATAAACACCTATCCTCTTTATCCCATTCCTAGCAACCCCTGGAGGACATTGTATGGGACTGAATGAATTACTTGACAGCACACCTGTAAAGCATGTTCTAGAAACTTACTCTCTTGCCTATTGTGAGTTATTATTTATTTATAGTAGCAACAGTGATTTACAAAGCCCCTAGAAGGAAAGAGAGAGAATAATCTGATTTACTTTGTTCTCACTTTCTCCGTTTAGCATTCCAATTTTTGACAAGGGGAATCTGGGCACATAAACTAGTAAATAGACAATAGTTCTTAATAAAAGAGCAACATACTATTCAGGAACAGTTGTATATGTACTTTCACCTCTGCTTTAAGTTCCTGGTTTCTGAGGACACAAAACTACTCAAGACCAGGACACAGACTCAAAGGAAGTCCAGCAATGTTAATGCTCCTACTAGAATGATTTTGACCCATGCCAGCTCTCAATGAGTGGACTCAGACCACTCAGACCTCTCTTGCACTAGAGAGAGACTACTGTCACATAGACATGTGCCAAAGTACAACTTGCAACCATTCATCTAAATCTTCTTTCTACCAAACAGAATAGCCTCATTCAAAATGGAAACTCTCTGGTGGAAATAAAATCTAGCTCTTCTTCAGCTGCCATCAGCTGTGAGGATCGTGGGGCTCAGCAAACACTTTTCTTCTCAAGCCTGTTCTCTCAGGGAACAGGCTTGAGTTCCCTGAGAGGAACTCAGCTCAGTTCTCAGTTCCTCAGATAAGGGAACTGGTGGCTAGTTCAGTCAGGCAGTACCCCAACATGGAAACAGCCTGGAAACAACTGACTTCAGCCTTCTGGCTTGACAATCAAACACAGTAAATACCTAATCAGTGTCATTTACTAGCAGACAGAAGAGTGTCAAATCAGCCTGTTACTAGGAGCATGGCCACATTCAGAGCTCAGAGGAGCTAGAAGCCGTTGCTTTGAAAACAGGTCAGCAAAGGGAAAGGAAAGAAAGGTAAGGTTATGTCGGAAAAAAACAGTATGAAGAAGCAGTAATGATGTTGTGAAGGGGAGAAAGAAACAGGAGACTTTTCATTCATATTCCTATTTCTTGCCCCAGTTCAGCTTGTTAAAACATGCATGCAAAACTATTACCTTGTAATGACTGTTGCTTACTCCTAATTGAAATCTATAGTCCCATTACAAATGCATCTGGACACGTTTAATGAAACCATGTCCTGTTGTGCAAATTGAGAGTTCATAGCCCTTTTCTAAATAACACACAGTATGAGAGTTCAGGCACTGAATTAGGCATCTGGTAAGAAATGCTACCAGATCTTTCAGGTTAACTGAGAAACTGGGTTGCTGCTCTTTGCCATTTCTAAAGCATAGCAGTATAATTCATTTCCCAGGCTGCCTTGGATTTCCAGTTAGGGTACCTCATAGGGATATTTTATCTTTTGCAATATTCAACTCGTAGAAAGAGAGAGAAGCTTAAATATACTTTCTTTTAGGCTTTCTTGAAAGTTGGCAAGATTTTTTCATTAAAATTGAAGGCGAGGCTGCTCAACTAGAACATCTCTCAGTTTGCTGACCATTTTTTTGCAGTCCTTGAAACTGAACTGGTGATAAATATGTTTTTAAAATATTCTGATAGACATACAGAATAACAGCTCTGACTTGCTATCCCATGCTGAGTTCCATCTTTTCCCCTTTCAGTATAAGATCTGAGTTTGTTCATTACAGATCTGGTAAGAAAGACACTTACAAATTCAAGCTTAAGATTGTCTGATGCTTGCTTGTCTGCTCTTTCACCTTTTTCTGCCACATCCTCCACTGAATATGATCACCTCCACTTTGCTCTACTTCTTACAATGACCACAAAAGTACAAAATTTTTGCCTGATAGTCTGTTATCTATGTTTTGATAATGTCACAATGTTGGACTGTAGGTGGCAGCATATGTGAGTGAATATTAGATGTTTGTGCTAAAGTAGGACTTTTAACCTGTTTTGATCGATAATCACTGTAGACTTCCCTTCCTTAAAAGCACTTACTGTTTGCTCCTCTTGTTCTTTTATTTTCAGCCTATAAAACCGAGTGATGGACTTAACATACGAGCGTCGAAAGAGTTGAGATTGATGTGTTAAACAGTTTTCATGATGGTTCAGAGGATACTCCTGTTCTTTACTCTAGTTTGAGGCCCAGATAATGGAGGGCAGCACAGGGCACTTGGCCATCTTCATTTGGAACAGAATGGTCTGTGTTGGGGTTGAGAATATGCATTTTTATTGCTGACACAGAAGGTGGGGTGCATGTCTGTGGCTTAGCTATTCAATGGCTGCTTATGAAGTAACAGATGATGCCTCGCCAGGATTAGAGAGGGCTGGGGGCATATCTGTGCAAGTCATTTCTGCCATAAAATAAGACTAATACTTAGAGGCTTTTCTAACTATTCCAGTTTAAGTGTACTGGAAGTAAAGGAAGGTTAGTGAATGTCTGTGGACAATTTTCTGCACAGTATAAACCACAGTTACGTCCTCATGTCAGACCGGGCAGGGGGATATTGATCTCCTGTACCAAAAAGCCTTAGGGGATATGTAAGGATTAAACTGATTGGCACTACAGAAACAGGGATCTCATTTCCTCTCAGTATGCAAAGCTTTTTCTGGGAAAAAAAAAAAAAAATCTATTTCTTCTTAGTACTCACCAAGTATCTGTCTCAGCTGATGTAGAACTGGGTCTAACTAGTGAAAAGTGTGCTTGCGTATCAGCAGCTAACAAAAAAGGAACATTTTTAAAGACACATGCTTAAAGCAGAACAATAGCAATGTACTGAGCTTGTTGTACCTGACCTTCCCTTTCTGGCTGTGGTGGGCTGACCTCAGCCAGCAGCTGAGAACTCATCAAGTCACCCACTCATTCCTCTTCTCTAGGAACTGTGATAATGTCAGAAGGGTGTGTTTAACACCAAAGTATTAGATATAAAGAATTTATTCTGTCTAAAAAATAATTTTAGATCTATAATGGAAAAATGCTCATATAGTAGAGTCAGGGAATAACAAGGCTAGGGCTGCTCCACATGAGAAAACAGTCCAGCAACAGCAGTGTGAAGAGGGGCAGAATCCATTCTGACAGGCATAGGCCTGAAAAGTGTGGGGATGGTGATAATTAGAAGACCCATTTTCAGTCTAGTGGTGGTCTGAGATACTCAAAGCAACAAGCCAAAACAAGCCAGGAACAGAACTGAGCACAAACATACCTACAGGATAATTCAGGCAAGGAGCTTATCCACAGCTCCTGGACCAGTGTGCATGAGTGGCAGTCAAACCAATTAAAACCTGTTGATGCACTGAAGGTCATGACAATTAATTTCCTATTTCAGACTGTTAGACTACTAAAATTTACACTGAAATAAAAATACACTCTTAGCTTCATTTATATGGTATCTTCCCTTTTGCCAATAACAAGACTTTGAGTATAGCAGCATCTTTTTTAATCAAGCAACTACAGCTTTAATTATAACCCTGTTGCCATAGGGCAAATGCATGGACAAGCTTGTGCCCTGATATAGCATAAACATGATCACTTGTGCTCTCTGGGTAAATCTCTTTTGGGTTGTTTGTAGTGATTAAATCACTTCTTTGGAGCGCTGGTACAGAATTGCCTTCAGCCTGGACAATTGGATCCCTGGTTGCAATAAGCACAGCCCCAAAATAGTTTTTCTTTAGCATTCTGCTGTTACAGTACTACATGGAACTACTGGAACTCAGAATTTTAAAAAATGAAAAAATGCACAGATAGGACACCAGTCCAAACCTTTATCCATGTGAGTACACGTGTATACACATACAGTGACATAAAGTAAAACAGGCTATTAAATTTGCTTGCTTCGTTCCAGAATGGGCACTGAGAAAGGAGTGAGCTTGTTATCTAAGCAAATCTGTTAAATTTTGACTACCCTCAGCCAACACCCCCTCTCACCTACCTCCACATCTATGTAAATAGAAAGTTATTCTCTGTAACCTATAAAATATAGCATCTGCTAAAATTCATATTTGTCCTTAAAAATTTCATGTGTCCCAGGAGATGCCTCTACTTCTCATTAATACCAAGCAGGCAAGGACCTGAAAATAGCACAGATATTTTTTCCCTGTTGTTAAGATCTGTTTAGACTTTCTGTTGTGATACTTTTTCTTTCATGAATAGCAAATGGCAGGGTGTGTATAGATTTACAGTCTAGAGTCCCCTGGATTCCTATGCAGGAAGAACAAGAAAATCTGCTACATACCCACATTTGCCTCAGTCTTATGTCCTAGGCTATAAGCAAACAATCTGAGGAACTTTTCAGTATCACCTAGTTGAATGGTGCAGTATCAGGTTTTTTTCCCTTTGGCATCCCTTTTCCAGACATTGTTTCTCCAAAGCTCAGCATTTCTTTTCCTCGGTAAACATAACTTTAACTGTGGAACTTTTGCTTAGCCTGGGCCATGGGAGAGGAAATACTCTCATTCTGAAATATGCTTCTATGAGTACAATCCAATTCTCCAGTTGTCACACCAGCTCTTACTTCACAGTGAAGGGTAGGTTGCAGCCCCACAAAAACTTCATCTGTGGATTTCCTTTATCTGTGAACCTCCTCTGGCTCTAATACAAATGCTTGGCTGATGCATATGCTAAAGACAGTTCAGTGTTCTTCCAAGGAAGAAATTAGAATATGCCTGTGGGTTCCTTTGTCAGCTGCTGTCCAGATGCAATCAAACTTAGCTGTGGACTTTCAGTCAAAAATAACCTTAACCCTGACTCTAAAATGAACCTTAGAAAAAACATGTCAGTGAAGATGAAAAATTCCTAAGGAAACAATTATTTTTGCACCACTCAGTTCCTTTAACAGCTCTCTAATGATTGAGAGAAAGAGCCTAAAGCTACAGCTTGAGTGGTGCAGAAGAGCTGTCTGAAAAAAAAAATAATCCTGCAGGCTAGATTTCCCCCTTGAGTAAATCCTCTTCTGGGTAAGATGAAAGTGGGCAATGTCTAGGTTTATTTTATGGTTGGGATTGTTATGTAAAATTAGATTTAAGAGAAAAAGAGAAAATGTGGGATAACTGTGTCTAGGAGTCTGGAAAATCCTCCAAGAAAAGGGACAGCTGATACTTGAATTTGCCTCAGGAATGTGGAGCCCTTGACAGTAGCAGGAACCAGGACGAGGGTTGTCAGTCTATAACTTGGGATTCTTAGGGTTCAAGAAAAAAAACCACAGAAATCCAGATGTAGAGCTGCAAAGGGAACGCCACAAAAAAGATGTAGGCTGTGGGAAGACTTATCCCCTGCAAAACATCATCTTCTGAGGCATGGCACTGGTTCTCTGGGGTCAGACAAAACAACGACTGAGGCCAAGGGGTTGGATGGGGAGAAAGCTGCATTTGTAGTACAGCTGCAAAGGGGCTGCCTGAGGATTGTGTAGGCTGCGAATGGAATTGTCTTCTGGGAATCTGTTCACCTGAACTGTGTGTTGGGGTAAAATCCAGGCAAGCCTGTGTCAAGACTGAACCTCAGGATTATGGTTAGGAAAGACAGAAAGCTCAGCCCCACAGTTACAGTGCTGCAGAGGGGCTGCCAAAGAGGGTGTGAGCTGGCCAAAGGATTGTCTCAGAGAACTATTTCACCTGGAGGATCTTTGGCAAAGTCTCAGATGATATTAGGAATAGAGCTAGGAAAGAGACAATCTGTAAAATGGAACCTTCCAAGTTAAGATGAACCCTATGCCAAGACCCAGTGTGAAGAACAAGGACTCTCAGGAGAATTTTTTGCAGATGCACTGCAAGTGCAGGTCAAGGCTTTTCTCGCCCAAACCTTAGCCCTAACCCTAGGCCTCGGTCCTGTTACCCACATCAACAAGGTGTGAGGGGACAATTCCATCTGTGACCTCTGCATCCTTCCTGGGCATCCTTCCTGCATCCTGCCCTTTGCACCCCCACTCCAGCTCCAGCTGTAGGACTTGTATCTTTCCTCTCCATAACCCTTCACCTTGGCCTAGGCTTTGTCCTTGGCTGAATCCTAGATCAATTTAGATGTAACCCCTCACCACTGTACTGTGGTGGTATCATAGAATGTCAGGTAGGAAGGGACTTCAAGAATCATCTGGTCCAACCCTTCTAATATTATTGTTTATAGGATGTCTCAGCATCCTGTCAAATTGAGACTTCAAACTTTCCAAGGTGAGGGAATCCACCACTTCTCTTGGGAGACCATTCCAATGTCTGGCTGTCCTCAGAGTGAAAAATTTTCCTCTTGTGTTCAAATGGGATCTTACCAGGAGCAACTTATGCCTATTGCCCCTTGCTTTTCCATCTGACTACTTGAAAATAAGGAGTCTTCCTTTGTAAATTTCTTTCTTTTAACATGGGACTTCTCTTTTAGCTCTTACCTCTGTTGCCCTATGAGAGCATTGTATGTCAAGGAATAGATTTCTGTTTGTGTTTGTCATCTTTGCCCCTAGAGCCTGAGTTTTTCCTTAGGGAAAAACTGTCTTTGATTTCCACTGCAGGCTACTTTCTGTAAGAAAGACAATCATGCATGTGTGGTTTTTGTGTGCCATTAACAGCTCCATCCATGTCCATATACCAGTCGATTTTCAATTGACTGAGCAATACTCAGTTATAAGGACCATCTTTGAAATGTGGAAAGTGATATGGGTTATTTTTGGGTGATATTAACATTCCTTGCTGCCTTGATATACAGGTAGACAAATACGCAAGTATTTTTTCTTATAACAAAATAAGCTGTTGTATTATTTTTGCCTCTTTTGTTATCTTCTTATGAGCAGTTTTCTACCCATAAATTATATTTTAATAGCACTTTTCATTTAAGTTACATTCACAGCAGTAGGAAAGCCCAGACCTGTAAGGAAGTCAATACTGAACAAAATTAAGTGTCCATAAATTTGAATCTATGGTATTTTCAGCTTGACTTGAGGGGATGACTTTTTAATGGAGTAAGAAGTGACACAAGTATTTTTTCCTTCTGAATTGCATAAAAATAATGCTATACAGAACACTTTTCTCTGGTTAGGCATCTCATTGACAGTATTTGCATTTTGTTTTTATTCTTCTTATTCTTTTGTTTCAGTGCTTGACTATTTTGAAGCTTATAAGGGGCTTATGAGTTGGACTGTGGCTGTTGGCAGTGCTAGATGGCATATTTAATGAAGCTTTCCTTTCACACATTAAAGAAAGTCTGTGGCAGGAATAAAATTCTGTTAAAAGTTTACTGAAGGGAGGGTATAGTTTCATCTGTGTTTGAGTCTTCAGTTGTACCAGTGGGATCTTTGTTCAAAACTCTTAAGAGAATTTAGCTAATTAAAGAACATTTTCCCTTTTCCTGCCCTCCTTTCTCATCTCTTCCCTATCCCTTCAGATCCCTTCAAAATATAATCTTCCTCTAGAAGCATAGCAGTCACCTGCCATAGTTGTAAGGAAGTCAGCATTTCAGCAACAGTGAGGTGACTTCTTAAAGGTTAAATAAAAAAGGTTAAAAAAACTTCTTCAATAAGCTGTCATTTCACCCATACCTAAGCTTGCATAACTTGTTCAGATGCCTGCATATTTTCATGCATGTTCTTCCTCCCAGTTAGTGCCAGCTTCCTTGCTGGTGCTATACATTCTGTGCAATTTCTCAGCTAGGATGAGACAGAGTTGCTAAAGGTACATGAAAAGACTGGAAAATATTTTAATGTTTATCTGAAGAAAGCTAGTTCGAGGAATACAAAAGAAGAGTAGACTTTTGTCTTTGAAAGCAGAGAATGCTGTGTATCTCTTCTCCATGCTACATTTCCAAATCGTCTTATTAAAGGATTCTCAAATGAAAATCAAATCTAACTAAACATAAACCACATATATCTGTACCCTTTATTGTCTCAAAGATTTCCTTTATTTATAAGCTGGATCAAGCACTTGATAAACAAGTAGGACAAGCTGAAATTTTCAGAAAGACATCTTTTTCTGTGATACTTTTAATATTAGTTGTAATTTCATAACAAAGTAGTGATTACTCCATAAAAAACTTGCTGTGCATTGAATAATTGTTCAGAGAAGGAAACTACAACTGCATATTTATTTCCCATGAGAAAATGTTTCAAGATTTTAATGCAAGTGCCATATCACTGTGGCACATTCATCCACTTGATATCAAAGATTTGCAGTATGAATGTCTGGAGTCAAGAACTTAAGCTGCTTTTGATTAGCAAGAGCTGCACTCTGGAAAACTTGCTTTTACACAGATAACTGTAATATTTTTAAGTAATGTGGCAAAGGGGGTCTCAGCCTTTTCTACATTCCATCTTGATCCTCTACTTTTCCCAAGGATCGATACAACTTTCTACATTTGAACTACCTGTATTCTGCAGCTACAGTTAACACAAAAGAGTTAGTAATGAAAATTGATGTATATTCTTGATTTCTAGCATAATATGGAGAATTATTATTGCACTTATTAGGTACATATAATAACATATGCTGTGTCATTAATTTCTCATGGCCTGAAGTATTGGTTAGATCTTATTTGTAGAATTAAAGTTTGTACATAAAATGACAAATTCTACAATAATTTCAGATAATAGATGTCCAACAGAACCTCCGTATCTATGAAAAATATGCTACCCCTTCAAGAGTTACATCTGTAGAGTGTGTGTGAAGAATTTTTTGTCACAAGGCTTCGGCATAAATTCCTATCTCCTGTTGCAGAGTCAATATGTCCTGTATGTTTGTATGACATACACATACTATCACACATACTTTTGAGAAATGATTATGTCTTTTTTATTACCTATTGAGGTATTTCACTGGAAGAGCTCATTGATTGCTTCTGTTACTAAAAATGACTGGAGAACTGTCCTAAAAAAAGACATCGCATGAACATGTGGGAGCACTGCCTCCTAATGGTTTTAAGTTCTGCATGTAATTCTTGGTAAAATAAGTTACCTCTCCTTGAATTTGAAAGAAAGGCCACCACAATCATTTAAATCCAAGCCTCTCAAAGGTCTTTACAGTTTTCTGTTTCTACAGCAACATACCTTATGCTCTTTAAATCTTTTTTTTTTTTTTTTTTTTTTTTCCTATGAGGTGAGCATGCAATACACTATGTGCTATAAAAATCTTGTGTCTTGTTGTTCCATAATATGCTGCATTTGTGAATACAACCTTAAGTTTTTTTAAATGTGTTTTGCAGCCATACAACACAGCCAGCCCCTGTCTCATTCACTTTCAGCTTTCACCCTTGGGAGTTCTACATCATTAATCTTACCCAGACCTCTCCACCAGACTGAGTATTTTTTATTCATTTTTAATTGGATTTCCCCAGGTATATTAGGTTGCATTTTTTTTTTCGGAAGAAGAAACTCATTTTGCTCCTTTTGGCACAGATTTCTAATCTCACTAGCTCTCTTTGTGTCATGTCACCTAACTCGTTGCATTTCACAGCTCCTTTCAACTGGACTGTTTTCAAATTACTGTCCTGTTCACTCTATCTACCTGATCATCCCTGAAGAGCTAACTGAAACCAGCACTAACTGATCTCCAAGGCTATTACCTTTCACTCTTGTTATATTCTGTCAACCCACATGATAACTACTTTAACACTACCCAATTTGATTCTTCAAAGTAATTTCTGTTTAACTTTTTTTTTTCTTTAATTATTTTCCCCATATTATTTCTCATTTGCAAATATGAATGAAACCATTCCATATCTGGCTGCTGAAACCAGCAGCATGCCTCTAAGTCAGTCTTCCAACACAAGGTACAGAAGGTATAGACGGCATTTCAGTTTCAAGACTTTTATGGTGTGCTTCAGCTTCCATTCCTGGTTTTCAAATATGTATCTGGAAGACAGTAAGATGAACACAATAATGGAAACAAAAAATGGAAGTTAGCAATCATTAATTTATTATAATTATTAGTTTATCACTACAAGTGATTCTGAAATTGCCTGATATTGCAGTACTTTGCGGTTTTTGTCTATTGCAGTTTTTGTCCAGAGCATCCATCAGGCTATATGTATGTAGCTATCCCTGGATGATTAAAATATAAATGTTGAGGAAGCCATCTGATTTGCATAGTAACATGAATGAATGGTTGCTTTTCTTTATCTGTCTTTGGACATTAATGGTTTATTTATTTACTAATTTATTGAATATAAAAATTTATTTTTTTCCCAGCAAATAGGTGATACAAAGGTTGAATGCAAAATGATGCTTGTGCTCTTCAGCTAAAACACCAACAATATAAAGTAGGTATTGGAAGAAGAAAAATGTGCACGATTTATTGGACTGAATAATTACAATCTTTTATCTGATTAATATTAACTGCTCATATTATTTTAATTGGATGCATAGAAAGAGGTGAATACAGTCAGTGATATTTCAACTAATAAAAGGTGTATGTTCTGTAAAGTCAAATTTTAATTAATCTCTTAGCATACCAACCTTTTCCTGACAGTATTCTGTATCTTTTGTGTTATTAATTTTATCCAAAAGCCATATAGTCTGTTTTTTCATCTGCAAGTGATCAAAATCACATTACCTGGTATTATGATTCTTCAGTTTAATCAATTTAATTCCTTCACTAGAATGAAAAGCCACAAAATGTCCCATTGTGCTGTACAATAATGTGGATATCAGATCCTATAAGCAATTCTTTTTTTTTTTTTTTTTCCTTTTAAAGACGTGGTCTGTGTTCTGCTGGAGGGCTGTGTGATGCCTTGTTGCCATGCACAAAGTACTTATAGTGAGGATGAGTTGCAAGGACCACCCATATTAACTTATGACCTGCATGTGGAGTGTTTTCATTAACTCCACACTGTAAAATTCCTAAATGAAATAAGCATCTTCAGCTATTTGATTTATGCCTATATAGGGGTGTGTGTGTGTGTGTGTGTGGTACTTAGAGGAAAATCAGAATAACATGTAGTCAAATGTGAAATTCACCTCAGGGAAATTGTATACTGTCAAAAAATCGGTTTCTACAAAACCTTTTAATTGCAAAGTAGTCAGAAAGAATCTATCTAGACATCCATAGCAACCACTGTCAGGTTGGCTGACCAAGTGAAAAAGTCTGCTCTGAGCTCTGTTACTATGGATATGTATGAAATACATGCAGGAGTTTGTAGTTGAGTTTTGTTTCTCTTATTAAATCCAGACCTTTGGCACATTATATCCAGAAAGAAGAGCCAGATCTTGGATTGCTTCATCTGTCTCATTCATCAGCTGTGCAAAGCCAACAAAAGGACACCAAATAGGAGTAGCTGAAAATTCCCAGAGAGAGGGGAATTCGCCATTAGGATGTGTTTTGTAAATTTATGAAAGGGAGTTGGAAGAACATCAAAGGTGTGTAATAGCCAGAAGCAATGAAATCTCAGATGAAAGTAAAAAATGGATAGCTGTGTGGTATTGCTGGAGGACAGAGACATGTGTGCCCCTAAAATGCAGCACAATTGTACGTTTCACACCTGTGTGGTACCTGAGAATACTTCTCAGCTTTGTACCAAAAATGGAGGCACAAACTGGTCTGCTTTTGGTGCCAGGGGGGCTTGAATTTACTAAGAAGTGCTCCTGCAACCAACTGCTTGCTGCAAATAAGTTTACATAGGTCTCTCAGCTTTATGGGACATGGAGAGTCTCACAGTTTTTACAAGGCACTGTATAGATACACATGGCTTTTGTGTTATGGAAAATACTGGAGGTATTAGTGATTTGTTTTCTCATCTCTGAATTTAAGGTGTGAAACCCTAGTGCATTAGTAATATTCATGGATGGTAATAAAATAGACTAATTCACTTGTAATGACCACTGATGAGCAGTTTTTCCATATTGCTTCCTGTCTTATAAGAAGATTTAAATACCTGACACTTTGTATTCAATGGGGATAACACAAGGACTTCATTCCCTTCTTGTATGATTTGATATAGTCATGAAAGAATGCCAATGGCATCCTGTGCTGCAGTAGGCAGAGCATTTCCAGTGGATCAAGGGAGATGATCCTTCCTTTCTACTCAACACTGGTGAAACCACATTCAGTGTACTGTGTCTAGTTCTGAGCTTCCCATTAAAGGTTACTGTAGGACTGGAGAGGTTATTATAGGACTGGAACATCTCTCCAGGTGAGGAAAGACTGAGGGAGCAGGGACCATTCAGCCAGAAAAGTAGTCCCGTGGACTTCTCATCAATGTATGGAAACACTTGAAGAAAGGGTGCAAAGAAGACAGAGCACAGGCTCCTTTCAGTGGTGCCAGTGACTGGACCAGAGACAGCAGGGACAAACTGAAACACAGAAGGTTCCCCCTGAACATCATGAAACACTTCCCTTGTGAGGCTGACCAAGCACTGGCACAGGTACTCAGAGAGGTTGTGGAGTCTTCATCATTAGAGATACTCAGAAGCCATGTGAACATGATACTGGGCAAACTGCTTTATGTAGCCTACCTTGAGCAGGTGGGTTGGACAAGGTGAGCTCTGGAGATATCTTCCAACCTCACCATTCTGTGATCCTGTGGTTAAGCTAGAGTGTGTTGGTGAGGATGGGATTTTAGAAGAATTGCAACAGTCTCCTACTCATAAATAATAAATATATAGGCTGAAATTCCTTTCATGGAACATGATATATCGCTTCTGCTCCTCTTAAAAGAAAGTCACAAGTACCTGAAAGAATAAAATGTTAGGTGTGGCTTTGTGTGTTAAATATTTGTAAGAGATGAGGAATATTCAGTATGTGTGAGGATCCACCTAATCTGATGATTTTTACAAGTGTTTATTTATGCTATGTTCTCTCATTAATTGAAACTTCTGTTTACTTTCTTCTGTTTCACCAGCCAAGGAATGTAAAGCAAAAATCCCAACAACAGATTGCCTGCTTTCTATTAAAAATAAACACAACAATCTACTATGTCCAGCTGATAGAAGTATGCCCAAGGATAGAGGTAGCTCACAATTAGAATGCACATAGTGGGCAAAAAAAGGGACTGGCTGGCTGGAGCCCTGTTTTTACTATCCAGTTGTGAATGACTAAAAAAAAAAAAAAGATAAACCATTCCTTCTTTATGCCTTCTCTATCAGTAGTGATGCAAACTTCCTCAGCTGCTAATTCCATCCAATTCAATGACTTTAAGAGCTGCAATGAGTTGAATATCTTTTAAATCCAGTATGTTGTAAAAGAAACTGATTTCCTGAAAGCCCTTGCAGATAATTACTTGTCCAACTACTACAGATGATTTGATAACCAAAAATATGCCTGGATTCAGGCATATTCTAACCCTAATCTTCTTTGAATAAATTACAACAATTATTATCAGGAACACAAGACCAGTAAATAAAAATTCATATTCCTGTCTCACTTGCACTGTATTTATATTTTACATTTCCAAATGAATACATACAAAATGTCAGAAGGGTTCATCGTGATCCATACAGGCACATGCAGTGGTAATGGAACTGGTCTTTGGTGTTACAGAAGACATCCAACTGGATCTAGTACTCCTTGCTAATGTGCTCTGAGAAACCTGAAAAGGCATACAGTTTAATATAGGTTACTGGCTCATAATTCTAGATCCTAAGAGTGTTACGTATTATACTCCAGTAGCAAGCCATCTTCATTCAGCCAGAAGAGTCTTTGTGAGATCTCAGGTTTGTGAGGATAAAGATGTGAGTCCTGTCAAATTGTGTTCCACTTCATCCTCATTGTGTAGCGCTTCCTATTAGTCACTTATCCATGAGCACCTACCAGCTGGGAGAAGAAAATGGTGGGGAGGATTTGAATGCAATTTATACAATCAGAATCTGTGCTCATGCAAAAGTCATAATGCCCAATGTAAGTTTTCAGAAGTCTCAGTAGGCATAAAACCCAAAGCCAACAAAGGGGAAAATCAGTCATGGGAAGGATGCATTTTAGGATAAGTCTTTCTCAGAATAAATAAACACCACACCCATTAAAAGATCATTTCTCTTGCAGAGAGAATATCAGACAAAAAAGTTTACCTCTGAGGGGAAGAAAGCAAGACAGAAACATCATTAGCAATCTATGTTTGTGATTTGTGGGTTGCTGGAGGCAAAGAGCACTATTTTTCAAGGGAAGACATATGATGTGACAATTTTATGATAAAAAATGGAGTAAAGTGAAGCAGCACAAACAACACGTCTTGATTTTTTTCTAAAACTTGTATCTCAGGCTCTGTTTCTGTCACTGGTGCTAATAAGGTTGGTGGTCCTTGTCGAACAAAGGTCATTGTTATGGTTTCACTTATAGAATAAAAAATATCATTATTGAGCAAACCGAAAGAGAACAGACAGAAAGAAAAGAGATAAGACAAGGTCTCACCACTCCCTCTGCTCTGCCCATCTTCAAGCTGGGAAGTCTGTAAACTTGAAGTATGGAAATAAAACAAATATTTTTTTAACTTTGGGACATGAAGGGGTTTCAGGGCTTCCAGCCACTAGCTTGAAAACAGGATCTCTGAGAAGAACCATCAGTGGCTTATCCGATCTGATAGCTGCTGTTTTCAAAGCTGGGTGAAGAATTTATAGATGTGTATTGCTGTCTCACAGCTGTACATCCAAATGGTCATCATCTTGAGATAGGGTACTAATTGCACATATGTTACTTTCAGTAAAACATTTTTGCCAGTGGGAGTTCCACATTCCTCTTAATTGTGAGTACAATTCTAGACCCTAAAAAATTAGAACTTAACTTTGAAAAAACTAGCATTATTCCTGGGCAGTAGTATTTTACCTTCTTCCATGCCCCTCTAGCACTATTTTGACTTTATACTGCTAATCATTTGTGCTCACTGTTTATTTTCAAGTCTCTGAAATAAGACTTGTTTTGTTGGTTTGAGAAAGGGACTGAGAAAGTACTGCAGATGTTTTGCACTTATTTATTGTGCCTTGAGGTACTTTGCAATTATTAGTTAACCCTACAAATAGTAAAGGCTCAAAGTGTTGTTAGTTTCAAACTGTTAAATGAGTTTCAAACCGTCATACAATAATTAATTACCTTACACATAATCAGCTCACAAGTATTTTTTTGTAATCCTAAATCATTGTGTTCTCATGTCTTCTGCTAGTTTTGTAATTTAGAGTTATTTTATGGATAAGCCCATACTACCTGTGTTCTCAGCACAGGTAGAAAGAGAAATTGTATATCCACTAAATGATACTAAGATACTGATTTGTGGAAGACCCTCGCATTATAAATTTAATGAATGCACTATTTGGAGATTCACAGTTTCAAATGAGGTTGTGGCATTTCCAGGAAACTTCAGTGAAATTTTTCCTATCTGCTGCTATCCAGCTGCTACTGTGAGGGGAAGTCATCTACCATTAATGTGCAGGGAATTATTAAATTATTGGTCCATAAGGAGAGCCAAAGCTCCTGAATATTGGCAACACTGTTGCTTGTTTGTTAACCCTTTAGTAAACTTCATCTTGATTAAAAATTCTGGAAAATTCTTAGAGAAAGAAACCACCCAGTTTGCAGAAGCAAGCTGTTAAAAGGGAGACTCAGAAGCCAAGACATGGTTTGATCACTGACTAGAGTTGCAGAACGTCTCTTAAGTCTTGACAGATAGACAGGCAATAGTCCATCAGAAAAATGAACCTTCTTTTACATTACTTAACATGTGATGCAAGAAAAACAGTAGCAATATTCAGTTTTGTGATATTCATGCTGAAGTAGAAACTGTGATTAACAGCTGAGCACTATAGTCCTGGGGGAAAAAAAAACCAAACTAATCCAGACTGAACCATCAAATACCTATACGTAAAATCAATTGGGGTGTGAGTTCAGTCTGTCAACAGAGCTCCTCCTAATGTAAATTTAAAAATACTGAGAAAATACTTTTAAGTATTTTGATGAGAGAAGAAAGTAAACAAATAAACGGGACATCATGGTTAGAAGTGATGTCTGAACACAGGGGAAAGAAATTTGAGTTCTGAGACAAAAATTGCAGGTCATAAGTTGTTCCAAAAAACTTGCATGGTTAAAAATGTTTTCATTCCCATATGATTATAGAGAAATAAATCCCTAATTGAAGGCTGAATCTCTTTGTGGAATGTTTGAATCCAAATTACTAGAGAGATTTATGAGAGGAGCAGTTTTATCTCTATAAAGATGTCTCCTATTGAATTTTCGGTAGTGCACTGAAATAAAATAGCCATCAGCTTGGAAAAAGTGTATGAAAACAAGGAAGACAAGAAATAAGAAATTCTCCATCATAGAATGATGGAGAAAATAGCCCTCATAGGCTACTGTGCTGGAAAGAGCAACCAAATAGTCAGGATGGAGAAGGACCATCCTTGGGCTATCATACAGAGGGAAACAAATCTGAGTTAAATCCTAAACTTCTGGTATCCCAAGGATAAAAAATTCCCTGTGTATACTAATGGAAAATGTGGAGCTTTGTAATTCACAGAGGTACATTTCTAGCAGATCTATATATTTTCAGAATGCAGACTTTGCTGCCAGCAATTTTACTGACGTATTTAAGACCAGTCTGGTGCTCAGTTACATTCTTACTGAATAGTTCAGCCAAGCTGTAACATCATCTCAGTGACAAAGGAAAATGCTAATATTAACGTAGAAAAATGTGGTGTTGATAATTGATATTTATAAAGCACTGTTCTCTGGACAAAGAAATATATCAACAATAATCTTGTGAAATAAAATTTTGCTAGACTTTGGGAAAACATTTTTATTCAAATTTCTTTACAACACAAATTTGTTTTAAAATTTTGGATTTCAGCTACCTTGAAATATGATGAAGCTTTTCTTTTAGAGGTAAAAAGTAGAAGTGAAATTAAAAATTAAACTTTTTATGCTCAATATGCTTCCTATGGAAAAAAGACGGGGATCATATATTATTACATGGCCTTTGGTGTTCTGCTTTTCTCTGGTAATTTTTTATACAGTTGATGATGACTAGAGTTCACAGTCAAGTTTCCTCACCTGAAGACTCATAATGTACTTAGATTTTCACTTCTAACAAATCATAGAATCATAGAATTAGCTGGGTTGGAAGGGACCTCAGAGATCATCTAGTCCAACCCTTGACCCACCGGAGCAGTTGCTAGACCACATCCAGTCTTTTTTTAAATGTCTCCAGGGACGGAGAATCTACCACCTCACCGGGCAGTCCATTCCATAGCCTAATCACCCTCTCCGTGAAGAAATTCTTTCTAATATCTAACCTAAACCTCCCCTGGCACAACTTAAGACTGTGTCCTCTTGTCTTGTTGAAGGTCGTCTGTGAAAAGAGTCCAGCTCCCACCTTGCTACAGCCTCCTTTCAGGTAGTTGTAGACAGCAATGAGGTCTCCCCTGAGCCTCCTCTTCTTCAGGCTGAACAGCCCCAGCTCTCTCAGCCTCTCTTCATAGTGCCTGTGCTCGAGTCCCTTCACCAGTCAAAGTTGCTAGAACAACAAAAAAAGCACTTTGATAAAGCTGCAATTAAGGTAGCATTTAAGGTAGAGGTGCCTTTAGTGAGTGATGCTAAATTGCATATTCCATACCTGAGGGAAAAGCTCCTCTCAGAGATTATCAGTGGAGCCAATGGACCATCTATGTGGGAAGGACATTCAATTTCCAGATGGAGCTAGCATTTTTTTTACATACTAAAGTCTATAACATAGGTTAAAATTTCATTGGAAGCAGGGCTTCCTCAGTGCTGGAGCCTGTGGATCTACATGCTTGTTTGGAGTGATTTTTCCCTTTGTCATAAGATTAATCCACAATGTAGTTTACACTGACAGAGTATGACAGAATTACATGGATCAGTAATGGGGAGGTACCCATCCTGGGGAGCAGTTTGAGGTGCTACTGAGGAGCAGTAGTGACTGCTGAAGCACATGATGCATTTGAAATGTCTGATACACATAAAAAAAAACCATAGAATCATAGAATCATAGAATTAGCTGGGTTGGAAGGGACCTCAGAGATCATCAAGTCCAACCCTTGACCCACCGCTGCGGTTACCAGACCATGGCACTGAGTGCCACATCCAGTCTCTTTTTAAATGTCTCCAGGGACGGAGAATCCACCACCTCACCGGGCAGTCCATTCCAATGCCTGATCACCCTCTCCGTAAAGAAATTCTTTCTAATATCTAACCTAAATTTCCCCTGGCACAACTTAAGACTGTGTCCTCTTGTCTTGCTGGTAGTTGCCTGGGAAAAGAGACCAACCTCCCCCTGGCTACACCCTCCTTTCAGGGAGTTGTAGAGAGCAATGAGGTCTCCCCTGAGCCGCCTCTTCTTCAGGCTGAACAGCCCCAGCTCTCTCAGCCTCTCTTCATAGGATCTGTGCTCGAGTCCCTTCACCAGCCTGGTTGCCCTCCTTTGGACCTGCTCCAGCACCTCAATCTCCTTCCTGAACTGAGGGGCCCAGAACTGGACACAGTACTCAAGGTGTGGCCTCACCAGCGCTGAGTACAGGGGCATGAACCTCATTAAACTTTATGTTTTATATACTAATGAATTTCATTCTGCTGGAAAATTTTGGAGATTAACAACCTGTTTTTTACCTATGTCAGTGACTTACAGGCTACAGTATTGCAATCCAAGATGAGATCGTGAACACAGAAGCAATGTTACCTAAGCAAACTCTGGCAACTGTTGGACTGAAACATTCCTACTCTTGAAGACTTCAAGTCTTCAGTTGAAGTGAAAATGATTTCATCATTTCCCTGACGTTTAGATTATTACAAATACAAGTGGTTTTGCCAGTTTTAATGTGACTGGGTTTTCCTGTCAGATTTGAGAGATCTTTAGTAACCAGTATTATTCAGTAACACACACAGCGCTTGAAATAGTCATGTGCCACCTGAACAGGGTCTATATGTCCACCATCTCCTGCAGTAGTTGATGCACACAGTGGAAACCCTAATTCCTGTTCATGGCTACTGTGTCCACATAATTGTCCTTTCTTCTGTACTATATGTTTTAGTGCAAGATATGCTACTTTAATGGTCTCAGTTTACTGAGTGATTTACCAAGTGTGATGGCGTTTCTTCATCATTATTTAACATTCCACATATCTTTGCATCATTTAATATTATTTTATTAGTGGTGGTTTTATGTTATTTCCACAGCACTGAATATGATACTGCTTAGTGTCAGCTGTATTGTCAGACCCTGCAGAATTTCCATAGAAAACAGGCCTAGGATGGTATTTATAGAGGTATTTTTCAATGGATTATATCAACATGTTTGAATTAATAATCCTTCATAGGTTGTACAGGTTTCAATGAGAATTTTACAGAGATTTTTCTCAGATTCATGAATGTTTAAGGAAAAATAAAGATAACCGTGTTTCCTTCCAGGATAATGAGAAATACACCTCTTAGGAATTTGGAAAGTCTAAGTGGAAAAATTTCTTTTTCTTGGTTCAACCTTATGATTGTATTTCAACACAGATTATCCATGTCCCAAACGAAATCTCTTACCATACAGTAGTCATTGTTAGAACGGTACATATTTTTTGCTTTATGTAAGTATGTAGGTAAATATTCACTGAGTGAGAGGGGCAAAATCCTCACTAGTGAAAAGTTCTGTCTAATTTTGTAACAATTTCTACTACAAAATCCTAATGCTTTTTACATTGCAATCATCAGAGATGGGAAAACATTATCTAGTCTGTTCCAGTAGAAGCACCAAGTGACATTAAGTGTACTCCTATCCTTTAATTCTTTCTTACCTGCATCTTGTTCGAACCTTTTCATAACAGCAAAGTCAAAGGGCATGATTAAGAAATGCTGAGTTACTTTGCTACGCTAAATAGGAAACATTCTGCAACAGAAGATGAACACTGTAAAAGCACAAAGTTACTGTTGCTTCTCAACATGCCCTCAATTTTATTATTTTATGATATGTAATAGCTCTTTGATGATGTGATTCTGTATAGCTAAGACAAATTGATTGCTCAGATATTAACTGCTTTAAATAAATTAATAGTCTAAATTGAAACAGATAATTCCAGTTACAAAGTTATCAAGCATCAGAGTACTCCAGCCATGTTGTCTTACATAGTTCCATCTGACTTTTTTAATAGTTCAGCTAATAGTGCCTATCCTGACTTTTTGTGGCAGGAGCTCATGTAGAGACTCTACAGAATTATTTCCTGCCAGAATCAAAGGGAAGAATTTTTTTTTTTTCTTTATAACTATCTCCCATTCTCCTGCATCTCTAAATTTATCAACTTGCATCACACCAAGAGATGGTGAGGAAATTATTTGTTTCTTTTTGGTAGAGGAGACCAACATCTACACAGAAAAATTTCTATAAAGCCATGTATATATGTTGGTGATTAAAAATACTAGTAAATCCGTTAGGAATACTTAAACACCCCTTTCTGCCAAATTTGACATGATAGCTTCAGTTCAGCATTAACTTGGATTTCCTCCTGTCACTGGAATTTCATGGCATCTATAGATTAGATGCTTAGAGGACTGCCTCTAGATGGTCTGTAATCTATGTTTCCCAGATGGATTATAACTCTAATGATGCCTTATAGTGTCTTTTTGATTGAGACATGCAAAGATTTGTAAGTGTCATTGCATTGTGAAAGATGAAGTCCTGACAGTGAGCATTGCTTTTGAAGAAGATTATGAGCTGGTGATGATAACAGCTCCTGTGAGACTGTGTGGGATGGCAGATAATCCAATTTAATGTCAAACTGATTTATAACACAATATTTAGCTGTTTCTGAATCAGAGATTTCTGAACTTTTGCATGAGAAAAAAACTCAATATTTTGACAATGATTTGGAAAGAGAAGATGCTTTTTCAAAGGATTAGGAATTCAAACTTTTGCTTATATATTTTGCAGCATACTGTGATACTCAAAGGGCTACAAAATCCCACCGAAAGGGAAAAATGACTCACAGATTCTCTTTGATCATCTGATTCCCTCCTTCTCCATCATCCCACTAAATGTTCTTTTGTTTTTGTTTTTTTTCCATTTTCTTTCTCCTACTACTTAAGTGATGAATTTTGGAGGCATCAGAAATCATGCCTTTCTTCCTTTCCTTCTTCCCTTTGCAGAAACTTTGCAAGCTTTGTTCTGTGAAAGTAACACAGTCACGTTTGAAACAAACTTAGGGGAAACTAATAATCTAGACAGAGAATATTTTTTTTCCTATTTGAAAGGTATGATGGAACAAACTTAATTCAAATTTCCCTTCTGTTTGATAACCAGTAGTTCTTAGTGGGAAATTGGCTTTCTCTAGTAATTCCCAATTGAAATGATAAATGAGCTACTGCAAACAGACAAAAAATGTAGTACAGCATAATCAGAGAACAGGGTCCAAAGAGGTCTGAAGAGCCATGCTGCAGGATAATGACTGTCAACTAGTGATAACTCTTGCTGTCAACAAATAACATTAACAGCTCCTGTTTAATGAATAGTAAATAGCAAGAACTAGAGTGTGACACTGCAGAGATTAAAAAGCTCAACATTTGTGCAGTCTACAGTTCTGTTTTTCTGACTGGATTGCAATTTGCAGTTTTGACTACTTGATCAGGCTTTAAGTTAAAAGGCTAAAGGTTTCTAACAACAGGAGTTTTCTATGGTTTAGGTTCAGACAGGCAAAATAAAACCCAAATCTTTAAAATGAACATGCCATCGTGGCTTCACTCAACAGTTTCAGGCATGTTTTGGGGTACATATTGACCCTTCCAGGGACAGGTGATAAAGCCAAGGGAAGCCACCATGCTCAGACCTACCTGTTCTGGTTTCAGGTTGGTTGACACATGGAAAAAAAGCTGGAAAAGTTCTACACAAGCTTCTGGGACAGCACTTAAAAACTTGCTGTATAAAGTTATCTTATTTTGTTTTGCAATTCTCCAAAACCTAGGACGGAGGTAGGAAGGAAGCATTTTGCAGTGCGTCCTGCTCAGCAGCTGGGTATTACTGGGGGAAGAAGAGAGGGAAGGAGGAGTGGGTCTTCATGGCAGGAGAACCAGACTGCAAAGGGTCCCCATGGTTACGAACAACTTTCTCATGCCTGTCATTTTAAATGGCTAATTAAGCCTGAGACCTTTTACACCAGCTGCCTGGGAGATTGACAGTTGCTCAGCAGCTGCAGTCTCAGGCACAAAGCTGAGTTTCCAAGGCTCATCGTAAAAGCATCAACATAAAAATGAAAACCTTTCAAGGTGCTTTATACCATCTGTATTATCTTATCTATTGTCTTTGCACACTACATATCTCTATGGCACTGAGCTGTGGATATATCATTCCTAAATCAAGCGCCACAGATGGAAATAGACTTGAAATTGAAGTTTCCTTCCCACAGCTGCTTGCAGGAATTCATAAGGAATGGCAGTGCATCTTGTCATTTTGAAAAAAAAATAATAAACCCACAACATGAATTCCTGTATATCACATTCTTCCAGTCTTCTTCCTATACCTTCCCATATGGCAAACAAGGTATGTTAACCTTGCTTATCTGATATTTTGTTAAACCAAGTATGACTCCATCTAGTAAGAAGTTCGTTTTAGTGGGAGTTGAGAGTATCCACAAGCTTAGTGAATCAGCTCTTTGGTTCTGCTTCTAGCTTATACTGGAAAAGTGCAACAGGAAAATAGCATAATAATGTTTTCATTTAGCTCTGTTAAAAATGAAGCCTTGGAAATGGAAACTGTCAATAAATAGAATCTGGGTTTGTTTTTTTTTTTAATTGTATCTATTCTCACATTTTTCACCTGCATAGCACAGAACTGGGGGTTTGGCACACAGTACTATTTTTCTTTTTTTTTTTTTCTTTCCTATCCTTGCTTCTTCAGATTTACATTAAGGAAGCATTAGTGCTCAGACTCAAAAGGCAGTATTTTACCAGTTTCTTCTGACTGCTTTTCCTTGATGGTTTCTGTAAGAGGTGAGAATTCCTGAGATACAAGGAGACTTAACTCTACACTTAACTGTATGAAAACCACCCGCACATGGTCAGATAGCATCTGCCCTTCCAAGTACTTAATATTCTGAGACACATAATGCAGCCTTATGAGTGATTTTAATGTTTAGTAGTCTTTTACATGTTAATGTTCTGGCAGGGAATGAAATGCCCTAAACCTTAATTAGCCACCAAATAATCCCATGTTCCAGCTGGAAAGCACCTCTGCAGAGAAGGACCTGGGGGTCCTGATGCACGACATGTTGAGCATGAGACAGAAATGTGCCCTTGCAGCAAAAAGGGCTTAAAAGCTGCTGCAGTGCCAGCAGGTCAAGGGAGGCAATATTTCTGCAGCATGGGTGAACCAAATCCAGAGATTTGGGCCCAGGTGTGGACTCCTCAGTACAAGAGACAGAGAGGAGAGATGTCAGCAAAGGGCCATGGAGATCATGAAGAGATTGAAGCAGTTCCACTGGGGAGAGGCTGAGAGAGCTGAGATTGACCTTCCTGAGCAAGGAAGGCTCATGAAGATCTGCTCAGTGCATATAAATACCTGATGGGTCAGTGAAAGAAGACAAATCCAGACTCTTCTTGGAGGTGCTCAGTAATAGGACCAGAGGTACCAGGCACAAACTGAAACACAGTAGGTTTGAATGTAAGCACTGTATCTCTGAGTGTGACTGGCAGAGTACCACCCTTTTATCCCAAACTTGTAGCTATCCTAGCAGAACACAAAGGAATTATTAGTAGGGATTTCTTAGGGAAAAGAAACATGGCTATGTTAATATCAGGAAAAGAAAAAGAGATCTTTGGGGGAAAAAAAAAGTGACAGAAAGCAATTGATTCTCAAAGAATGATCAGAGAACATAAACATTTGTGTATCTGGTAATCCCCTTGCATGTTGCAAATTCCTTTCCCCTGTTGCATTTAGCTGTGCTGGGACAAGCTCTCAGGAAATCCTTCCACCTGCATTCAAACTGACCATTGTAGGGAGGCCAAAGTCCCATCTTCTGCCCACAGTTATGTAGTTCCACATTCCCTCTGGTGCCATGGGTGCTTGGGAAGCTGTGTGGAAAACTGCTTTTTTATAGATGTTTTTTCCCCACAATATATATACAAAGATAAGCTGTGTTGGAGCAGCTCACTGATCTAGCTCCTTGGTTTCAGGAATGTAAGTGTCAGAGATGGGGAGACAGATCAGCTGGAACTTTACTTGTATGTAATGTTCTAATCCTTTAAAGTCATGCTCAGTTGCCTGTCTTTCTAAACAATAAGATTTTGACACCACTAAAGACTGAACAAGCAACAAAATTGACACATGATATAAAGCCAGTCACAGCCCTTCTTCCAAACTGTCATTTCATGCTGGTATGGGGAATGAACCAAGTCTCATTTTCCTTCAGCTGCCTCTGACCTCTCCCTGCCTTTCTGCCAAGGCTTTTCCATACCATAGTTCTCTTGAAGGACTTGTAAACTCCACAGCTAAGCCATTGCTTGCATATATATAAAAATCAACTGTAATGCAATGCAGTATACAATTTCATTACTGTTTTCTAAAACACATTACTCAAAAATATGGTATTTGACTTTGTTTGATTATTACTATCCACGAAATGTGAGCTCTTGCAGGAATAAGAAGCAAACTCACATATATATTTCTCAGACACTTTTATTCTGTATCTTCAGTATCTTCATTAAAAAAATAATCCTGCCCACTCCAAAGCAAGCTGGACTTAAATTTTACTGTAGCATCCTTAGTTTTTGCAGAATTCATTCTCTGATTTTCATGTTGCAGACGATGGCTAATATAAACAAAGGTTTTATTTCCATGAAGGGAAAGACTATGATCTCTCAAATCTCTTCTGTTACGTACTTGGTGCTAAATTATCACAGCCCCTGCTCTACAGTAATGAAAATTAGTTATCTTTTGCTGGTGACAGAAGCTTCCCCCATGAGAGCAGAGTGATGATTTCTGACAGATTTGTTTCTTTGTTTTCAAACCTGATAAGAGGAGCACTTCATTGCAGTGGAGACACAACTGGGAGATGTCTCCTCTGCTTGGCTTGTCCTCAGTCCCACCTCCAAGCATGTCAGAAGTGATCATTTTTAAGCCTTTATCTCTTTGTTAAGTTTTGTAGAAACTAGCTTCTGAGTTCAAATGCTTTCAAGGATAGATACACAGACCAACACAAAGAGACAAGGTCACATAAGCCTCTTTTCCTCTGAAAACAAAGTTGAAAAATAGATGAACCTTGGTGCAAAGGAAAAACTGACTCTTTGAGATTGATCATCAAGACTGCAATAATCCTAATAGCAACTTGAAGATTATAGAAAGAGTTTTGACAGAAAGGAACTGATAGTAGTTGCCTAAAGAGGAGAAATCTGAGGATGGTCTAGTCCAAGTTGCAAAGCATTCTGTGAGAAAAAGGCAAATGAAAAGGATGAAAGTATTATTTCCTTCATTCTATGGTAAACTTTCAGAGAAAGACAAAGCATAGGGAGAAAGAATCTTCTGGGGCTGGATCTCTTCCACTCTTTCTTTCCTGGAAAGTGAAAATGACACTTCCTCTGTTTACCACTTCAGATTCCCTATGTCTCTGTGTGTGTTTGGGGCTAAGAGATAGCTGCCCACACATACTGTGCATGTGCACAGACTTACATACCAGTGTGTGGTATGGATTTCTATGCCAAATCCTGCCAGTAACAGATTGCCATTAAAGACTGATGGAGCAAAATGATGATTAACAGAAACAAAGAGTATGTTGGCTCATTTTTTTTTAAGCTAAAGTGTTTGATGTTCTGTAAATTTTCAGTTTGTCTTTTTATTGATTTTTTCATTGCTAAAATAGCAGTGATTTTAGTAGAATGTTCGGGTGTTTATTTAATAGAATGTCCTAGTGATATTCTCACTATAGTGTCAAGCACGGTAGGAAGTAGACAACCTTATTTTTTAAGGTATGTCTGACCATGCAAATTAGCACTGTAGAAGAAAATTTCATTTGCCGTTCATGATCAGAGGAAGAAGAATTGTGAGATGAGTCCTTATCCCTAATATATTCTTGTCAAGTTACATGCCTTCATCTGGACTCTGTTTAAGTTTGCTTGAAAACAGCTTTCCAGATGTTTAAACAGATGAGTGTATGTAACTCCAGGGACAGAAAAGTCAAGTTTTTAGAGCTTCATAATATGATAGTTTAATATAAACTAGAAAGGTGCACTTAACATTTTCCATACAAGGTTAGCACAAATCGTTCTTCGGATGGAATCATTAGCAGCACTACTGGGAGACTCCCACTCTTCCTGTCTGTTTTATTTCTTTCCTTTTCCCTCAGACAGTAAGATCATTCCTCATTGGCATCTTATTCAGCCTCTCTTCTTCCCAATTCTGACCCAGAAACTATGCTTTATTGCCATTTTATGGATTTAATATGATATTGTCCTCTTCTATTTTTAGCAAACAGCTGAAAAAAGAGCCAATTAAAGATAAGCATCACATGGGAATTTTTTTTATATTAAATGCCGGTTTGGTGAAACAAGTGGTTGTCAAAAAATGTTTCATTGAAGTTCTAATGAAACTTTGGGATAGATATAATGAGCCCCTCTTGACAGAAAGCCTTCAGCTGAAAATTTGCCAGAGTTTTTGTCGTTCTACTTACCTGGTGAACTCCAGCTCTCAGTTTCCTTGGCCCTGGCATACAGTTCCTTCAAAAAAATGGACTACTGTGATCTGAGTATTGCTGTTTGTCCCAAATTATGAATTTCCTTTTACAAGAGGGGAAAAAAAGCATCTTTTGAAATACATTTAAATCTTCTTTTGTGCCTTTGTGCTAAGTGCATTGAATCCTTCTCAGACTGGTGTCAGCTTGTGTCTTTAAACTTAGAAGTCCCTGTTTCTGACATACAATAAACCCAAAGTAAATGTTTATGTAAAAAGAAGGACTGCATACATAAACTTCTCTTTTGTTTTGCTGGTGTCAGGGTGCAATGAGGAACAGCTGCTCCCTAAGGAACGGGGAGCTGAGGGTGACACAAACCCAGGCAGTGTCCTCACTGATGGGGCTCCATCTCACAGGGTCTCATGTGGTGAGGCAGGACTCTCTATTGGTAACAGGGTCCATCAAGAGTCTCCAACATGGCAAGCAGTCAGCTAGGTCCAGGGTCCAGCTGGGAAGTCCAGTCAGGAACAGAAGGAGACAGGAGCAGAGTCCTGTGGCGACACAGATGAAACTGACAGATGAGGCGTCCAACCCAGAAATTACCTACAACATAGGGGCCAGGTTCATCCACAGGGCTGAGATAGACACAGGGTTGGAGACTGGTACTTCTCTAGCCCTGCTGGGGCAGGGGCTAAAGAATCCAGACTGGGCAGAAATGGGGATCCTGGGCCTCCCATAGATCCATATTGGAAAACTGAGCTTATTTTATTAGGCTCAGATCTCTAGAGCTTCTGTCCAGAACCCAGTGTCCAAACTGTTCATGTACCAGGGTTTTTTCACATCAGACTAGGTGTAGCTTGGCTGTGTGGGCTGGCTGTGCTTTCGTGGCTAGGACACACGTTCTGCACTTATGTATGTAGCTCATCTCCCAGTTTAATGTCATCTGAGAGAAGTCCTGTTCCTCTATTTTGAGTCTGCTTTGCATTGAGGACTGTATCATGGTAAGTGGGGACAATCTGGAGATTTACTTCAAAAATATACTCCTAATCTAAACTAAAAATGCTGAAGTAGACAAACCAAAATCCCTCTTTAGCTTTCTCCCACCAGAGTTTTATCTCTGGCAATTTCCTCATGGAATAACACCAATAAGGTTTTGAGCAGATTCTCTGGCGTCTCTTATCTCCAGATTACCTCTATTATTCAAATTTCAGAAGTACTGTAAAAAAACAGCCAGAAAAAGAATGCTTAAATCACACAAATGCAAACTCTGAGGCATCTTGTGCCAAGTGGTTCTCTTCAGTCTCAATATCTTCAACAGTCAGACCAATTAGAAACCACAGGAAGAAGCAGAAATAAGCAGAAATAAACAGAAAAAGCAGAAATTCTGCCCCTGTACTCAGCACTGGTGAGGCCACACCTCGGTACTGTGTCCAGTTCTGGGCCCCTCAGTTTAGGAAGGATATCGAGGTCCTGGAGCAGGTCCAAAGGAGGGCAACCAGGCTGGTGAAGGGACTCGAGCACAGATCCTATGAGGAAAGGCTGAGGGAGCTGGGGCTGTTCAGGCTGGAGAAGAGGAGGCTCAGGGGAGACCTCATCACTCTCTACAGCTACCTGAAAGGAGGCTGCAGCGAGGTGGGAGTTGGTCTCTTTTCCCAGACGACTTTCAACAAGACAAGAGGGCATGGTCTCAAGTTGTGCCAGGGGAGGTTTAGGTTGGATATTAGAAAGAATTTCTTTACGGAGAGGGTGATCAGGCATTGGAATGGGCTGCCCGGTGATGTGGTAGATTCTCCGTCCCTGGAGACATTTAAAAAAAGACTGGATGTGGCACTCAGTGCCATGGTCTAGCAACCACAGCGGTGGGTCAAGGGTTGGACTTGATGATCTCTGAGGTCCCTTCCAACCCGGCTAATTCTATGATTCTATGATTAACAATGATACAACCAGGTAATGGCAGGGGGAGACATGTGGTGTCTCTTTCTTGCTAAAGGTCAGACCTGTTGCCACTTTTGAACCTTTTAGCTCAGACTTCAAATTTAGAAGGGACTGAAAAAACACATACTATGGCCTTTAGAGGGTTTTAAGTTCTGTGGGTCTCCTGAAGCTCATGCTAAAAGGCAGAAATCAGGTGTCATCCTGCCTACTTGGGATGTCTCTGCCAGACCTGCAATCCAACAGTGAGTGAATCCATCCATGGGGGTTGTTTTGCAGACAGTGTGTTGTAGTTTCCAGCTGTATGTAATGTATCTGAGTCAGAATGAACTTTTATAAGTTTGGCCCAGAAACAAGGCAAAGATTTGGGCCAGCTTCTTCTACTGAACAGGGTGGCTCACCTCTACTTTTTTGCAATCTATGAATTTATTAATTAATCCATATATAGCCAGTGACCTTCTGTGGCAGATGGTGAATCATGTCTTACTTCTAGTGCATAAATAAACATTTTAAAAGTATTTTTAAAACATTGTTGACTTTAGTGAGTGAAACATAAAAACAAGGAGTTGCTGAAGTCTGATGCCTTAAGTTTGGATATGTTGAAAATTCATTATGTGAGAAAAAAACAGTATTAGTGTGCCATTAACAAGGACATTGCAAGCTGCCATTTGTTTTGAAATGATGTATGGTTTGTGATGCTGAAACTGCCATCACAGGCAAGTCACAAAGATTTGCCTTGAAGATGATTTATGAATCATGACTCTAGAAGAAATAATTTCTCTCACACAGCTTGATGGAAGTTGGTTCCCTTGGCATTTGCTTTCTTCAAGAAGGGTATCTCTTGGCTCTCAAAATCCTGATCTAGAACTTCCTTTGAAGTTAATAAAAATAATGTAATATTTGATTTAATAATAAAAAATCCCATTAATTCAAGCAGAAAGTGATAATTAATTATTTCTTTAAGCCTATTTTTTCATCTTTTAAAAAAATCATTTAAGCAATGTTACCAAAACATGGCAATACACTGTGACCTAGATAAGATGTAGATAATTGCGAGATGCTTAGATTATGTGTCTGAGTATGAGTGAGGAGTAGAGGATCTGGTAAGCAAACAGAAATGTAGATGCCTTACAGCATTTTCTCTCCGCCTGACAAAGGTTACATTTGCACAGTGCAAACAATACAAACAGGCTGAACCCTAAGCAACAATTCAAACCACAGGCACAAGTGCTATATACAGCTACTATAGTTTTATTATGTCTTTTGCCCATGTACATCATGTGTGGGATAACGCCCATCATTATCATCTCTCATACTGGAACAGCAGACTGATTATTTTGAATGTCATCAAGAACAGAGAACAACCAAAGGCATTCTCAGACTTCCCTCACTCCTCTTCCAGCTGCAGGTGGGAGGATCTTTCTATTGGATGTGGTCTGAAGAGATCTGGATTCTTTTTCTTCAAGTTAATTATTTCTTTGTCTGAGTCAGATACTTTCATGAGCTGGTGATATGTGAAGCCTGGAGGAAGAACAGAAGATGCTAAGTATTGTTCTATTTAAATATAAGCCACTCAAGGCAAAATATATTTGAATGGATCTAAAACCATGCAGCCCTTCTCTTCGTCCTACAAAATTAGAAAACTCAAGTTTTGACAATTGGCTTGGAGATCTCATTGCATTTCAGAGCAAGAAATCCCAGTAGAACTGGGGAACATTGTACATTGTGTATAAGGTGTGGAACCCCTGAGAAATCCTCAGAAATTTCTTCTCTCCATTTCATCTGTAAAGGAAATGCACCTATGAAAGATGTCAAGATGATGAAAAGGAAAAGACAAGATCTGACCTAATGAAGTTTGGTGCAGTCATTAGTAAACATGAAGTAATGACAGAATATGTACTTTTGTGGATTACAGTGTAATTACACTAAGGAGATCTAAAAGTAATTATCTAGTAAGCTGCAGTGCTGTTTAGAAGACAGAAAAGTCATATCTTCATCTCATAATCATATGGATACCACATGAAAATTAATTACCATGTAATTATATGATCAGTATTTGCCATACTCAAATAGTATTTGTACCCCTTTAGTTTGAAATACCACTTTAATTTTAAAATATTAAATTACTAAACCTCCTGTGACTGTGATCTAAATCTAGAGTAGTAATCGCTGTGTGTGGTAGGGCATATAAGAAACAAGTCACTGAATGCTGAATGACCCAGTTCACATTCTACATGCACAAAAAGAAAAAAAAGATTCTGGCTGATTGAATTTCACTGAGCATCCCTCTTTAGAACTATTTCTTCATGTGCTCTTTAAAATATTTCTGTTTTGACAGATCTAGAGGTTTAATCTAGCCTAGTTCAAGACAGCAATTAAGCCTATGCTCAAACCCAGATAATCTACTTGAAGGCAAGAGGTTTAGAAAATACTTTAAGGTGAGGTCAGGACTCAGTTCTGTGTTGCACAGGAGTAAGTCATTACTCTGTGCTCAAGTTTTCTTAGAGGTAGAACAGTGATTTTTAGCACTGTTGCCAAAATTTAGTATGCTGCTCTAAAAAGGTGGTTAAACTTTTGACCTACCTTGGGTTACTCCTGCAGAGGAACGAGATGAACAGTAGAAAGGGGACAGAGATGGATGAGGAGCTAAGGGAGAAATCCTGAGGAAACAGACTCACAGTGTTGGGACAAGAGGGATGACAATGGCAGAATACAGAGTTCTGAACTTTTATGGGGGTAGGAGCACCAAGCAGCAAACCTCACCTTTAAGCCTCTCCTGGGTGGCAGCAGCAAAGCAAGCTGATTTTTCAGGGCTCTGGAATCATTACTGTGAGAAGCAAGACATACCCAGCTCATCCTCCTCATCAGTGTCCTGCCTGGGGCATCTGCCTGCTTTCCCCTGTGCCTTGGGTCTGCTCCATTTTCTTGAAGTGAGAGGTGTTTTTCTTCACATTGGTACAGTACAGTTTGTACTTGATCCTTGGTGGTGGCCTGTTCCCCTCTCTTGGCACTGGGAACAGAGGTTTTTGAGGTTGAGAGGAAAAGAAGTCTGTTGTGAACACTGGAAAGTCTGAATCAACTGAAAAGTTGCCACTGAAATTTAATTCAATTTAATTATAAGAGTATCTGCCCTATAATAATTTCTCTGAGACAGCCAGCTATTACTGATATTTTCAAGATGATCATTCATTGACACTTTGGGTGACAGGACAGAAAGATTTTTTTTCCTGCCCTTAAAACACCCTTGGAAATTAATACAATCTCAGAATAGCAAATCATTGACTTGAATCAAATAAAAACTAATGAACTAAAGTGGAAAAGTTTATCATACTGTATCTGGAACTTTATAAGACCTCCTCCTCCTCCTCCTCTCTGACTTTTTTTTAACATGTAGTTACAAGAATTATGTTCTGTCAGTGATTTGTGTATATGGAGACTCGCATAGTGCTCCACATAGGCAAAATATGGATGACTGCACACAATGCAAGGCAGCAGATAGTCAGGACGATGCCCTTCCAGAATTCTGAAGCAGAAGTGCAAAGATCTTCATCACTGATAACTACAAAATCAAAGGCTAGAGAGGGATGTCATTTTCCAGAGCCAACTAGAAGTGATAGAATCCCTGAAGCTCCACCTTAGCATAGTTAACATTTTGCTGGTTTAAATTTGAGGTTTTTTAGTTGTCTCTTTTTTTGGGGCACATCTTTTGAACATTTCTTTCCAGATGGGTTGTGGAATATGGAAATACCTGTGAGAATGTTCTTAATCATTATACTTTGAATAGCTTATGAAGACATCTATTAAAATAAATGGGTAGGTCCTCTTTTTGTGCTGACAGTATGAAAGACAGTACAGCACTGGGCAAGAAAGATAAACTTTGTATGGGTACTCACGGTTTCATATTTTTTTTAAAAAGAAAGAATGGGATCCCCCCTCTCCCTCACCAAGCAACCCTGAAGATATGAATACAGTGTCATTCACCCCTTACCTACTCTTGCAATCTCCACATTCAACACTCTACTGTCAAATGAGATTCATTTTTCATGTTGGCAACTAACAAGTGTGGTGGATCAAATTCTTTTACAAAATCAATAACTTTACTGAGTTAGACCAAAATTAATTGATTTTACTTGGTGCCTGTGGTCCCGAATTCTCCTAGCTCTCAATAGGGGATTTGTTTAAATAAAGCTTGTTGTGTGCCCTCTCTTTTGCCTTTCACCATTTTAATTATTCTCTGCACTTAAAATCCAAGTTATTCAGCTAATTTCTACTGCCTTTCTACACTGGACTGAAGAATACTATGATAAAAAACCCAAATGCCACTCATTAATCATTGAATGAGAAAGTAGATTCCAATTACATCTAATCATGGATGAGTGGGATAGAGTGCATTCCTTGCAATCACATTGTGGCTTTTAAATGCCCAATTACTAAAAAAGTACTTGAGAATGAAACAGAATGACAGTTTTTTAGGAAACTTGAACTAGGGAAATTATTTCCCACGAACTTGGGGAATTATTTGGTCACTTTTTTCTCTTTATTGCAAGCTGATCAACCTGTAGAAGCTATCTGCAGTTTTGTTTTCTGAGTGTAGTTTTGGAGGACCGTATCAAGTAGTCAGGGCGAACATATTTGTCTTTTAGTTGTACTGATACGAATCTAAAGGGACTGCTGGCTGAAGAGTTACAGTAGATTTACAGCATTACAACGAGCAGAACTGAGGTAGGATAGTCCATCTGTATTTCTATAACTAGTTGAAAGGCATGTATCAAATGGTGTAATGATATGAATG